>OZ021705.1:9962820-10346745 GCA_963978555.1 Galerucella nymphaeae
AGGTCACCATCCTTATCCTTGTACACATCAGTGAATGAAATTTGATCTTTGGGGAAATATTTAATACTGAGTTTAATACACACTGAAGTTTGACTTAGTTCCCAATTTGCATGTGGGATCCTTTCTTCAGCTTATCACTGGGTGGAAACTTAAATACCTACTGTAATGTATCCTTCACTGTTGAAATCATAATTACTAGTACAACTTTAGTACTGAACATTTTGCAGAAATCTAAAACAAAATAAAATATTTAATAGGAGTGTTACTTATTAGTCGAGTTATTAGTTTATGAGTAATTAACTTTATTCTCGACTTAATTGGCTTAATTTATACACTTCATTTATGTTTAATGTGGGATGGCTTAACAAGAATCAGAAATTGTATAATAATATTAAAATTAGTCCTGGTTCAAGTCACTTTTAAACAATTTCAATCAGTTTAAGAAAATTTTTAACCATCCTTCATTTGATACAATTACCATGTTATGCCTTAATTGTTTTATATTTTATATGAGTCCACATACTAGAGAGTAAGTTTACAAATTATACTGATGCTAAAATCTTTTTATATTAAATTACCTAAAAAAACAAACTGATGCCAACAGAAGTTCTATGTTGAAGAGTTGGCAGTTCAGTTCAGTTGAAGTTGAACTAAAGGGATCGCACACTTTTTTTATTAGTAGATATATGATCTGTGATCGCACACTTACGTTTATAAAGTCAGTTCGCGTTCAGTTCGCAGTTTCCATTACGTTCGTTACGCTGCTTCCGCGTTCGAGATGACCAAGATTTAAGTTCGCAGTTGGCAGTTCAGATATAAACCAATCAAAACGAAAGTTATGCACCACGTGAGAAACGTCATTTGCAACTATTTAATTTATGGTACTCTTACTACTGTTTTTTCTTGAAAGCAGCATATAGTAAACATGTTGTAGCAAATACACTTGAAATTAAATAAATATTTTCATCCATCTTGAACAAAATATAAATAAAATCAGCTGAGATCTATCAGAATTGTCAATATAATTTTCAACCAATCAAATCCTTAGCTGCCAGCTGAAAGTTGTGAGTTAAAAATGGTTAAACAAACGGATGCAAACAGAAGTCCTATGTTGAAGTTGTATATTTGTTAACTGCGAATAACAAGCACCAAGTTCATAAAATCAATTTAAAAAGATTGTACACACTATTACAATCCTCTGATCATCTATATACATATCACGATCACGAATTATAAATACAGAGAAGTCTGACATGATCAGCCAGCTCTACAAAGTTGCCAAATTTCAGCATTCCGGCCTAGTGTTGTAGGAGGCCTTGGTCAAAGGCACTCTTATAGTGCGGGTTCAAAGGTCACTAACCATATGTATCAAATCAGAAAACACAGAGGTTACCAAAATGTGAGATTACACTAATTGACGAATTTTCACTTCTTCTTTCATTCTCGAAATAATCCATCGAACTAAGTACCATTTTTTTGCTCGAGGATACAAAAAAAAAACGGAAAATTGTTACTTATTATTCATATTGTCACTTTGAATTGTCAAAGTGACAAAACTGACATATTTAAATAAAAATTCTGCTGGTGAGACTTTTTAGAATAGCTAAAAACTAAATACATATCCTTCTCTTTCCCGTCTGTCTTATTCATCTTACGGATTTCATTTGGAAGTTATAATTCAACGCAATAAAAGAAAACAAAAACTGTGAGTATGTCTTTGTTGAATCGTATGACCCGCCTTCGTATGATTCGTCTCCATCCATGGCTACCCCCATAGAGTAATGGACGAGTTCTATACAAGGGAATTGCTGCCAACATAACGAACAAAAAAATACTGAAAAAGGTTAGTCGCATAAGGAAGTGTTTTTTCCAATCTATGTTTAGTTTTTCTTATATATTTTGAGTCCCTTTACCACCCATGTTGTACCCGAAATGTTTGGAGTTTTACCCGAGAAGTTTGTAGGTCAATTTAGCTTGGGGAATTTTATATCTTACAGTTGACGAACAACTAATGACAGCTGTCTGTACATGTTTATTTGGCTTTGTTTGTGTTCATTGTGTTTCGCATAGACAAATAATTTCTCTATGGTGTTTCGTCAACTGTAAGATGCAAAATACCCCAAACTAAAAATACCTCCAAACTTTTTGGGTACAACATGGGTGGTAAAGGCACTCAAAACATATAAGAAAAACTAAACATAGATTGGAAAAAACACTTCCTTATGCGACTAACCTTTTTCAGTATTTTTTTGCTCGTTATGTTGGCAGCAATTCCCTTGTATAGAACTCGTCCATTACTCTATGGCTAGTTTTGTGAATGCTTATGGTCTGATCTGATTCAGATTACTCTAATTGTCAAAATAAGGTTGTGGAGGGGAGAAGTAATATAAATTTAAATTTGAGCCTATGATTGAACACCATAAATATTAAATATATGATTTATATGATATGATATATGATAAATATATAACCTCACACCACAAGTAAGAAATGAATATGTGAAAGGTTGATAATGAAGATAAATATAGAAAGTTCGGAAAACAAGAAAGAAACCTATAAAGAAAGACATAAAACTATGTGCTTCTTATCTCTTTGTCGATTATTGGCCCTTTTTTGTACAATAATTGTTATTATTGTAGCTCTTCTACTATGCAAGGCTTACATTAAATTTGTATTAATTTGGCTTGAAAACCAAGATATTATTATTGTATCTGGAACATTATGCTTCCTTTTTATTATAGTGGCTCTACCCATAAGCATAGGATATATAGTTTTAGTCTTAGCCTCAGGATATTTATTTGGAATTGTTAAAGGTCTAACATTAGTGATATTTGGAGCAAATTTTGGTTTGTTTATTGCTCATAATATTCTGAAAATTGCTGGACATTACCATAGTATTTATAAGTAAGTAAAATTATTACATCTACTCAAATATATATCAATTTATCATTTATCTTAGATATACACAGAATGATACTGCTGCAGCTATCATGAGAGTGATCTCAGGACCATTATGCTTTAAAATTGTCTTTTGTTCAAGACTGACTCCTATTCCTTTTGGGTTACAAAATACAATTTTTGCAGTAAGTACTTACTATGTTTATTTTGAACATATATCATAATTTCAATTTAGCAAATACTTATAAATGTCAGGCATACCATTAATCAATAATGTCTGGTAGTAATATACCTACATGCTACTAATTGTTATAAATGATTGTCAATTAATAAAAGTATTGAACATTCTTAGACAATCAACATATTTGTGCTTTATTCAAGTATTGATAATCAGCTAATGATTTCCTTTTATTTTTTCATTATGGCATACAATGTAATGCACATAGAATAAATCAAATCAATTAACAAAAAATATATGTGTGAGAATTGAATTGTAATAACAGTGTAATGTAACAGTCACTTACCTAAAAGCGGTGACTACTACTAATCTTGATTAATTATAGAAGACTGTATTCAACTTGAATCAAATCCTTTTAAAATTCTATTTAACCTCTCCTTGGATCTTAGAACTTCGCCAGGATAACTGGGAAGAAGCCAGCATTGTTCTAGTTTAAAAAATGGTGATCACTCACAAGTCTCCAGCTATTGCCCTGTTTTAATTCTGTCATTATTTTCTAAGTTATTCGAAATTGTCTGAGACTGCTCTCAGATACTTCATCTCAACCATTTGTTATTTTCTTTTTGCCTCTTCTGTAAGAACCCAGTGAAACTCCCATTAGTTAAAATGGGTTTAAAAACGGTTTTATAGACTGTGATTTTTGTTCTCTTTGACACTTCTTTATTGCGAATGGAATATAGATTGAGGGCACTTTTGATGCGTCCATAATTTCTGCGTTATTTTCCCTCCTTTATTTTATTTTCACTCCCAAATATTTAAATGTATCTTGTTGTACTTGTTTTTCGTTTTGCTGTATTTCGAGAATCTTGTTATCGCCCTATTACTATTACTTTTGTTTTCTCTACATTTATTTTTAGATTTCTACTTTGAAGAGCTCTTTTCCAGGCGTCTAGATGTTTTTGAAAATCTTTTTCGCTTTTAGCATCTATCACTAAATCGTCAGCAAAGGCGCATTCAGAGATCTATATTAGTTCCATATAACCCACCGTGAATTTATTTACTTGACCTTTTAATTCCTTTATTATATCATCCACTATTACATTGAACAGTGTTGGACTTAAGACCCTGCCACCGACAATTCCCAATATATGCAAAAGAAATATAAGAATTCAAATATATGGATTATAGAAGGCTTGAACTACCAACTGTAGACCATCGTGTAGACCAGTAGTTGGTCACTTAGAATAAGTATTTAAAAATAAATCACTTAACGTTAAAACCTAACGTTACAACCCCCATATGTTTCGTCGTGATTTCTTACCTAAAATATTTGAATTAATCCCGGGTCGAAAGGCGAAATCGTGTCCAGAAATCAAAGATTATTTTTTGATTTATACCAATTTATTTTCAACTTCTTTGACAACTTATTATTTTTGACATCATCAATCAGAACAAAAATTAAAAATTGATGGCAAAGGACCGTTTGATTAAATATAAAAAATTAAAATAAATATAGGGGCATTCATCAACAAGCACCAACAAGGGCATTCATCAACAAGCACCAACATTTCTCCCCCCTAGTAAACCTAAAGGGTTTACTACAAAGTTTTCTCATTCAGTTTTCATATTCTTCTATCTGTACTGTTCTGTCTGACATCTAAAACACATAATCTTGACACTGGTCTTCGTAAAACCATTTTGTTGGATAAAGTAACGTCAACCATTCTCACACGTCCGTCTTTTGCTGGATAAACTTGCGTCACTGTAGCAATAGGCCAGGTGTTTCTAGGGCTCATCGGGTCAGTAATGAGAACTACGTCACCAACTTCAATATTTCTATGTTCTAGGTGCCATTTAGATCTTTTGATCAAGGATAGTAGGTATTCTCGGGACCACCTTTTCCAAAATATATCAGTAAGTTTTTGTGCGTACTTCCATTTACTGACTAAGTTGATATTTCTTTCGTCGATATTTGCACAAGGCAAGACAGTATATGATGGTCCAATTAAGAAATGGTTTGGTGTCAAGGATTCAGGGTCTTTAGGATCAGTAGAAATGTGAGTCAATGGTCTGCAATTGAGTATATGCTCTATTTCAATTAGTACTGTTCGTAGCACATATTCTTGGGGATACCGTGACGTCAAAACTTCATGTAGATGTGTCTTGATTGATCGAATCATCCTCTCCCAAATCCCTCCCATATGTGGAGCTGATGGAGGATTAAAGGTCCATTTGATCTTCTTTAGGGTGCAAAATTTTACAATGTCAGTTTGATTCAGGGCTTTGATGTTTTTCTTCAGCTCTGTATCCGCACCTCTAAAATTTGAGCCATTATCACTGATGATTTGTTCTGGGTATCCTCTTCTACATGCAAACTGTCTGAGTACGTGGATGAAACTGTCTGTTGAGAGATCTTGGGCGATCTCAATGTGTACTGCACGCGTCACCATACATGTAAAGATGACCCCATAACGTTTCTCATGACTCCTCTTGACGGTAACTTCTATTGGGCCGAAGTAATCTACTCCCGTTTTGATGAATGGTCGGATAGTTGGTTCCAATCGAAATTCGGGAAGTTGACCCATAACAGGAACGTTCGGTGTCGCCTTTCTATTCTTGCATTTCTGACACTGTGCCCAGCAACTTCTGACAGCTTTCCTGATTGAAATTATCCAAAATTTTTCTCGAAGATTATTGACTACTATCTCTTGTCCATGATGAAATACGTTTTCGTGTTCATTCTGGATAATTAACTTGGTAATTCGGTGATTGGGATCTAGGATTACAGGTTTTCTTGAATTTTCGGTGAGTGATGCAGCATTGTTTAATCTTCCTCCAAGTTTTACTAGGTTATTTTCATAAACACAGTCCAATGAGAAAATTCTACTTCTCGTGTCTATCCTCAGCTTGTTACTAAGTTTCTTGATTTCTTCGGGGAAACTTTCTATTTGCATTTGTCTGAGAGATTTTCGGCTTCGGCAATTTCTTCTACGTCTAGTTCGCCACTCTTCATTGTTTTTGTCTTGCAGTTAAATTTGTATCTTAATAACCAAGCTGTGGTTCTCAGTAGTCTGTTCCACCTAGAAAATCTGGATACATTAGGAATACATAAATTTTGGGTCTGGACAGATAAATTTAAAAATACATATTCTCTCTCCTCTTTATCTTTGAAGTCATTCTTGTTTTCCACAGATTCTTGAGGCCAAAGATCATGAGACAGTGAAAGGAATTGTGGCCCAGAAATCCAACGGTTATTTTTCAAAAAATCATACTTGCTATAAGCTTTCGTAGCTTCGTCGGCTACATTTTCTTTGGATGGGACGTACTTCCATTGGTCAACTTCTGTTCGTTCTTGAATTTCTCCTACCCTCTGAGCAACAAACACTTTAAATCTTCTCGCTTCTGATCTAATCCAGTGTAAAACCGTTTTTGAGTCTGTCCAGTAGGTACATCTAGAAATTTTTAGTTCCAGATTTTGTTTCAAGTAATGTCCTAGCTTTGCACCCATACAGGCTGCTTGTAGTTCTATTCGAGGAATTGACATCGGTTTTAATGGGGCAACTTTCGTTTTAGATGTCACAAAACATACTTGAACTTGATGTTCTTCTTGCCAACGAAGATAAGCCACTGTGGACATCGCACTTTCAGATGCATCGTTGAACATATGCAGTTCTATATTACTCCGCTCCCTGTTTAGGCTACAAAATTGTCGAGGAATCCTAAATTTTGATATTCCCTTCAAATCTTCTATCCATTTTTCCCACTTCAAATTTAGGTTATCTCCAATTTCGTCGTCCCAGTTGATCTTGCTTCTCCAGACTTCCTGTAAAAATATCTTTCCTTGAATTAAGAAATTTGATAAAAATCCTAGCGGGTCAAATATCGACATGATAATCTTAAGCATTTCTCGCTTTGTAGGTCTCTTTTTCTTGTCCAAAAGGTCTTTGTTAACTTTGTGAAATTGAGTTTTGAAACAAAAACTATCTTCTTCCGGGTTCCACCAAACACCTAGGATTCTCTCTGTTGCCGTCGTTGTTTGATTCTCCAAATTTTTGTGACTGTCTGCAAGTAATTCTTCATCAATTTCTTCTAAAATTTTTGGAGAATTGGCTATCCAATTACAGATAAAGAATCCAGCTTGCTTGTGTATGAAAATTACGTCTTTAACGAGCTGTTTGGCCTCTTCCAGAGTATCTGCTGTTCCTAAGTAGTCGTCCATATAATGGTTGTTAAGAATGTCATAGACAGCTTTCGGGTGACTGTTCAAATTCTTTAGCATTTCTGTTTTTTGCTTCTTGTGCTAGGCACGGTCCGCTTGTAGACCCAAAAAATACCACGTTTATTTCATAAACTTTAGGTTCATTCTGTCTATCCATGCCGCGATATAATATTCTTTGGGCTGCTCGGTCTTCTTTTCTAACTAATACCCTCAAGAACATCTCTTTAATGTCGGAAACAAAGGCATATTTCTTGATACGAAAATTTTGAAGAATATTTTGAAGGGAGTTATACAAGTCAGGTCCAGTTAGCAAAAAATTATTCAAACAAACATTGGATGATTTGGCAGATGCGTCGAAAACTATTCTTAGTTTATTCTTACTGAGATTATGGATGCCAAAATGTGGTAAAAACCATTCCTTTTTGTTGGGAATTCTTAAATCGTCTTCGGATACTTCTGAGATGTAACCCTTTTCTTCCATTTCAAAAATCTTTTCACAATACTTTCTTCCAAAGTCTGGGTCCTTGTCCATTTTTCGTTCTGTACAATGTAGTCTACGTAAAGCATTGGTTCTGCTCTCTGGTAGAGCTACATCATGGTCCTTCCATAAAAGTCCAGTTTCAAACCGATTGTCAACTCTGCGCATCGTTTGGTCTAAAATTTGCTGTGCCTTGATGTCATCTTTGGATTTTCCCAACTTGTCTGATTCGTAAAACGTATCGATCTTCCACTGAGCTTTAACCATGTCATGAAGTACATCCAGGTCATCTTTTGTTTTATCGTAAACATGATAAACAAAGCTTTCATGCTTTTCTACGGCCTGGTGTGGTAGAAAACAAGTACCATGGATAGTCCATCCCAAAAGAGTGCGACTTAGTGCAGGGCCATTCCACGGTCCAGTCACTACTTGTCTGGATATCAGTAGTGGGCTATTGTCCTGTCCAATAAGAATTCGTGGTTGAGCGTCTGTCATTTCCGGAATTTGATCGTCAATGTAGGGATACTTCTCTTTAATGGACTGTATGTTGATTGTCTGTCTAGGTAGGGATAAGCCTCTAATTGTCCTGGCATGTCTTAGATAAAAACTCTTCTTCTTCCTGTCTATCGGTGCGGAAATTTTTACACTAACTGACCTCGAATCAGCTTGTTCCCTGACTTCGTTGTTTGTCCACTGAATGCTCAAGGGCTGTCGTGGTCCGGTAAGATTTAAATCGTCTGCTAAATCTTGATCGATCAGCGTAACTGTTGAAGCGTCATCTAAAAGGGCATATGTGTTGATAGTAGTATTTTTATTAGATAAAACAACGGGTAAAACTTTCAATAAAACATTTCTATTTTCCAAAACATGGCAATTTATTTCAGGTGGACTTTGTGATTGGTGTGGTTCTGTAGTTTGTGGTATGTCGTTTCTTGTAGGTACTCTGTCATGATGCAGAAGCTTGTGATGTGGTTTCTTGCAATCATTTACACCACATGATTTTCGATATTTGCAGGATTTCAAATTGTGAGAAGAGAACAAACAAGAAAAACAAATTTTATGTTTCGATACAAAACTCCATTTTTCATCGACTGAAAGTGCTTTAAATTTCGAACAGTTTTCTAATTTATGATTTTCAGTTTCGCAGCATATGCAAACCCTTTTATTGAACTGCCCTGTAGCTAAAACTGTCTTTCTTTGGTTACGGTTAGGATAACCTGTCGCTGTTGATCTATACTTGTCATCGTAAAAACTGTCAGATTTGTTAGGTTGTTTACAAACTTCAAGTTGACAAGCTACATCAGATTTTTTGTCAAGCCAAAGTGAAAATTCAACGAGTTCAATAAAGCCTTTTTTGCGTATTTCTAAATCAGATGTGTATTCTACCCAGTTCAGTTGATACGATAGTGGAAGTTTCTTCACTAGTTCTTGTAACAAAAGAGGATTACGTAAATAGTCATCTTGCTGAAGAGCTTCGATGGTGGCTACAAAAATCTTGACCTCGTCTGCGAAGTTTATGAGCAAATTCAATTTATCATCCTTAACCGGTGCTAGTTTTTTAATATCTTCAAGTAAAATGGAAATAATTTGTTCAGGACGACCAAAACGCTTTTGTAGGATAGATATTACTTGTTCTACGTTGGTCGGCAAAATTAATAAAGCATGAACAACCCTTCTAGCATTGCCTCTAAGGCACTTTTGCAAACGCGACTGATTTTCCTCGTTTGAATAACCTCCTAATGCCGTAGAATTTCTAAATTGATAAATGAAATTTGGCCACTCACACGGGTCTCCAGAAAATATAGGAAGATCTCGCGGTATTGATTGTCTTGTCAAGACTTTTGTGAGGTCAACATCTGGATTGGCAATTGGAGTAGAATACATTGAATGATGATGACTCTTACTCAATAAAGCTGAATCACATACCTTGTCTGAAGATACAGTTCCTTTATTTTTTGAAACAAGGTCACCTGTTTTATTCCATGGGTTCTCCCCACCAACAATCCAGTTCCTGATATCTGGCTCTTCACTTTGAACTGACTCACTCCTCATTGATCCTTTACCATTCCTCCCTGACACCCTGTCGAAGGCTTCTTCAATTTGCGCTAACTGTCTTGCCAATTGTAGATCCACTAATTCTTGTTCTTTTCTAAGCATTATTTTCTCAAGTTCTACCTTCCTAATTTCTGCTTCGATTTCTGCCTGTCTTTGTCTTGTCAAAATAACGCTGCTTGTCTCTGATGCTTTGGAGCATGTCCTCTTGCTACGAAGAGATGATTTCTTCCCGCTGTCAGCTGCCGAGAATACGACCTTGTCGATAATAGGTTGTTCTCTGGAGGTAATCTTCTCTGTCTCTTGTCTACCAACATCAGATTGAGCTTTGGCTAGTCTTTTGTCTGCCAGCCTTTGGCTTCGTCGTGGGAGGCATTCAGATAGCTGCTTTTCCATAGTGGAGTTCAGTAAGGCGAGATAGGACCAGTTGTTTCGTCGTGATTTCTTACCTAAAATATTTGAATTAATCCCGGGTCGAAAGGACCAGTTGTTTCGTCGTGATTTCTTACCTAAAATATTTGAATTAATCCCGGGTCGAAAGGCGAAATCGTGTCCAGAAATCAAAGATTATTTTTTGATTTATACCAATTTATTTTCAACTTCTTTGACAACTTATTATTTTTGACATCATCAATCAGAACAAAAATTAAAAATTGATGGCAAAGGACCGTTTGATTAAATATAAAAAATTAAAATAAATATAGGGGCATCTGTATCTGTAGAGTAGGGAGGGTGAGTGTAGGCTCACAGCACTTAGGCCACATATGACCCATTGTACATCCTCCCGAGGAGTTGTCCTCCTAGGTCATCGTCCATCCTGTCCTTCTCAGGAAGGTGAACAGGTCACCAGGAGACATCTCCTTTATATCGGCAGGTGTAGGCCAAGACTCACCGAACACACACTCTCTTATCGACGATAACTCCGGACACTCGCATAGGACATGCCTGACAGTCTCATCTTCCTGTTCACACATCCTGCATATAGGTGTGTCCACTAGCCCCATAGTATGGAGGTGTTTCCTTAGTTGACAGTGGCCAGTCAGGAATCCCACTGTTATACGTAGATTTCTTCTGGTCATCGCCAAGTATTTTTTCGGCGCCATCTTCCCAGGGTCGCCCAGGGTGATCCTGGCAAAACTGCATCCTTTGATTGCCTCCCATCTCTCAAGGGATTGAGCATGGGTGTAGCGTTTGGCTAGTTCCGCAATTGTCGAAGTCGTCAGGCCGTAGGTGTCACTGGGTCCAAGAATTTTCAGTCCAGCGGCTTCCCTGGCTAAAGAATCAGCAATGCGATTTCCTTTACTCCTGTCGTGCCCTTTAACCCACCTCAGGATAATATTGTTATCTGCCGAGGCGTTAGCTAAATCTTGGTGGCACTCTAGTACTAGTCTTGATATAACACGTTGTCTGTTCAAGGCTAATAGGGCTTGTCTACTATCAGTGCAGATTATTATGTTTTTGTCAGAAATTCCTTTTCTGGTTAGTTCTTTTGTGGCAATTGAGATACCAGCCAGTTCTGTTTGAACTACGCTGGTATTGTTTCCCATTCCCCACTTGATCCTTAGGCTTAGTGCTCTCGAGTAAACTCCACATCCTGAGCCTTCATTCATTTTTGAACCATCTGTATAAATGCGTATTGCATCTGCCGCATCTGGCTCTGTGTTGTGTTTTATTTGTATTTTGTAGGGTTTATTAAACAAAAACCTGGGTTTAATTGCATCATTGGCTGCCTGCAGCAGAGGTAGCGCAGTAAGCGCTTCCTGCCATAGGCTTAACCGCAATTGGCCCACTCCTACTTCGGGGTTTACACCAGCCGTGCGCAATCGTACCATGGCCATCAACGCAACCTCCTTGACATACAGGTCCAGAGGGGTCAGACCAGTAATAAGCTCCATTGCTGCGGTTGGTGTTGTTCTCATGGCTCCTGTGATGTTTAAACAGGCCATTCGCTGTATTTGATATAGTTTTTGAATGGCCGTTGCTTGTAGAACCTTCGGTCCCCATGCAATTGCTCCATACGTTAACATAGGTCTTATTATTGCAGTGTAGATCCAGGAGACCACTCGGGGTGACAGCCCCCATGTGCGTCCCACTGTTCTCCGACACTGTTCATAAGCCACATATGCTCTTTTTGCTCTGCTGTGTAGATGAGAGTTCCATGTTAGTTTCCTGTCGAGGGTAATACCAAGGTATTTCACCTCTTCAGAAAAGTTTAGTTTGCTTTTGAAGATTTCGGGGGATTTTAAACCCGATAAACTCCTTTTCCTGGTAAAAAGGACCATCTCAGTCTTCCTGGGATTGATCGAAAGTGAGTGTTCCTTACACCATGTTTCAATTAATTTGAGCCCATCCTGCGCTCTATCGCACAGTGTGTTCACAAATTTGCCTGTCTGCAAAATAACTATGTCATCTGCGTATGCAATTGTGTAGATTCCATTGTTGTTGAGGTGATTAATCAGGGTGTCCAGGACTATGTTCCACAGAAGGGGTGATAAGACTCCTCCTTGCGGACATCCCCTCATGACCAGTCCTCTTACTGTGATGTCTTCTACATTGATACTTATTGCTCTACTAGAGAGCATCTTGAGTATCCATTCTCCTACTACCAGAGGTACATTCCTGGAGTTGAGTTGCTGGGTAATTGTTGGAAAGGTTGTTTTATCAAACGCTCCCTCGATGTCTATGAATATACCCAGGGTGGATTCTTTGTTGTCCAATGATCTTTCGATTCTGCCAACCACTTGGTGAAGGGCCGAATCAGTGGACCTTCCCGGAGTATATGCATGCTGATTTGGATGAAGTGGGTGGTGAACTAGCACTTCATCTCTTATGTACCGCTCGCATAACCTCTCCATTGTTTTTAAAAAGAACGATGTGAGACTAATTGGTCGGAATGCTTTTGGTAAGGTGTAATCCATCCTACCTGGTTTTGGTATGAATACCACTCGTACTTCTCTCCACTTACGAGGAATATACCTCAGAGCCAAAGAGGCTCTGAAAATTCCAACCAGGTGCGGCATAAGAATATCCATTCCCCATTGAAGTAGGGCTGGTCTTATTCCGTCAGGTCCTGGTGACTTGAAGGGGGAAAAGCCCGATATGGCCCACCTTATCTTGTCCTCGTCAATTACTGAACTAGCAAATTGCCAGTCGTATTGTGAGGGTGTTGTTGGTACTTCCATCCAGTTTGACGTTCCGGGAGAGACAGAACCTGGGAAGTGAGTTTCCATAAGAATCTCAGCGCTCTCTTGAAGGTTGGCGGCCTTGTCGCCATTTTCCCTTGTAAGGATGCCGATACTCTTATGTTGGTCGTTTGAGAGCGCCTTCTGTAGCCTAGAAACTTGTGGGAAGTCTTCGACTGCCTCACAATAAGCTCTCCAGGCTTCTCTTTGCTTTTGTCTGCAGACTTTTTTGAACTCTTTGAGGTTGGCTTTGTATATTCCCCAGTCCTCTTTGAGTGTTGTTCGTTTTGCCTTGTTAAAGGTCGTTCTCGCTGTCTTTCTGAGGTGTTCCAGTTCAGGGCACCACCAGCTATTGGTCGTGCCACCTGTCTGAACCGTCCTCATCGGACAGGATTCCTTATAGGCAATGTCCATTTTGTTTTGGATAGATACTGTGTACCTTTCCAGTTCCTCATTATTGCTAGGAGTCAGGACCTCTGTTTCCCGCAGAGCACCTTTTAAGAGTCGATTGTAGAGAGCTACATCCGTCCTCTTCGGGTCGCGAGATTTTACAGTGGTCCTGAGATCCTGGCTTACCGTGTAGGTCAGCCAGCGGTGGTCTGACATAGAGATATGATCTGACACTTGCCAGTCCTTAATTTGGTTTGATATTTTGGCTGTCGCCAGCGTAATATCTATTAATGTTTGGCTACGGGCGTTAATGAATGTCGGCTCCGTGCCTCTGTTTAAGATTGTTAGATCTTTCTTAATTATATATTCATAAAGAGACTTACCTCGGGCGTTGATATCCTTGCTGCCCCAGCTCAGGTGGTGGGAGTTTGAGTCACAACCCAATATCAGCTCCACTCCCTGGTTGTGGCAGTGATCCACTAGTATCTCCGTCTCTTTAGTCGGTGGTAAGGTGGCTGCATCTGAAGGTAGGTACACCGATGCTAGTACCAACGCCGTATATTTGCCTCTTCCATCTGGACATTCCACTTTAACCGCAGTAAGGTCTGAGGTGCAGAATTGTGCCATCGAAGAGGCTCTATATTTCCTTGGGACGTAAACAGCTGTCCTAGGCTGCTGATTGCTTGGTAGGCTGAAAATTTGACCCTTTAGACTACTAAAACCAGTAACTTTGGTCTTTATTATCCAGGGCTCCTGGATCAAAGCTATTGCATCCTCCAGTACATCAAGGTGCCGACATAGTGTTGCCGTTGCTGCCTTTTTGTGTTGGAGGTTGCATTGTAAGATATTTACCTTTTTTCCAGCGTCCTTACCCATAAGTAGGATGGATGGAGTTGGATTTTCTTTAGAGGTCCATCCGCTCCTCCGTTAGGGGAGAGGTGTCCTCGCTATTTTCGGGTACCTCCTCCGTCAGGTCATCGACTGCTTCGACGTCCTTTCCGGAACCCATGGTTGCCTTGGAGTCAGTATCCACTTTAGGTGGCTCGACTGCCAAGGACCTCGGGTCTTCAGAGGTACCCCCTGCTTCTTTCTTCGAAACCCTGATGGTCAATGAGGTGAACGCATAGCTCATCCTCATCGACTTCTTCCTGAGGACAGCCATATCCTTGTCTCCGATCCCGAAGACAAAGAGGTGTCCTCCTGGGTTCACCTTAACCTCATGGTGGAAAGTGCACCATCTTGCAACCGTCAGATCAGGGTTCTGCGCCCTAAGCCGACCAAGCACCCTCTCTTTTTCACCGGATGTCGTCTTGTGGACGTCCTCCGGGATCCAGAGCGAGGCCTTGGTCAGCCTAGGGAGCCCATCCACGCTGACGACCGCCAGTGATGCTTCCTCCCACGGCTTGAGGTTTTTTGTGGCTTTTTTCAGCCACTCTAGCGTCCCGTCGTCATCGCAGACCACTCTGATGATTTCACCAGAGTATGTCCACGACTTAAACGTGGGCGTTTTGCTGTTGGTGCTGGAGGCGGAGAAGATGATCTTGTCCAGTTCCTCTAGCAGTTGGTTTTTGATGATTTTCTCCCGTTCTTCGGTAACCTTACCGTACGGGTTAGTCTCATCTATAATAGCAACCTTGAGGTGTCTCAAGGCGGCATCCGCAAAGGTTTTAGAAGGAGCGGCGACATTTCTGTCGGAGCGCGGCTTCTTCAGCCTTCGCGGAGTCCCCTCCGTGGAGGTGCTCTGGTGGAGGCGCTTTCCTGCAGGGGCAGCCGGTTCCATGCCTTTGTTCAAGGCGGAGCTCTTGGCGCCCGCCGCAGGAAGGGCCTTTGCTGTTGGAGGTGGAGTGATGGAGGAGGGGGGTGCACTTGAAGTTGCTGCCACCCCTGATTCCCTCGCTCTCTTCCTCCTTTTGGCTTCGGCGCCGCAAATGCGCTTCCGCCTTTGTGTTTTATCACGAGGTGATCTTCCGTGTCCAGCCTCGTTCTGTGCAGTATTTTGGGGTGGACATTTCTGTTCATCCCCAGTTACTGCTTTTGATCGAGGTGAGCACTTCTGTCCAGCCTCGGGATTTGTTTTTGTTGTGTTTTTGTTTGTGTTCATTGTGTTCCCACGAGTAGCAAGGGAAGGGTTGGTCACCTCTGGCAGAGCCCCGCATTACCAGAGGAAGGCTAATTACAATGGGGTTCCGCCCGGTTCCCCAAGGGGATCGTTCGTGACCGCATATCACCCTGCGGCCATTCAGCTGTCGGCACGATTCCTTACACCTTAGCTTGGGTAGGCTGGTCCGCGGTGGCATGTTCAGCAAAGGCTTTTGAGGAGGTTTAGCTCCCCTCACCCTACTTATTCTGCCACTGACCAAGGAACCGGCGACAGTCCCTTGGCCGTTCCCCTATCCGCCACCTGGGGACGCGCCCGATAGATAGCCCAGTCCACGGGAAATATAGGGGCATTCATCAACAAGCACCAACAAGGGCATTCATCAACAAGCACCAACACCATATGCCTTAAATCCCTCTGTGTAGTAAACTCTTCAGCATAGAGAAATATAATATAATGAGAGTTGTCAACCCTGTAGTAACAGTTGGCATTACGTTGATCGAAGCGCACCTCAAAGGGGTGCTGGAACTAACTTTTGAAGGCGGGATATTTAAATTGTTTAGTTTGGATTGTTGGTAGGTAAATTTTACTATTTGTCTAAAAATTGTTTATTATATAATATAATTATTTCAATACAAAAAATAAAAGTATATTTCATTTTTTCTAATGAAATGATTATAATTAATAAACAATTTCAGAACACATTATTTATATAAATGAGAAATCAACACAAATTTAAATTTTTTATTAAACTGCACATAATAACATGACAAATATTATCAATTTATGAAACATTTATATATTATTAATCTCAAAAGAACATACTTTTACTACTTACATTATATTTAGGAAAGTTAATCCAATATCACATTCAATTGTACATTACCTATTTCAAAATTATTCACAAAAACTGCAAAAATTTCAATAAAAAGGAGTTAGAAAGTAGATTCTCCATACAGGAATAGGTCTGAAACAAAATAATTAAAATGCAGTACCATAAGTTACAAATAAAAAAGAATTATTTTTGTTTACTACTTCTCTTGCAAAGGTAAAACAAATCTAATAAGTATTTTGCACAATGAACCTGTAAATGCATTATTATCAAAATGATCTTTACACAACCTTTGATTAATATCAGATGGAAGTTTGAAAAATGTTTTATTTTTACTACGAAGTGCCGAAAATATTTACTATTACAATTTTTGCAATACATTTATGACGAGTGGTGATGATATTTTGAAGGTGCACTTACTTTTATTTCCTTTATTAGAACTAAAATCCTAAATAAATCTATTAAGGCCTGGTTTCGCACGTGCGATGGATGCATGTGTCCGACGCTTGCAGCCGCTGCATGCGTTCATCGCAGGGACTGGTCATATGGTACCACGTGCTTGTGGTTTAACTAGTGCGTCGATATCTAGCGCCTGCGTCTGAATGCAACGTCAAAACGCAACGACTGCTTCGGAGACCAGTCAAGCGGCGAGAACGCAGGCGATTGTGCAATACGAAACGTCAACATGAGTGTTGAGAAATGGAGCCGGGATGACGAGATGCTATTAATCGAATTAATATCCTTTCACAAATGCCTGTATGATGCCTAAAGTGAAAAATATAAAGATCTAATTATCATAAATAATGTCTGGAAACAGATAGCGGGAAAAATGGAGGGAAAAAGTGGGCATTTCTGTGCTAGTATATGTTATGATGGGGTTTTCTTTGAATTAACAACGAAATGATCGCTTCATCATCTTCTTCTTCAAATAGAAGGGCTAACACATACTCCATGATGATTTCACGAACTGAACTTCGAAGTTCTGACTGTCACTTCTAGACGCACAAGCAAAACCACTCAAACGCATGCGATGAACGCATGCAGCCGCTGCAAGCGTCGGACGCATGCATCCATCGTACGTGCGAAACCAGGCCTTTAGTAAAATAATCCTATTCACCCTTAGATTAGGAAAGCATATATTCACCATATTGTTGACACTTTCACTTTGACTTTGACAAGCAGAAGCTAGATTCACACCAGCCAATGTATGATTGATTTTGTATATTTTCATTTTTAATCACTTAAAAGTTGATATACTAGGATATTTCATAATATTTATCGACATTGAAGTATAAATATTGCAGTGTAATGTAATTTATAATATTTCTAACTATTTTATTCCATTTCCCTTATGTAAAAAGTCTTGTAGTTCTCGCGACCGCAGCGACTTGATGCGCGGGTGGTTGTTCAGAAACGTTATGCCGTATACCACCTATGCTTCAATCCGTCTCTTTTTTATTTTGTCTATGCTCTTCAAACTGTAGGTTTCCGATTCTTACATAATTTCTCGTATTTCTGTATATGTTACAGGAAAAGTTGATGCTCTCCTTAGGTAAAGTCGACTATTACTGGTCTTTTCAGTACTACTACTACTACTAAATGTGCAGGCGAACCTTGTCCTAGACAAGCTCCAGCCAAGGTTCAGGCACTGCTACCTGCTACCTAGAAATCCATGAAGCCGAGCCCTTCAATGCAGGCCACAACCTTTTTCAGTGGATGCCTGCTTGTGTCTCCAGGGGCTATAACAGGGACTCCGAAGATTCGCCTGTGTGGACACTCTTAGAGAACATAGACTGACGTTTCGCCAGTCATGCCGCAACCCCTACATAGGGAACTTCTCTATTCCTAGATTGTAGAGTTGCTTTCTCATACAGCAGTGCCCTGTTAGGAGTCCTGCTATCTTCCTTAGCCTACTCATTGGTAGTTCAATAGCTACCCTAGCGTGTCCATCAGTCCATATCTTCATTAGAAGTTTGGATTGTCTAGGATCCTGTAAAGCATTCCAATGAGGAAGGTATTGGTTCCTCGGCGACTTCCTCGCCTCCTTGCATATTGTTTGTTTTGTTAGGCCCAGGGTCGGGCTCGGGACGCAGAAAAGAGTTGCCGCCTCATTGCCCATTTTATTTTGCATTGATTAACCACTTCCCTAGATACTTTCCAACTTTCCTCGTTACTCCGATTTGGAGTCCTCGAGACCATTTGTTGTTCTGTATCTAATGGTTCATCACTTATTTTGCATTCTGGAAAATGTACTTCGAAAAGTTCTATCAGAGTTTCCTTCCCGCTTTGTGTATATCTCCCATCTCTTGTCTCTAATGAGTTAATTGTCCTTTGAGGATCTTTGGAGAGTATCTTTTGGAGTCTAGCACATTCAGAGGTCTGTTCTACCTCTTCACAGTGTTTCCTCCATGAGTCTCTCTTAGCGATTCTCAGAGCCTTGTTGTATGACGTCAGAGTTTTCCTATATACGGTCCACTCTCCGTCTTTACTTGCCCTATTGAAGAGCTTTCGTACTTCCGCCCTTGAAACTTCAAGGTCGTTATTCCACCAGGGCACATTCCTGTTGGTTCTCCTTGTAGTTTCGGGGCAGTTGCGATTGAAAGTAGACACGATAGCTTCTTGGAATTGTTCCGCAGCTAGGTCTAGATCCACGCTATTTCTTACCGTCTCTCTCACCCTTTGGATTTCAAGGCCTAGGTCCGCCTGATAGGCCTCCCAGTTAGCTTTCCTTGGGCTCCGGTAAGTTTCAGTTTCAGTGCTAAAACCTGTTAATGTGTAACTTATGTGTCTGTGGTCCGAACAACTCACCTCATCAGTCACATGCCATTTTTTAACAAAACTAGCTATAAAAGTAGTTGCAATTGTTATATCTAGAACCTCCTTTCTATTTATTGTTACAAAGGTAGGTTTATTTCCCACATTTAATATGTCCAGATTATTTTCCATAATAAATTGTAGTAAAGACTCACCTCTTTGGTTGGTGTTTGTGCTTCCCCAGGTTGTGCATTCACATCTCGCCCCAACGATCAGATGCGTTCCTTTGCCCTGACATCCTCTCACTAGTTCCTCCACTTCTCTGGATGGTGGTTGTTCAGAAGCATCTCCTGGTAGGTAGACCGATCCGAGAATAATCTCCCTCGGTCCCCCATCAGAGATGAATCTTACTTTGACCGTGGTCAGGTCTCTGAAACAGAAATGAGGCAGTATCTTTATATTATTTCTTATTATTATACAAGTTCTAGGTACTTGGGAGGACCTATCGTAAATCAATTCCCCTCCTATCCCTGATAAACCCATAATTTTTCCCTTGTTCACCCAAGGTTCTTGTATGAGGGCCACATCGAATCCCCCCATTACTTTCGTAAGGACTGCAGATGCTGCCTTACTGTGCTGGAGGTTCGCTTGTATTACTCGTACCCCCGCCATCTGGTCCTCTTAAAACTCGGAAGACCACCCTTCCGAGACCGTAATATGCTCGGAAGCCCATCGTCTCCAGAGTCTTAAAAGAAGCCTCATCGATGGAGAAGGTCAGCGTTTGCCCCTTTCCATCGTCTTTTCTTCCTTTGAGGGTCCATTCCCCCGTTTTGAGGCTAGCATTTTGACTAGCCAGACGGTCCTTTAGAATGGACTCTTCCCTTATGGCACCTGGAACGTGCACGAGGACCAGGGGCCTTCTGGGAGGTCTCCTGATCCAACAACTGTCAGATCAGCACCTTCACAGAGCTCGCCCAGGCCTTCCACCGCGTTCCTGAGCCATTCCTTCGTGTATTCATTCCCACAGGTCATCCAGAGGACCCCTGAATGGAATGAAGTACGTTGGAATTGGAGTCGGTTTGCGCTTCCCCCAGGGGTGTCAAACACGGCCTCCACCAAGCGGTTTTGAATCAGTCCTGCCTGTTCCTGATTCAGGGTGTTTTCTGGATGGCGTCTGTGGATCACCGCCATCCCGAGATTTTCTGTTGCATCCTTATAGGAGACAGTCTGCACTTTCGTGCTCCTGTTTATTTTTTTTTGCAACATGCATATCAGGTGGAGTTGAGTTTTCAGATCGAGGTCTTTTACCTTTACCTGTCCCTTCTTTTCCAACTGTATTGGAGTGTCCCGACGTTGTCGGACCAGAGCTTGTCTTCATCAGGACTTTTCCTGACTTGACATGCTATTTCCCGATTTTGTCGGTTCATGCTCCTTTTTCTTTCCAGCTTTGTTTGGGTCTTTTTCCACCCATGTACCGGCTGCTTTTTTCTGTTCCCTGATGAGATTCTTCCTCTGGGCACCAGATAGTTTTTTGGGCAAGGTCATGTTGGTTGCCTTACCCTTTTCTAAGGATTCCTTCCCTCCTTGCTCTTTTGCCTTTGGAGTACAGAATTCAGCTACTGTCTCCTGACAACTTGTGTCGTTACAGTCCATTCTTGTAACGTCTTGATTTTCTTTAGAGGAGTCCTTGTCCTCCTCTGGTGTTTTTCTGCTTTGGTCCATATTGTTCCCACGAGCAGCTAGGGAATGTAGGTCCGCCCAGTCAGAGCCCCGCATGACTGGGTAAGGCTATATACAACAGGGTGCGCCAGTTGCCCTGAGGTCAGTGGTCTAAAAACCGCAGGCTTATTCTGTAACTTGCGACTGCCGATAATTGCGCAATTGTCGCTGTCAAACGCAGGTTTCGTATTCTCGAAGAAGTAAATGCGACCGCGATCGCAATTTATCTGTTAACTGCCTCTAGTGAGCAATTGGTTAACTAAAAAGTGCATTCTTTAGTTGTTCATGTGAAAAATACGTATTCTGTAAGCAATTTTTCAGCAATTTCAACAAGATTGCAACTGTCGAGTAGCAATCACAATAATAGTAGTTGTAGTAGAGTTGTTTAATAATTAAATCAAGTTTTATCAATAGAAATAGAAGGTAAGTAATAAATTATAACATTTTGTTAATAATAATCATGTTTTATTTGTACAAATAGTAATTCAATGGGCTTACTAACTGCCCTCAGAAAGGTGGACACACCTATATGTTGTCTCTGCACCTACCTAATATTTAAACAATTAGTTACCACCATAATAAAAGAAATAATAGTTATTCATTTGTTTTTGCGTATTTAATATGGTGGTAATTATTATTAAATATTAGGACCTACTTAATATTTAATAACAAGAAACAACATGTAGGTGTGTCTACTTTTCTGAAGGCAGTTACTGAGCCCATTGAATTACTATTTGTGCAAATAAAACATGTTTATTATTGACAAAATGTTATAATTTATTACTTACCTTCTATTTCCATTAGGAAAACTTGATTTAAATATCATACAACTCAGCTACAACTACTATATGCTTCCAACTGGCTATTGGAAACTCTGAAACCATTTTCTGTATGTATACATCAAAAACAATTAATAGTAGCAGTATCCATTCTCTAATTAGCTTATTCACCTAATTAATTAAAGTATAAGTACAACTACAAAAGACATAATAATTCAAAACTGATGTATTCACTAGGTAATACACTATTTATGAATGAGAGAAAATGAAAATTCTTTCCGAAGGCAGATGCCATAGATAGCTAGGTACCCACTAATCTTCATTATGTTAACATAAACAACCACTAATTTTTGTTTAGGCTATGGTGTGATATATAATATGCCATTTAAGAATGAAATATGTATTAAATTTTGCTTCTAAGCTTGAAATCTTTTTTTTATTCATGGATTTAAACTAAAACTATCCTATGTATTTACCCACATATAACCAATGTTATTTTTCATGTAACGTTGTCACTTTGCACCTATATCACCCAGATCTAAAAAAAATTCCGAGAAGTATATTGTTTTTTTTTTCTTAACAAATCATCCAAAAGAGTATTTGGAAACTCATTTTCATCTGCTTTCAGTTATGTAATGAGTTGTTTCGTACACTTCCTTGTTTTTTTAAGCATATTAAATATTGCTTGAATTTGTTTTTGTTCATCAGCTGATTTTACAGACAACTTATAGTTACGTTGATAGCTACCCGATTGTAAGTGGCGCTAGTTTTATGACGTTAAAGTGCATCTTGACAGCCATCAGCAATTGCGACGCGATTACCTTACAGAATACCAATTTTTGAGACTGATTGTGCGACCGTTGCGCAATGGTTGCTAGTTGCAATATAATTGTTGTTTTTACAGAATAAGCTTGCCGAATAACCCACGGCCATCCATCCATCCTTTCAGCGACCACTCAACCTTAGGATTTGGGAGGTTTTTTATAGTGGTCCCCATCCACACAGGTCAGGCAATTAAGCCAAACCCCCCGAACCACATAGCTCGGCATACCTCTCACTGGCCTTACCCTAGCAAGGGGGTCGTTGCTCTGCTATGTAGTTTTCGGTTTGCGTCACGAGCTTGTCAGCGATTGGTTATTCGGTCGGCAATGTTAGGCGTTTATAGCCCTCATCCTTCCTTATTTACCAATGGACCAGTTCTTTCATTTGCATGACGTCCATGGCCTTCCCCTATCCGCAACCTGGGGACGCTTCCGATAGGTAGCTCAACCCATTACCCTCCTATGTCGCGGGGTAATGCACAAAAAGTTGACTCTTTGACAAGCCGCAGCGTGTCCTCGAAACTTAATGAGCACGGAGATGGGGGTACCTACAATATGAAATAAACTATTAAATCTGTGTATTTTGTTCAGAAAATTTGTTTCTGACATATTATATCGTATCGATAAAATATTGTAATTTTTAGTATTGATACTTTTCATAGCGATATTTTCTAATATTAAGTATTTTGAAACAATATATTTATAACGGTACGTTGTATTGATACTTTCTACAGTATCGCCCATCTCTATATATGTCAAATTATATTTTTATACAGCCGTCAGAACATTTTGAAGTTAGTATAATACCAAATCGTTACTGACTTTTATTTAATAAAGAAATCAAGTGTTGTGGACAAAGTATAGTATTCTACTCGAAATTTATGGCCATAATTCACTTGGGTGACTTGCGCCTCTCGCCTGCGGCTCCTGACGCAAACGTCACCCATCGTGAATTATGGCTATCATAAATTGCTCGTTTAATAATATACTATTAAATTGCATCGTATATTACGTACCTTAGCAACCATTGTTGATTTAATTGTTTACGAATGTTTTGATGCATCTGTCAGACGTTTGTTAGTTTTATTTAAAACATAGCTTTATCCAGGGAAAATGGTAAAACAACTGTTCAGGAAATTAATTTGTCAAATTGCACAAATTGTACTATTAATATTAATGGTAATAAATAAAATCTAAATATTTTGACGTTTGCTTTCAAAATTTGACAATTCACTTTTACCAGCAGCAACATTTTTGTCCACGACCACCTAGAGAGATTTTAAGCCACTTATTTGATCAACGTTATACGTTATCGGTTATTCTGCTCATGCGCAGTAGTAAAAAAATTACCGATCACCTTAATAAGCGATAACGTACTCCGTTATTTACGTGGAAATAACCGAAACTTTATTAAGCGGTGAGGTTTAACATAATTGCCAAGTGTATTATGTTTATTTCGATGAACGAAATAAAAAATATGAAAAACTATTCAAAATTTATTGAAACTTTTCACAAATAATCTTAAATGATATATTTCAGCACACAATTATATTTCGGCTTACAAAATGTACCATAAACATCTTTGAATGTTTTAACTTATCAACGCCGATTTTTAAGTAGTGGTCTATTAGTCCTTGATCTTCTCTACGTCCAATTATATTTTCTATATTATCCACAATTAATTTCATGGATTAATGTGTAATAATCAAATTGAACAAATAAAAAATTTGACGTTAGACCAAAAAAAATAACGTTCACAGGTTATGGCTTCAAAAGCTAAAATAATAAAAAATGACATCCGCTTAGAAAGACTGCGCTTGCTCAGTTTAACGTTTAGCGTTAACGTATGTCAAAATTTTATGTGGCTTAAAATCTCTCTATTTATGTTAAACCTTACCGCTTAATAAAGTTTCGTTTATTTCGACGTAAATAACGGAGTACGTTATCGCTTATTAAGGTGATCGGTTATTTTTTTACTACTGCGCATGAGCAGAATAACCGATAACGTTGATCAAATAAGTGGCTTAAAATCTCTCTATTATTAAAAATGACATCCGCTATTTTAGAAAGACTGCGCTTGCTCAGTTTAACGTTTAGCGCTAACGTATGTCAAAATTTTATGTGGCTTAAAATCTCTATAAAGTCAATATTTTACCTCCTAACAACATGTATATGGTACCCATATATCAACTGTCGTGAATTATGAACCATAATACACTACAGTGTATTATGAACTAGAGATGGGGGTACCTACAATATGAAATGATAGTTATTTGTTTAACTAGGCAGCAAAGTAGTAGATTGACTGCCGAGGATGAATTCATAGCCGAGCGTAGCAAGGCTAAGAATTCAGCCAAGGCAGTCAATCTACTTTGCTGTCAAGTTGAACATATAATTTTTTCCCCGATTGTACATGAGGATATTGTATTTGCAAATTATTACAATTCCCACAATCTCTTTATTTTAGTTGGTTGCTATGGAAATGTATAATCACAGGCAGCAAAGTAATCACTTTCGTGCCTAGGCAGCAAAGTAACTACTTTGCTGCCTAGGCAGGAAAAGTAATACTTTGCTGATTGATATCAGTCAGCAAAATTAATATTTGCTGCCAATCGGAGAAAAACTATTAAATCTGTGTATTTTGTTCAGGAAATTTGTTTCTGACATATATCGTATCGATAAAATATTGTAATTTTTAGTATTGATACTTTTCATAACGATATTTTCTAATATTAAGTATTTTAAAACAATATATTTATAACGGTACGTTGTATTGATACT
This sequence comes from Galerucella nymphaeae, assembly GCA_963978555.1. Classification (NCBI taxonomy): domain Eukaryota; kingdom Metazoa; phylum Arthropoda; class Insecta; order Coleoptera; family Chrysomelidae; genus Galerucella; species Galerucella nymphaeae. The sequence goes on from OZ021705.1 coordinate 9,988,002, forward strand.
TTACACAGTATCACCCATCTCTATATATGTCAAATTATATTTTTATGTAGATGTCAGAACATTTTGAGGTTAGTAAAACCAAATCGTTTCAATCTTTTATTTAATAAAATAAATTAATGGTCGTGGACAAAGTATAGTATTCTACTCGCAATTTATGGCCATAATTCACTTGGGTGACTTGCGCTCCTCGCCTGCGGCTCGTGACGCAAACGTCACCCATCGTGAATTATGGCTATCATAAATTGCTCGTTTAATAATATACTATTATGATATAAGTGTTAAAAGTACATTTTTAAGGCACGCATGTGAAGGTTTGCAGAATGAGCGAAGCGAATTCTGCAATTCACACGAGTGCCTTAAAAGGTACTTTTAACACGTATATCATACAATTTTTTTTTACAAACGTATATTACGTACCTTAGCAACCATTGTTGATTTAATTGCTTACGAATGTTATGATGCATCTGTCAGACGTTTGTTAGTTTTATTTAAAACGTAGTTTTATCCACGGAAAATGGTAAAACAATTGTTCAGGAAATTAATTTGTCAAATTGTACTATTAATATTAATGTTAATAAATAAAATCTAAACACTTTGACGTTTGCTTTCAAAATTTGACAATTCACTTTTACCGGCAGTGCCATAAACATTTTTGTCCACGACCACCTAATAATAAGTCAATATTTTACCTCCTAACAAAAGGTATATGGTACCCATATATCAACTGTCGTGAATTATGGTTCATATTACACTGTAGTGAATTATGGACTAGAGATGGGGGTACCTACAATATGAAATAAACCATTAAATCTGTGTATTTTGTTCAGGAAATTTGTTTCTGACATATATCGTATCGATAAAATATTGTAATTTTTAGTATTGATACTTTTCATAACGATATTTTCTAATATTAAGTATTTTAAAACAATATATTTATAACGGTACGTTGTATTGATACTTTACACAGTATCGCCCATCTCTATATATGTCAAATTATATTTTTATGTAGCTGTCAGAATATTTTGAGGTTAGTAATACCAAATCGTTTCAATCTTTTATTTAATAAAATAAATTAATGGTCGTTGACAAAGTATAGTATTCTACTCGCAATTTATGGCCATAATTCACTTGGGTGACTTGCGCCCCTTGCCTGCGGCTCGTGACGCAAACGTCACCCATCGTGAATTATGGCTATCGTAAATTGCTCGTTTAATAATATACTATAAGGCACTCAGTGTCTTAAAGTGACATTTTTAAGGCTTATATGGAGTGCTAAAAATGGCATTTTTAACACGTTTGTAGAAAATTAGTATATTAGGTAACGTGTGCGGAAAGTGACATTTTTCACACGAGTGAGACAATCCCACGAGTGTGAAAAATCACTTTCGCACAAGTTATGTACACTATTTTTCCTACGACCACGCGATATACTTTTACCGAATCAGACATGTACAATCTTGCGTTTTAATGTAGATGTGAGAGGTTTTACGTATGTGTATTTGTAATTACTTTATATAGTTTTATTACTTACATTTGAAAGTGGCCCACAAAATTGGGATTTTCATACGATGAAAAAGAGTGCCTTAAAAGTTAGTATAAATATTGGTACACAAAATATTACGAACATTTATTTTAACAACTAACAACAACTACTAGAAACAGAACATCAAATAGTATATTACGTAACGTGTGCGGAAAGTGACATTTTTCACACGAGTGGGAAGTATTGTCTCACGAGCGCAGCCGAGTGAGACAATCCCACGAGTGTGAAAAATCACTTCCGCTTAAGTTATGTACACTATTTTTCCTACGACCACGCGATATACTTTTACCGAATTAGGCATGTATAATCTTGCGTTTTTATGTAGATGTGAAAGGTTTTACATATGTGTATTTGTAAATACTTTATATGGTTTTGATTACTTACCTTTGAAAGTGGCCCAGAAAATTGTGATTTTTATGCAATGGAAAAAAGTACCTTTATAAAAAAGTTAGAATTAATATTGGTACACAAAATATAAAATATTACGAACATTTATTTAAACAACTTACAACAAACAGAACATCGGAAATAGTTTTACATAAATATTGCGGTTCAAAATTAGTTATTTATTTGCTGTGAAAATTAAAAGTAAAATTATTATTAGCACCACACTAAACTTGTTGCCTACCTGTAGGAGATTGAAAGTATTAACTAGCTATTTTAAGGATTCATTGTTCAAATAATTGAAAACGAATATTTATTGTTTCAATAACATAAAAGTCCAATAAATGTCGATATAAACACTTTTTATTTTGTGTGTGTATATTTCCTCAGCGCTTATTAGTATCTTGGACAAGAACCATGATCTACAACAATGGGATGGCCGAGCGGTCTAGGCATCCGTAGACTTTGATTTTTGACAAACAGTAGGGTGGTTCGAGTCCGGGCTCGGTATCTTTTTTTAATTTTAAATGAAATAATTAAATTATATTATATTATTATATGGACAAATCAACTTAGGAAACAAGCATTTCACATATACATATTAATTTGCGGAGTAAAAAGACTAGCATTTCAACATTCAATTTGACAGCTTTTTTATCCGCACACGTACGGATAAGATTTTTTTCCGTACGCGTATGAATAAAGGTCACTTTCCATAGAACTAGTCAGTAGGTGGACTCCTGACAGACGTCAGTTTTTATAAAAGTGTGTAATACATTTGACATTATAGATATAAGTATGTTCCTCAGTAGACCAGTAGTTACCATCCCGGATGTGAAGGTTTTTTTGAATTAATTTTATTCCTAATTAATTATTCTGCTTGATATTGATAATGACAACAGGTAGACGCTTGGAATATTTAGCAGAATATTCATAAGTGTAGATAATGGGGGCGACGACCTAGCACTGTAATGGAAACGCCTTTGATGCGATAATTACAATCAAAACATGGTTAGTACTTGGATGTGTGACCATGCCAGGGAAAACCATCGTATAGGGTCCGTACAGCCGGCAGCGGGGTAGCATATCACAGCTCGCAGCCATTATATACCAATGAGCACGAGGTATAATGTAGATATGCCCTTTTTCGGAGGAGACGTAAAACCGAGGTCCCGAGTCCATGGATGTTGAGCTCGTTAAAGAACGCTACCACTAGTTGTATCACTAGTGGGATCGCCAAAATTTCCGGTCTGGGGTAGAGTGCTTCTGGTCAGTCGCAGAAATAGACCGACGTTAAATAACCGAATAAAAAAAAGGATATAAAGAGAACTTTGAAGTATGTTTCTAGGGCGTTGTAATAGTATATTACGTAACGTGTGTGGTAAGAAGCATTTTACGCACGAATGGAAAAGTTACGCACGATGCCGCGTAGCGGCGAGTGCGTAATTCCGTGAGTGCGTAAAATGCTCTACAACACTAGTTACGTACTATACTTTACCTACGACCTACTTCTACATGTATTTATACTCTTATTATTGATAATATTTGAACAACATCAACAATATTTGGCTATTTCTGCGATTTCCATGATAATATTAACTATCTCACTTTCACTAGACATTTTTTAATTGAATAACTCTTTCCACAAAATACACAAACCAGTTATAAGTTATAAGGATAATAAAAAAGTGTTTTAAAAGTTTCTTGACAGTTCTTACGCAAATCGCTATTGCAGCCTATACCTAAGTTTGATGTTTTGACGGCTTATGTCAGATTTTTGAATAAAATGGCGACGTCTATTGACAGTTGCTAAGATGTTGCTAGGGAAGCCGTGCGATTTACTTTACAGCTGTGCGTTTTTTTTACCGTGCGTAATAGACGTCATTACATTAGCGCCGACTGTGTGCACAAACCACATATAACCAGAAGACTGCCCTCTCCAATAAATTTTTTGGCTTCGTCAGATGTGCTGCCATCTGTAGTTGTCAAGAAGTATTAAAAGAGAAAGTTAAGCAGAAATCTTCTCTCATTTTAAAGGGCGGTAAATTTAAATCTCTCATCTATTTTATTTTTTCAAATTCTGTCTGGTAACCTCTCAAGTTAGAAGTAACAATTTTAGGTTTTTGGCTCTCAACACATTTCTAAAGTAGAATATACTTTAAAAGTGATGAAATGCCAATAACCTAAAATTGTTACTTCTGGCTTGAAAGAGTTTCAACTACCTTATGGTTTATAAATAAAACAAGATATTGAAAAGAACACGTTTTATTTTATCAATAATATATAAATGATGGAAATTTTCGTAACAGAGATCAGTTTCTTTTGTATTGTTTTTTAATATTTGGCAAATGCCATTTTATGTAGTGAAACTTTCAATATAACTAACCTTTGGGCTTCTCTGTTAGTACACTGTGGAGCACAACAACGAATAAATCCCAGTTTATAATTATAGTCAAAAACAACACAAGAACAAAATGAATTAACAATTAACTAAATACAAACAAACACGTGTTCACATTCACGAACAAAAACTACGTAGCGAAGTGGCCGACAGATAAACAAACAGCCCTTCCCAGAGGGTTGTCTCTGTCCTTCCTACAATAAATTTCATGTTCTATCAACAAAATATTTTAGTTATTTACGATAACAGCGCCATCTTAGAGAATCAACTTGACTCTATCTTCAATCATAACTCTTGACCACTACAGATGTCTCTGAATATTGTGTACAGCTTTTTGCACGAGTAAGTTTCCACCCCCTGACTGTGTGTTATTGACTGATTACAGGGGGAGTCGTAGGTAAAAATTATTATTGTTTATTGATCGTATACTAGTACTTAGATTTGACTTACATCAAACAATTTGTTAGAATCATAAACTGTCTCAAATAAACATATTGCTATCTATGTTAATAATTAATTTATTGTTGGTATGATTCAACACAATAAATCGATAATATATTTTAAAATTAGCTGACTTGCTTATGTAACCTGTTACATTGGAATTCAATTTGAAAAGTTTATTAAAAACAGTCTCAGTTTTAACTGATTCTATTCATTATATATTACTCACCCCCTATCATCGTTATCATCACTTTTAGAAAAAAAAGTCTTAAATAAAAGTTGTTTGGTTACAGCTGAATTTTCTCAATATTTTATCAAAAGTCCAGTAGCGTGCAAATTTAAAGAGTTGAAAAACAATAGCTTGTTTAATGGGATACTCTGTATATTTTCACATTTTTGGAATGGTCTTTTCTCCTTATTTCAAAAATATATAATATGTTACCCCTACCTTGTAAATGTTGAAAATCTTATTTTAAGTAATTACTGTAAATATGAAGATAGTTATTTTACTAACTAGTGCGGAAAGTGATACTTTTCCGCACGCGACTGCAGTTTACCCGAACGACGCGGAGCGGGCTAGAACGCACGGTCGTAGAAAAAGATAATTTATTAGAGTAAACCGGCTAATTTACATGGGGATAGTAGCTGAAGCAAGTTACCAAATTTAGCTACAAAACGTTTGATTTAATACTTGGGCCAGTCACCAATTTGGCGAAAAATTTTAGTCAAGTAGTTAGAAAGCGATTTTATTTACTGGAACAAGTAGGGACCTCCACTACGTGATTTGTTCACTAAAATTCGCACTAAACATCTAGACAGGTCTTTTTAGTATAGTAATAGTAGGAGTTGGTGGGAATATGGTGTTATTTTATTTAAATACGAGACAATAAAGTTATTTCTCATTTTATTCTTGCCGGAATAGCCTTCCACATAAGGGTGTCAGACTTAATTATTGAATGACCAACGTTATGTAGCAGTATGTCAAATTGTTGCTTGGACATTCTCATGCAGTTTCTACATTCCTCGAGGTCTTTATTAGCCAGTTCTTCTACCAACATACAAGAAAACCCATGAGTATTTCTACGAGCTAACAATTTTCTTATCCATATACGCTTCTTTTTCTTTGGTTCACGCTCTATCACTTTACTAAATTCCTCGCATAATAAAACTATACAATCTTTTATGACTGATTCAAAACGTTTTCGTTCAATGTACGCCATTTTCATTCAGTGAATAAACAGATTGAGCTAAAATGTCGCATAGACAAATACTAAATGGTAAGTAACTAAATTTTAGTAACTGACTTTAGTTGCTTGCTTCAGCTACTATCACCATGTAAATTCGCCTTAAGCTATGAAAATGACAACTAAAATGTTTGATAGTCGACATTTTTTTCATAAAGTAATTAAAGTGGTTTATAGCAAGAAAGAAAGAAATTCACCCCATCAAATGTGCATCTTTCAAGGTGGTGCGCATCTCATGATTTTGCGAATGACAATGATTTTTGGTATTCTTGACCATCCGTAACTATGCGATTATGCGTATTTTACTACGAATGGTGTTTGTTGATCGCAACCGATTTGCTTATGCGATTCAATAGAGATTTAATAGGTTATGTCCTGAATTTTGTATGCATTAAGTTGTTTTTGTGAAGTATATATTTCCCGACACTCAAAGTTAGAATAAAAATTAGTATTGTTCTTATATTCCTATTATTATACAAGTGATACTAGTTGAGGTTTGATAAAAAAATTTAGGAATGGATGACCTACTATTTATAGACAATTTGGAGAATTTAGAAAATTCAGATGAACAAATCAATAGGCACAACCGTTTCGAAAATATTGACCTATTTGAGATATTGAGTGAACATCAGTTTTTACAGTTATTTAGGTTAACAAAAAGATTATGCAGATATTTGTTTGAAATATTAACTCCTTTCTTGTGGCCTCAAAGAAGGCCTACGGACTTGAGTCTCCGGTTGTTAATTTGGATTTTCTTCCATGAATTCCAACAATAATCTTTTTTCTTCAATAGAAGCATTTGATTGTCCAAGACTATGATGTCATCAAGGTACACTGATCATGTCTTCCAGATCCGGTGGTAAACGCTGTCTTTTCTTTATCGGCTGGATCCATTTCCACCTGCCAATATCCAGTCTTCAGGTAGAAGGTAAAAAACAATTTGCTACCGGCCAGCGTATCCGGAGTGTCGTCGATTCTTGGCAGTGGCTAGCTATATTTCTTTGTGTAATGAATTAGAAGACCTAAAGAAGGCTTTAAGAGTTCTCTGATCATTTTCTTCTCTTGTCGGCTAAGGGATTGTCCAGCCACTGCTATCATTTGTTCAAATTTATTATTGGCATCATTAGAGGTTGTTAGATGAATTATTGACGCCACTGGTACGCAAGTTCCAATTTTGGTTTCTTTTTTCATAGTTATGGGATGGTCATTAACATTTATAATGCGTACAGGTAGTTCTTCGGCAGCCATGATTAACCCTTTTCCAACCAGGATTCCTCGACCAACCTCTTCATAGTGATTCCATGGTTCCATCATGACCGGTGTTCCTTCTTCGACGGTTCCTTGTAGCCTTGCCACAGTGAAAAATTCACTCCTTGCGGGTACAACCGTATCCTCCTGTACGGCTACCTGAACAGTCTTATCCTCGTGTGGGTGAAGGAATACTGCCTCAGAACCTACTCTAATCACTCGGTTCTTGAAATCTAGCTGGAAGACATGTAGGTTCATAACGTCCATTCCGAGTATTATGTCCTCTTCGATATCAGCGACGACAGTGTGGATGAACTTCTCTGTGCCAATTCCCAATTGCACCTGTGGTTCTCCATGGACGTTGGTGCTTTCACCAGTAGCAGTCTTGTCGGTGAAAGTCTTTTTCGGGTGTTGACAGTCTCGGGGCGAATAATAGTCCTCGTTGCTCCAGTGTCCACCAATAGTGTATACTTCCTTCCATTAATTTCACCATCCACGTATACCTTAGATTAGGAAAGCATATGCAAACTTTTGCTGAAATATATGGCAGACAAAGCGAAAACAACGTGTGTTTCATTCGTGAATTTTTAAGTGAAAATTATTAAGATTGTGATTTATTTTTGAACTGAATAATGGTGAATTGTTGTGCTCACGGATGACGAAGTCGAAGCGAGAAAAAGGAGATTGGAATTACATTTCACCGGTAAACAAATAATTATTGTACAATGTACTATGTAGTTTTGTTTCTTTCAAATGATGAAAGAGTTATCTCTGACAAATGATTTTTAAGTATGTAATTATTCAGTCTTTAATTCAACTAGTATTTGGATGACGAGTTTAAATAGTGTCAGGATAGTTCGGCCATGACGTTTTACCATCGAAAGTTGGCAGTTTCACTCGGCTGTTGATATCGTTTTCTATTTTCGGTTTCAACTCTATTTTCTCTGCCAGTTATATTATGTATATTATTTTACAAATTAGTCTCGCTTTTTGCTTGAATCTCTTATCATCAAAACAAAAACGTACTCGATGTGATAAAAATCAGATTAATTAAACAGAATCCGAAACAAGCTTTAACATAACCAGAAACAAGCTTTCAAAATGATACTTCTGAATAGGTTGTGTTTTTAGCTACATGTCAGTATATAAAAACACATTTGATTCGATCAAATTACCAGTCAAATTTCACAAACCAGAGAACAACCTTTATATGGCTGGACTCATTCACACATTATGCGTGTAGCTCTGTAATTTGTCATGTTATAGACTTGTAATAATCTGGTATTTCACCATGTTTGATAAGTAAACCAAAATCAAACAAATACTTGTCAAAAACGGAAAGTTTATTGATCTGCTATGTTTTCAAATAATGAAATCTTGTTTTTATTTCAGCTAAGCAATGTAAGTGCCAAAATTTACTATGTAGCCTCACTTCTTGGACTCTTTCCTGCTCAATTTGTTGCAGTATATGTTGGTTCCACTTTAAGATCCATGCAAGATGTCTTAGATAACAAACATTTATCTTCCGGAACATATATTTTTGCTACAGTTCAGGTCAGTTATTATTTAACTTACAATCATTTTTTCTCAATGATACTAGTGCATACAATATGACGTTATCTAAGCAGCTATTTATATTGTTTTTGTTTCATGTTTAGGAATGTTAAGCAATGCTGTACATGATTATTTATTCAAGAAAACAGTTTACATTACATAATTTTTATAAAAAATTAAATAAATCCATAAATATTCACATTAATACATAATTGTAAAAATGTTAGTTCTGTTCTCACTTTGTATTACTTCAGTTCTGTAGTCATATATTATTCAATTCAGTTTTGTATATTTCATGTCGACCTCAATTAAAGCAGTGTCACTTCAATTTCCGTTCTACAAGCACGTGTAGTTATAGTAACTATAAAATATTGAAAATTTTCAAAAGTTAACGACAGTTTATCCCAAATGGGAATATTTTAATTTCAATGTTATTTTAAGATTGTTTTTAAAATGTGCTATCGACTTTTTAAGTGGATTCTTGTATATACTTGACGACTAAGTATTTTATTACTTATTTTCCTTGATTTTATAATAATGAAAAATAGTTATTTGTTTAACTATTCAGCAAAGTAGTAGATTGACTGCCGAGGCTGAATTCATAGCCGAGCGTAGCGAGGCTAGGAATTCAGCTAAGGCAGTCAATCTACTTTGCTGCCGAGTTGAACATAAAATTTTTTCTTCGATTGTTCATAATGAGGATATTGTAATTGCAAATTATTACAATTCCCACAATCTCTTTATTTTGGTTGGTTGCTATGGAAATGTATAATCACAGACAGGAAAAGTAATACTTTGCGGATTGACATCAGTCAGCAAAATTAATATTTGCTGCCAATCGGAGAAAAAAAAGTTTAATTACCTACTATTACTTACTTGCATGTATCGCACTGATGATGGCGTAATAGTGAAAGTCCTTTGCAATTTTGAAATTAAATTATTTTACACGGAATTCACTGTTTTCTTGACTCTCTAGTCTCGTGTACACAGCTATAAAATATTCATAAATACAGGAAGCTCTCTTTGAAGAAATCCACAAGACAATTAGATATCTGGTTTTTGAATACATGTATCAGTGAACAAGTTACAACAAATTTTGACAAAGCTGCTTAATATCGTGAAAAAAATGTGTACCACACGTGCAAAAAGCATATTTGTTGCACTCAGCATGCAAACTTCATACATCGTTTAACTAATATTCTAGTTACACAAATAACTATTGTTTGTATCTTTTATGAAAACCAACCTACTCAGCTTTATCATACTAATCAATTACCCTGTATGCTCTACTTCTTTCCATTAGATTTTATAACGACCGCATCTCAATAATAGTTATTTATGTAACTAGTGTGTAAAGTAGCCTTTTTTTTGACGAATGTGAATGTTGTCGCATGAGCCGCAGGCGAATGCGACAATCACATGAGTCGAAAAAAAGGTCTTTACACACGAATTACATACAAAATTTTTTCTACTATCGAAAACTTTATCAAAATACAGAAGTTTAGGTAATATGCCACTAGAACATTTTCGAAATTTATCATTTTATTTTTTCCACACTATTTGCGAAGTAATCTTCTGATAGATCCATCTTATAATTATAATAATATAAAATAACATCATAGTTTCCTAAAAATATTCAATACTTACATCAAAATACAATTGATTACCCTAGGTATAGTCGGAAGATCTCAATTTAAACTTTAATTGTCAGATTCAATTCACAATTAAAGAAATGTCAGTCACTCACCGCCAACTTATACCTATTCAGATACACATAACTACATACATAATAATATTGGAACTTTTACTTTACGCACTAGTGCGTAAAGAAAAACTCTTTACGCACTAGTGCGTAAAATCAAATTTTACGCACTCGAAAGTGTGTCTAAAGTACCTACTTTACACACGGTAGTAGAAAAAAGTCTTAGTTTTTTATTTGAAAATTACAGAGCTGTATTGAAAACAATTATATTTATATTAGGAGCTAGATGATGACTGTCTAGAATCTGAACGAATACTACAATCTAATTATGTTATGGTAACCACAATTGAATAAGTGATTTGTCAAGTAAAAAAAATTCAGGTCTGTGGGAATTGTTGAATACCTTTCAAATGCCTCTATAAAAAAAAAACAAAATCGCTTCTTTCGAATTACCTCAAAAAATGTTTAGACCGACTAATGCTGACATTGATGTGGGAACATTGTTTGAAGCTTTTTAGAGTTTGAACTTATCAACAAACCTAAGGTTTTGTCCTCTCAGAAAGTATGTTTTCAAATACTTTCACTGTTGTGCTCTTTATTTTTACTTATCACTTACCTCTGAAATTAAAGACTCTATCAAGCCCTGGAACAAATATTTTGAAGGACAAATTATATACCAGCCAAATTTCCACTGGATATTTATTATCGTTGTCTTTATACATTTTTTTGCTTACTGATGCAATAATAAATGGCTCCAATCAAAACCAGTTAGTGGTGCATCCTATAAAACCTCAGAGTTCAAAAAAGCAAAAGAGAAGCCTGGAGACCCTATTGTGAGACAGTCGAAGACTTCCCACAAATTTCTAGGCTACAGAAGGCGCTCTCAAACGACCAACACCTGGAACGTCAAACTGGACAGAAGTACCAACAACACCCTCACAATACGACTGGCAATCTGCTAGTGCAGTAATTGATAAGGACAAGATAAGGTGGGTCATATCGGGCTTTTCCCCCTTCAAGTCACCAGGACCTGACGGAATAAGACCAGCCCTACTTCAATGGGGAATGGATATTCTTATGCCGCACCTGGTTGGAATTTTCAGAGCCTCTTTGGCTCTGAGGTATATTCCCTGTAAGTGGAGAGAAGTACGAGTGGTATTTATACCCAAACCAGGTAGGATGGACTACACCTTACCAAAAGCATTCCGACCAATTAGTCTTACATCGTTCTTTTTAAAAACAATGGAGAGGTTATGCGAGCGGTACCTACATAAGAGATGAAGTGCTAGTTCACAACCCACTTTTTTGTTATTAAATAAAAATATTCAGGCACCCTATTTACACTTTATTTAATATATATTTACATAACTATTATTTACATGATTCACAATTCTTATGCATAAATAAACATCGATCATTTCTATAAAGTATCTTACAGCATGGTTTTGAAAACTTATATATGACAAGTGTCGAACATCAAAAACATCATATGTCAATGTCAAGAAATCATAGAATATCCTACTAGAGAAAGAATGTGCATTAGATTATATTTCATAACACCCTCTCTTAATGCAATTCCTTCAATTTATATTTGTTAATAAAAAAAAAATAAACCCTCTCTGGCTTCGAACATTTCAATTATTTTCCTATGATCTATTACATATATACAATTAACTATTTACATTGAATATTTACATTTCAACATCTCCGTTTCTTAAACCTAATCTCTGACCATTTTCATTAAACTGTATTCTAGGTAAAGCTTTGGTTAATAAATCCGCAATTTGTAATTTTGAACTCAAATATTGTAATTCTAAAGACCTATCTTTCAATTTGTCGCAAATAAAGTGAAATTTCAAATCTATGTTTTATCCGTTTATTATTCTCAGGATTTTTTACGATTGATATACATCCTTGATTATCCTCAAAAATTTTAAAATAATCGATTTGAATGTTTAAATCCTTCAGTAATAGTTTGTACCATGAACAATCTTGTACAGCACTGCATAACACTATTAATTCTGCTTCTGTAGTTGACAAAGCAACACAGTTTTGTTTTCTGGTAACCCAAGATACAGTATTTCCAAAAATTTGAATGACATACCCAGTTACAGATTTTCTGTTATTACAATCTCCTGCCCAATCAGAATGTACATAGCAAGTTAATGGTAAAGTATCACCATTCCTAAAATATAATAAATTGTAGTTAACCGTTCCTTTTAAATATCGTAGAAGCCTTTTCAAATGGCTCCACACTGCTAAATGATTTTTATCCTGATATCTTGATAAATAGTTGATTGCAAACCCCAACATTAAATACATCAAACATCCAATTAGTTCCTTAACTGGTTTGTCTTCATCTTGCTCTCCCTTGTTATCATCAATACTTAACTGGAATTTTGGATCTAAGGGTGTGGCAACAGATTTAGAATTTTCATAGTTGAAACGTGTCAATATATTCTTTAGATACCTTTGTTGACTAATTCCTAAAGTACCTTGCTCTCTATTATAATTTATTTCTAAGCCTAAGAAATATTTGAGTTCTCCTTTATCTTTTGTATCAAAACATTTCAGTATCTCTGTTTTATATTCTTCAATAATACTCAAGTTAGGTCCTGCAACTATAATATCATCCACATATAATACGATATATACATTCCTTTGAATATGTACATATAAACAATAGTCACTCTCTGATCTTTTGAAACCCAACTTGATGAAAAAATCATTAATCTTGATGTTCCAACATTTAGCTGCTTGTTTCAACCCATATATAGATTTTTTTAATTTTAAAACATATCCTGGTTTGCAGCTAACACCTTCTGGTGGATAAATGTATATACTTTCCTCGAGATCCCCATTTAAAAAAGCAGTTTTGATATCTAATTGTCTAAAATAAAACTTATAATGATTTCCGACTGACAATAACATTCTGATTGTAGTCATTTTTGCTACTGGACTGTAAATTCCATCATAGTCAAATGTGTCACATTGTTCGAATCCCCTTACCACAAGTCTTGCTTTGTACTGATCCTCCGTTTTAGACTCAAATGGTTTTGTACTAAATACCCACTTTGTTGTCAATACTTCTTCATCTTCAGGTTTATTTACTTCTTCCCAGGTTTGATTTTTCTCTATAGACTTTATTTCTTTATCCATTGCCTGCTTCCATAAATCTTCATCTTCTCTACTCTGGATATCTTCAACACATCTTGGTGTTTTCTCTACAAATGCCAATGCATCAAAAGCCATGTATAATTCATAATCATCAAAGCGACTAGGTTTCTTAATAGGTCTTTTTCCCTTAATTTCTCCTCCATTATTTTGTACATTTATGTCTTCATTTTCATAGCTGTCATCTGCTTCTACCATATCATCCTCAGCTTTATTATCTTCTCTATTTATCTGTACTTGAGTATTTTTGAAATAAATATCATTAAAAGTTACATTTCTTGATATAGTTATCTTCTGCTTTTCAATACTCCAAAGTCTATACCCTGTTAATGTGTAACCCATCATAATACATTTTTCTGATTTCTCATCAAACTTCTTCCTAAATTGCTTGGGGATATGTGAGTATGCTACTGATCCAAATATTTTTAGATTACTAACGTTAGGTTTTTTGCCATACCATATTTCTGCTGGAGTACTTTCATGACATGCAGTTGGACTTCGGTTCATAATATAAGCAGCCACCCTAACAGCTTCACTCCAAAATGTTTTGGGCATATTAGCATCAGCCATCATCGCTCGTGCCTTCTCAACAATAGTTCTATTATGTCTTTCAGCTTTACCATTTTGCTCAGGTGTATAAGGACATGTATAATCTATAGTGATACCATTTGTTTTGCAGAATTCCTGTAAATCATAAGGTATGTATTCTTTACCATTATCACAGCGTAATACAGAAATTTTTGAATTAAATTTGGTTTCTACCATCCGTACAAATTCTTTGAAATAATCTACAACCTCATTTTTTTGCTTCATCAAATAAACACAAGTGAATTTTGAATAATCATCAATAAACTGAACAAAATATTTGCTTCCATCATGTGCCAAAGGATTTATTGGCCCTACTACATCAGAATGAATAATTTCAAGTAACCTTCTTGCTTTTGTTCTCGTACCAAATTTTAATCTACTCATTTTTCCATGAACACAAGCTTCACAAAATTCAAATTTACCTACCCCTTCAACATCTTCAATTCCCTGAACCATATTTTTCTTAATTAATTTTTCTAAATTTGAGTAACCTATGTGACCATACCTTCTATGCCATAATTTGACAGTTTCATTTTCTGTTTCTATATTCATACATTCCTGATTGCATACTTTGAAAGATATTTCATACAAATTATTTCTACAGCCTATACCTAATAATTTATTATTATCAAATAACAGAACCTGACCATTTTCAAATACAACTGTTACATCTGACATTTCAAGCCATTTCACTGACAATAAATTTTTTCGTAAATTTGGGACAAATAAAACATTTTTAATTATACATTTAACCTCTTTTCCATCAACAAAACTTATAGCTTTTATTTCACCAACCCCTATAGCTTCCATATAGTTGTTGCTTTTTGCAACTGCTATTTTAATTGGATTCTGTAACATTAACAGTCTAGAAAAATATTTTTCATCATTTACTAAGTGGTCAGTGCATCCCGAATCAATATAAAATAATAGCTCATCATTACCTATCTTATTACTATGATTTACTACATTTGTATCTACCATAAGCAAACCTCATTTTCATTGGCCTCTTCTTGATTGGTTGACTCCTGTTCTACATAGTTTCCATCTCTGTTGCCAACTGTCTTGTCTCTCAGGGAATGAGTGGTTTGACCTATAGTTTACTCGACCTCTATATGATTGACTTCTTCTGTTACTTTGGTTAAAGTTTCTTCTAGGTCTATTATAGTTGTTGTAATATCCTGTTGCCTGGTCTTTCTGCTGCAAATATTTTCTGCATTCTTTCTTAAAATGTCCTCTTTGTTTACAGAAATGACATGTTCCATATCGGGTAGATTCAAAAGCTGATGGAATAGGAGTATGCATACTATTTTGAGTTGAACTTGAGGCACCTCGTCTTTCTACTTCCGATCTCAGCCTAGTCTTCGCAACTTCCAAAGTTAATTCTTCTTCAGGCATACTTTCTAGTACTGTAATCAGTGTCTCAAAGGACTTTGGCATGGATAGTAAAATAGATTGCAGACTAAATCTTGTTCCTTTAGCTCAGCTTTTGTTGCCATCAGTTGTCTAATTGTTTCATCAAATTTTTGGAGAAAATTTTCTAAATCTTCGTTTTCTTTCGATTTCATTGACATTAGCTGCCTACGTAGCATTAGTTGTCCGGGTATACCTTTTTTCTCATATCGGCTTTCTAGTGTTTTCCACATAGGTATGGTAAGCAGTATCTTGGTCTCTTATTATTTCAATTTGACTATCATCTAGGCATTGTACAATAATGGACTTGCATTTGTTTTCCTGTTTCCTCGCAATTTTCAGAGGCTTGTCCTCTTTATGATCTTCTGCATTGAATGGTTCATCGATGCATTCTTTTACATCATGCTCTGTCAGCAATGTTAACATTCGAAATTTCCATGTGTGGTAATTATTGAAGTTTAGCAATTCCACATTATATGTATTTTTTGATGCCATCTTAGTTCTTTTACGATTCATACATATACACCCACAAGTTCACGTGGTATTCAAAATCTTTCGTTTCAGGTGCCTGGGCCCATAACCTTTTGTTATTAAATAAAAATATTCAGGCACCCTATTTACACTTTATTTAATATATATTTACATAACTATTATTTACATGATTCACAATTCTTATGCATAAATAAACATCGATCATTTCATTCATTTCTATAAAGTATCTTACACTTACAGCATGGTTTTGAAAACTTATATATGACAAGATTGACAAGTGTCGAACATCAAAAACATCATATGTCAATGTCAAGAAATCATAGAATATCCTACTAGAGAAAGAATGTGCATTAGATTATATTTCATAACACACTTCATCCAAATTAGCATGCATATACTCCGGGAAGGTCCACTGATTCGGCCCTTCACCAAGTGGTTGGTAGAATCGAAAGATCATTGGACAACAAAGAATCCACCCTGGGTCTATACATAGATATCGAGGGAGCGTTTGATAAAACAACCTTCCCAACAATTACCCAGCAACTCAATTCCAGGAATCTACCTCTGATAGTAGGAGAATGGATACTCAAGATTTTCTCCAGTAGAGCATTAAGTATCAATGTGGAAGACATCACAGTAAGAAGACTGGTCATGAGGGGATGTCCCCAAGGAGGAGTCTTATCACCCCTTCTATGGAACATAGTCCTGGACCCCTGATAAATCATATTAAAAACAATGGATTATACACAATTGCATACGCAGTTATCTTGCAGACTGGCAAATTTGTGAACAAACTGTGCGATAGAGCGCAGGATGGGCTCAAATTAATTGAAACATGGTGTAAGGAACACTCACTGTCGATCAATCCCAGGAAGACTGAGATGGTCCTTTTCACCAGGAAAAGAAGTTTATCGGGTTTAAAACCTCCCGAAATCTTCAAAAGCAAACTAAACTTTTCGGAAAAGGTGAAATACCTTGGTATTACCCTCGACAGGAAACTAACATGGAACTCTCATCTACACAGCAGAGCAAAAAGAGCATATGTGGCTTATGAGCAGTGTCGTAGGACAGTGGGACGCACATGGGGTCTGTCACCCCGTGTGGTCACCTTGATCTACACTGCAATAATAAGACCTATGTTGACGTATGGAACAATTGCATGGAGACTGAAGGTTCTACAAGCAACGGCCATTCAAAAATTATATCAAATACAGCAAATGGCTTGTTTAATCATCACAGGAGCCATGAGAACAACACCAACCGCAACAATGGAACTAATTACTGGTCAGACCCCTCTGGCCCTGTACGTCAAGGAGGTTGCGTTAATGGCCATGGTACGAATGCGTACGGCTGGTGTAAACCTCGAAGTAGGAGTGGGCCAATTGCGGTTAAGCCTATGACAAGAAGACTGCGCTACCTCTGCTGCAGGCAGCCAATGATGCAATTAAACCCAGGTTTTTGTTTAATAGACCATACAAATAAAACAGAACATAGAGCCAGATGCTGCAGATGCAATACGCATTTATACAGATGGTTCAAAAATGAATGAAGGCTCAGGATGTGGATTACTGGAGAGCACTAAGCCTAAGGATTAAGTGGGGAATGGGAAACAATACCAGCGTGGTTCAAACAGAACTGGCTGGTAAAAACTGCACTGACAGTAGACAAGCCTTATTAGCCTTGAACAGACAACGTGTTATATCGGGGCTAGTACTAGAGTGCCACCAAGATTTAGCTAGCGCCTCGGCAGATAACAATATTATCCTGAGGTGGGTAAAAGGGCACGACAGGAAAAGGAAATCGCATTGCCGATTCTTTAGCCAGGGAAGCCGATGGACTTAAAATTCTTGGACCCAGTGACACCTACGGCCTGACGACAATTGCGGAACTAGCCAAACGTTACACCCATGCTTAATCCCCTGAAAGATGGGAGGGAATGAAAGGATGCAGTTTTGCCAGGATCACTCTTGGCGACCCTGGGAACAAATATTTGGCGACGACCATGAAAAACCTACACACCACTAAAAGTTCTTAGATTAGGAGATTCAGACTTATTGAACTAATTGACACTTATGTGGAATATGTATTGTACTGTTCGCATTTGTCGTGGTCAATGAGAGATCACAAGGCATGTGATAAGCCCAAATGAAAAACAGCAAACGCGAAAAAGTGTACTCAATAAAGATTGGAATATTTTTATGTAAATAAACACAAAACTGACCCATCTGCCAGCAAAGCATCCAAACAAAGCTGCACCTGACCTCAAACTCGCCGCTACTCCTGCTTTGGAATCACTAACCTAGCATAATTCAAGACCATCGGCAGTCCCTCACACACTTTCCGAAATCGTCTCCATTCTATCATTCCTACTTTTCAAATTCCATATAGAGTCCTTCTCTTTTCCTAAACATGCTCTCCACTACGCCACACACCTCCATCCACCTCCTTGTCTTTTAACATAATCTCGATCATGTTTTTCCAATACCTTGCCTACCCTAGTTCATTCTCCAACTTCATCAGAACTTCCTCATTCTCCCAGCATCTAAACGGATGTCCCACATCATCCTCCACTTCACACTTCTCGCACACTCCAGTCTCTCTTCTCCCAATCTTGTGGAGGTAACGTACTCTCGACCCATGTCCATTGAACACCTGTGTCAAGTAGTTCACTTCCCCGAATTTCCGGACCATCCAATCTCTCCTGTTCACAATCGTTCCATTTAGCGCGACCTCATACTCCTCTCACATTCTCTCCATTCCATCCACCATCCATTTATGTACCTCCTTTCGAGTCGCACCTCTCCATCGTTTCTGTCTGGCTCTAGCCATCATGTCCAATGAATAGGACCATGAAAGCACTGCTCTCCTGTCCTGTACCCCCTACACCATTCTCAGGAGTATCCTTCTCTGCACCCGCAGGAGTAGCCTTACCCTTGCATTCACCCCTGCTCTTTCACCCAATACTTTTGCGCCACACGCTATACATATTCTGCTCTACCGTCCTACCAATTAACCTCCTCTCCTACTCTCCTGGCTTTTTCACATTAACTATTCTCCTCAGCCATGTTGCCCTCACTTTAGCCTTCTGTGCAGCAAATAAGTGACTGTCCAACTTCCTCTATACGAATTTCCCTTCCCTTCACTACCACCCCCACTTCCCTTGCCTTGCTCCGTCCCTCCACCAGCAGCCTCACCGTCATCAGTACGTTCCAGTCCACAATCTTTCTACACATCCTTTCTGTCTCCCTCTTTGTCGTACATAACAGACAGACATCGTCCGCAAACACCGTAATCTCACATCTCACACTTCGACAGCGTCGGTCCTAGAATCGAGCCCTGAGGCACTTCAATCTCCATCCCATTCCTTGTCCCTCTGTAGTTAGGTATCCTCTACTAGATTAACCAGCCCCTCCACTACTCCAAAGCTCAGCAACGCACTCAACACCGCCCGTTTACTGACACTGTTGAAGTCGTTCCCGACGTGGAAAAACATGACCAGGGCCAATTTCTTGTTCCCAACAACTTCCTCCTCAATCCTAACATTTATTATCCCCTCGATCAAATTACCCATACCACACAGCAGGAAGATGGGCATGTAGTCCCTCACTCACTCCCTCTATACATATTATGTTTCCCGAACTTCAGGCGTTGCGATAGCCAAACCTCCAGATACTTGTGTGTTTTTTAAAGCCTACACGAATGTCACCATTTATAATGTTCAGACGGATAGTCCTGGGGCCTCTTCGGCCTCACCTACCGCGTTCGGTCCTGTGACTATTATAGTGACGTAATCAAAAGTATAGGGAGGTTGAATCGGGTGACCTAGGTAGCCATTCAAACATTGGACCTCGTCTACCTATCCACCGACTTGTTTTAGGGAAACTTTCATATTCTCGTTGTTAACTAGGTACTCTTTGTGTTCATTAATCCTGTTCCAGAAAATTTTTGCAAGAATTGTTACGTACTTTTGTGTCCGGAATGAGCAGCTTTAAACTATCTAGCTTTGACTCTTGCAAATTTGTTGTTTTCGTTAAATAATCCTACAATTTTAATTCCTCCTCGCAGAGTAAACATTTTTTCATGAAATCACTTGACGCTTTATTTAAAAAACGTCAAACATCAAATTGATATGTTTTTATTCCAAAGCATTGCATCGTTTACATTGGAATTATCCTTAACTCAACCCAACCCAACTGATTGACTTAACTATCACTTAAGTATTATACATTTTTTGTAACGCTCTTGAAGAGAATCCAACAATACAATAATGTATAGGTTGTTTCATTTGAAAAATTGAGAGGGGGTTTGAGTTATAATGTCTACTTATGATCAAAAAGACGTCCACCTTTATATGATTTTTGACGTGTTTTTTTTTTCATTTTTTCATAAATTGACGTCTTCAGAATTATGTGGAGTAGATAGTTTCCATTGAAAAACTTTGTATATGTTATATGTATCTTATGAATTATTTTCTATTTCAGTTGATACTTGGAACCTTTTTGATGAT
The DNA here is from genome assembly GCA_963978555.1 of Galerucella nymphaeae. Classification (NCBI taxonomy): domain Eukaryota; kingdom Metazoa; phylum Arthropoda; class Insecta; order Coleoptera; family Chrysomelidae; genus Galerucella; species Galerucella nymphaeae. The sequence goes on from OZ021705.1 coordinate 10,008,690, forward strand.
ATTCATTGGAGCCAAGGCAAGAAAAGAGTTACTGAAGGCAATTGCAGAAGCTGAAAATAGCTCTTCCAATGGGTTAGGGTATTCTTTAGTGTAATATATTTATTTAAGAAATTTTTTTAACGAGACCAAATATTTTTCATATAATTTAAATATCTGTTATATCTCATTTATTAATACAATTATTTTTATACTGCAAAAAATCTGTATTAAAATTATTTTCAAGTTAAACCTTTCAGCAGCTAGCGTTATCATACGGTAACACTCATATATTTGTGTGGCTAGAAATTTGAATTATGCGAGATAGGAACATTTCCTTAGTATAAAACTCTATGTATACTAAAAATACACCTTGAGAGTTCCGCCAGTATTTCTAGCACAAATCAGGTTGTGAACCTCGCTAACAGCCGAGAATGAGGATTTCTGTAATTTTACAGTTTTTGGCGGCACATTCAAAATTACTGTTATCTTACTTTTATTGTAAAATGACATTTACGGTCCATTTTTTGATATTTCATTTAAAGTTACTTAACATTACATTGATATTACAATAATAGCAATGAAAAGCCAAGTAATATTAAATAAAATGTCAAAAAATGGACCATATCATGCCAGAATTGGAAAAAATAAAGCAATAATCATCAAGTTTATGTTTTATATGATGGGGCTACGTTCATAAACTTACTTCAGTGAGGAGGGAAGAGTATGATCACGTTATTAGAAAAGTTACTCGGAGTAACCGTTCAGAGGCTACATCGGCCGGAGGCAAATCAATGTGTTGTGTACGAACAAGGGGTTATATTTTTCATTTCGAAAATAGAATAATAAACGAATACAAAAAAATATAAAAAAACTAATGCAAAATTGAATACAAAATAACGAATTGAAGAATATTAATTACAAAAATAAAAATTAACTCTGATATTATTATGTTCACATTAGACCCTAATGAACTATGTAATAAAGAGGAATAACTTATTAGCAGGTACATAAAATTATAAAACAAAATTATCATCAATCAAGAGGAATTTGAAGAATATGTGTGGTCCTCTCAGGATAATTTCTCTATGAAGGAGCAGTAATATTCTTCAACTGGGCCAAAAGTCTGCAGACTTAATTTTTCCTGGTGGCGTTAAGATCTAGCTTCTTCCTTTTTATTTTTTTTCCTTTTCAGAACCTCAGTAACTCTGACATATTTTTTTTTGCTTTTTTTGCCTTTGGCTCTTCTTCCTCCAAATTTTATATATATATCTATATATATATATATAGAAGTAAAGGGTAGTCTTGACGGCTAGTTAGAAAACAATCTACTAAATTATTGGGGATTCCGTCACAACCTGGGCTGGTTAAGAAATTAAACTCTTTTTTACTACTTCCAAGCTTTCGGATTTATTTGAATCCTTTATCAAGGCTAAAATATGAACAAGTTCTTATTACAGGTTAAAATTATAATAAATTTAAACTTACGTGCAAAGTGAGTTTGTACAAATCAAGTAAAACATCATTAAAAAACATGAATAGATTTTCCACTATAAGTGGTAGATAAAAAGGTTACATTTTGAAAAGTAAATTATAAATCTGATTGAAGTCGAACACGAAGACAAAATTTTTACCTGTAATAAGAACTTGTTCATATTTTAGCCTTGATAAAGGATTCAAATAAATCCGAAAGCTTGGAAGTAGTAAAAAAGAGTTTAATTTCTTAACCAGCCCAGATTGTGACGGAATCCCCAATAATTTAGTAGATTATATATATACAGTGTGTCTACTTAAGTTGGACTCATATGGGAAACTTTTTTATTATTGGTTTTAGGAAAAAAAGTTATTCTTCATAAAAAGTTCTGCATTATTTAAAACCTAGAATGCAATTATTAGATATTTCTCATTTTGAGCCGTATACGAGGTTTGTCAAAAAATATTAATCTTACTTTATTTTTCACAATACAGAAAAATTGTAGAAAGTAAAGTTGTTGAAAATTGAAAGTTATTTCCAAATATGCAATTACAGCTATTTAGCATGAAAATTAAAATTTGGTGATTATTTACGTTTTACATTATAAAGTATTTGTAATCGTAAATAATCACCAAATCTTAATTTTCATGCTGAATAGCTGTAATTGCATATTTGAATATAACTTTTAATTTTAAACAACTTCACTTCCTACAATTTTTTTGTATTGTGAAAAATAAAGGTACTTTACTCTTGAGTAAGATTGATATTTTTTGACAAACCTCGTATACGGCTCAAAATAAGAAATATCTAATGATTGCATTTTAGGTTTTAGATAATGCAGAACTTTTTATGAAGAATAACTTTTTTTCCTAAAACCAATAATAAAAAAGTTTCTCATATGAGTCCAACTTAAGTAGACACACTGTATATATATATATATATATATATATATATATTAATTCTTACATATAAAGTTATTATATGTAGACATTAGGCAATATTTCTGTTATTTGTTCCTAAAAAAATGTGATTTTTAGTTTTGGGTTATTTTGTAGTATTTATAAACAACGTGTCAACGTGTCTGTACCCCATTAGTTAAGTAAATGTTTTAAAATGGGTGTGAACAAGAATTTATTTTGATTTTATTCTGTTTGTTTCATTTTGATATTTTAGTCTACAAATAAATATGACTTCTAAAGTTCAGTTTTTTTGCTTTATTTCAAGCACCTACCTACCTACCTTCAAAAAAATAAATAAAAAAACATGATCCAAAATGCCTTAAGGGGCGCCAAAATCCTTTTTTGCACACAGGCGCCAGTAGCCCTTGCGGGGGCCCTGAGCATAAATAATATTCAGTTGATTATCATACCTACTTTTCAAAGAATCTAGAGCTACCTTGAAATTATCACTAGTTAATTGAAGATTCGAAATTAAATGCAAAGGTTCACCTTTAAGATAGTACTTCAAGTATATTAACTTTTCAATGTCTGTTAACGTGGAATCTTTTACTATCAAAGTTTCAAATAATTGAATGAATGCATTCCAATTAGTAATATCTCCTGAAAATTCTGGAATGTTTAATTGAGGTTTGTTTATATGTGATCTTTGCGAACTTTGAGAATTTGAATTACGACTTGAATTATATTCGACAGAAAGTGAATCAATCTTTTCTTGCAATAAGGATAAAATCACACAATATTTTTCTTCTACTATTATTCTGTCTAAGCTTTGATCTTCATCTAAACATTCTATCTGATCTTGTATTGAATTGTAATTATCGAATGCTTTATAGTTAAAAGATTCAATCTGGTACATATTAAAAAATGTTATTTTGTTTTCTATCATAGAATTGCTACCAAACTAATTCTCTATTCTAGTAATTTTACCTTTTTCAATGGCTCTCTTTTTAATTAAAGCATCCATAGTTGTATCTATTGGAAATACTAATGATATAAATCAGTAGGAATCCAAGTTTCCTATTAACTAATTAATAGCATATAATACAAAGAAATATTTAATCTACCTTTGATTAATGTTGAAAAGAAAAGAAGGGATTATTTAAAGTAAAAACTGTCTTACAACTATGGAAGTGAAAATCAAATTTATATATTAGAATGAAATGTTTATCTATCTGACCTTTATCAAAAAGAGAAACATCAATTTTGACAACAACAAACGCTTGTAACGGAATGGAACAACTTATCGGCCCAACTCCAATCTTTTCACGGGAATGGACTTGTCAACTTGAGTGGAACTCTTCTAATACTGGAAAGCGGAATCTTCTCACTTCACTTTTCTGGTTTCCTCCAAAATCCGGCTCGAATTAGTGGGTCGTAAAATAAAATCCAAAGTAATTGTCATGAAAAAACTGTATTATAAATACTTCTTCGAGAGACCAGTGGGTTTCAATCCACAATATAATTATCAGTAATCGAGATAAAAACTATGCTAAATTTACAAATAATATAACGATGAATTTCGAAGCTTTGACAGAGACTTTTTTTATAGGACTTCAAATTGTGTATTGTAACTAGGGTAAACCATGGATAAACAACAAACTCATTTTTGCTAATAAGCGACGCGGGTTATCATTGTTTTTATTCGCAGTTTGACTTATTAAAGTGAAGGTAAAGTAATAAGTGCGAGAAATATTAAAAAATGGTTGAAAGAATTTCAAACACCCATATACACTGTTATACACACATATATAGTCTGAATAGCCAGATGCAGTCTTATCGTGCGGGTCATACGATTCAACAAAGACATATACTCACTGTTCTTGTTTTCTTTTATTGCGTTTAATTATAACTTCCAAATGAAATCTGTTAGATAAATAAGACAGACTTATGCAATTTTGACGGGAAAAAGAAGGATAATATGTATTTAGTTTTCAGCGATTCTAAAAAGTCTTTCACCCTGAAGTGAAGCAGTGGATCATGAATATTTAAGGTAAGATTATACAGCAAATAAAATAAAATAAGGAACTAATTAAAATAAGTTAAGAAATAAGGACAAAAAAACATTGGTTATACAGATCAATTAAAATAAAATAAGAAGTAAGAGTAAGCCAATCAAATTGGAGGTTTTTTGACAATGACTTTGTTTGTGTTTTGTGCAAGCTTAGTGAATTCCACTTTTTGTTTAATATTTTGCTCAATATTTCTATCATCCATCTCTATCACAAGAAAAATTCAATCAAAGTAAACAAATAAATATAATATTTTTAGGTTACATGTTAAAAGAATAATTGGAACCTCAGAACATTTAGAACAGAAATATCTGGGTCATGCGCTTTACCGGTTTCCAAACAAATTAAAATAAAATAAAACAAAAAGATAAAAGTTGGCCATCTTTTGTACTAATTCTTATTTACTATTTTACCTTATTTCTTGTATAAACGCTTTCATAGAGATGCTTATGTTCATCTTTATTATTTTAATTTATTTTATTCCTTATTTTATTTTATTTGCTGTATAATCAATTATTTACCTAATTCCGCTATGAAATGTGACACTTTACGTTACTCTTTGACGTTAGGTAACGTCACATATTTCATAACCTTCAAAAAACGGTTATGTAAAGTAGTAAAAACAGTTATGTAAAGACTTTACATAACTGTTTCTGACTGTTTCCATAGTAACATTTGATTCTACCTTAATATTTTCATTCTAATTGAAAATTTTATTAAATATATAAAAGCGCGGAATTAGATAAAACGTTGTACGTAAACACGTTATGAAGAGAGCGACATATTGTTCAACTCGCGTAACTTGCAAAACTCGCTAGCGCTCGTTTTGGCAAATATTACGCTCGTCGAACAATATCGCACTTTTCATAACTAGTTACGTAAATAACTATTACAATACTAAACATAATAGTTATTTATGCAACAAGTGCAAAAAGTGAGTGTTTTTTGCACGCGACGTGAAATTGTCCAACGAGGTCTTTAGGCCGAGTTGGACAACACGTCGAGTGCAAAAAACACGTTTTGCAAGAGTTGCATACAATATTTTTTCTAAATTCATGCAAAAACTGGAAAATTAGAACATAAATATGTCAAGAAGCTAATTTAACCTAATAAAACTCAACTCGTTCTTCTTTTTTGTATCTTTATGGCCTCCACCTTGTCAGTACTCAATCATAGCTGGTTGTCGCCTTGACCATTTAAATTTCAAATAATTAAAGATTTTTGAAATAATTGTAACTCGTTGAGCCTAAGTAGTAAGATTTCTTTATATTAGACAATGGATATACATATATTATTGTTGTATTAAAGCAGGATCAGGTACTTGCTATGGATTTTTATTTAATTTAAATGTTTATGTTTGTCATTAATCATCACAAAACTGACACAAGAATGACAGATGAGTGCAATAAAATATTTTATTGCACTAGTGCAATAAAGTACCACTTTTTCCATTAAATGTGGTGCACAAAAGTGTTGTTTTTTGCATGAATGTAGAAAAATAAAATAATCCGTATAAATTAACAACAAATACTAAACACAGAATAAAATGGGTATTTAAGAGGACTCTTGATAGACGTCACTTTTTATAAAATTATGTAATGGAAGTCACGTTATAGATAGACATTTCGGGCACCTCGGACCTTTCTCGGTGGTCGAGTGGTAAGCGTACCAGACTCTCGCGCGCTAGGTCCAGGGTTCGATTCCCAATGAAGAATTTTTTTTATTGTTGATTTTAATTCTAAATAATTATTTTGCTTGATATTGATTGGTAAAATTATGAATATACTGTTCAACTCGTGTGGATTGTCCATATCGCACTCGAACGATTGAGCAGACTTCGTCCTCGTGCGATATGGCCATCATATCCACACTATTATAGTTGCACAAACTACTATTCTATGCTAGGAACACAAAACAGTCCAACCTTTATTTGTGTTCCTAATAACAGAAAGAAATTTATACGAAATTCCTGTAATATATAACCCCTTCTAGGTGGGCAACAAGCACTACCTGTAAGACAGATACAAAACAAATACAAATAAAAATGCATCAATATTATTATTGAATTAGTTTTAATTTGGTTAAATGTTATATGAATCCATCTTTATTCAAGAATCATTTGGAGAACCAGAAGCTTCTAGAAACGAGATATTCAGCTTTTTATGTTGGCAACTACACAGAACATTCTAGAAATAGTTTCTATTCTGACATTATTTTCTTAAGTTGGCTGCCTTTTGGTTTTCGTTGCCGAACGAAAAGACAGATATTTCCGTCTGTACTCTGTCTGTAAGTCATTTCTAAGTATTCTGCGAAAAAGTGTGCTGGTGAAGTTTCATCTATACAACTAACACAAAATTATTTCTGAAATATTTGTTGAAGTTATAAAGCTCAATTGTAGAAGCATTTTCAGTTTTTGAAGTCTGGGTACAATGTCTGTGATAGGAATCGACTTGGGAAACGAATCTTGCTATGTAGCTGTAGCAAAGGCTGGCGGAATAGAAACCATCGCAAATGATTACAGTTTAAGGGCTACTCCGTAAGTATTGAGCAAAATTCTATAATCCTAAAAAAATTATTGATGTACCGATTGAACGTTCATGACAACCTTGATGTCTTTCATTTAATATTTTGCTCCCAATTTTGGTAGCATTACTCATTTTTGTGGGCGATACGCAACATATACCGACCTTTATTTTTTGTAGATCATGTATTGCTTTTTCTGGAAAAAATCGAATCTTGGGAGTTGCAGCTAAAAATCAGCAAGTTACTAACATGAAAAATACAGTATATAATCTGAAAAGATTATTAGGTAGAAAATTTAAAGATCCCCATGTTCAAAAAGAAATACAATTCTTACCATATAAAGTTTTTGAGGAAAAAAATGGAAGTATTGGAATTAAGGTATATATATATATATATTTATATTATTTACTACATATTATTATTCACCATAGAAGAAATCTGCCTGGAACATTATAGGTCCACGTGATGGTCGCCCCGCGGATAAACAATCCTACAACACATGGTGTTTTAAAGCTACTTTGATTGTGTTCGAGTCCATTTGGCTCCAATTTAGAGTGTTTTCTATGTTGTTCCATTTGCTTTGAAATTTGTTGGATTTATTGAGGGTCAATGTGCTGTGTTCTCAACCACAAAATGAAACATATTCATACCTGAATATTATCAAATATTATATTAGATGATTATCTGCTACCTGTTGGAAGTAAAGTAACAATCATCTGTATCTGTAATAGTATGAAGGGTGGGTGACTCCACAGCACTTAGGCCACAATTGGCCCATTGTGCATCCTTCTGAGGTTCAGACCTTCTTCTAGCTCGTCATCCAGCCTACTTGTTTGAAGTAGGTGATAACTTCGCCGGAAGTAAGCTCCCTCCTGCTGGCTTGTGTTAGCAAGTTGAGAGAGTGTAGAGCATTCACAAAGAATTTGCTCGACAGTCATCTTCCTGTTCACATCCTCTTCAAAGTTAAGTGTCAGACAGTCTGTTGAGGTGTTTTCGTAGGTGGCAGAGACCGGTCAGAATACCCGTGGCTGTCTGAAGGTTCTGTCTGTTCATAGTCACTTATTTTTTGGGTACCTTGCTGTCCGGATACTGTAGCAGTTCTCAGAAAGCCTGCAGCCTTCTGTATCGTCCCATATACCCTTAAACTTTTCAAGGGAGTGTTCCTTTATTAGGTCAATCATAGCCGACGCCGACAGACCAATGAAAGTGCCAGGTCGCAAGGGTTTTTGGGAGGCTGCTTTTCTGGCTAGTGAATCGGCAATGTGGTTACCTTTCGATTTACTGTGGCCCTTTATCCAGCCTAAAGTGACTTCGTTGTTGCTACAGGCTTAGATCAGGGCTAGTAGTGTTTTTCTATTATCCATAAGGATATTTATTTATTTATTTATTAATAAACGGGATCACACCCTTGAAGAAAACATTTACAAATAAAGATAAGTATAAAAACTATACAATTCAGTTTGTAGTTACAAATTCAACAAAAACATCAAAATAACGCCAACACACTATAATAAAATACAATAAAATGACACATAATGTAGTAAAATGATACACTATACACCAAAATGAAATAAAATGATAATAATATAAAATAATAAAAATAATAAACATTAGCTCATTAAAACTCTTAAATTACTCTTGAAACTATCCAATGAAACTCCAGTAAAGCTATACCCCAAATCACAATATGAATTTACTGACCGTGCAAGCCGTGAAACCGAGCAATGATAACCATAATTGGTACTGTGAAAGGGTACTTCCAAAAGGTTGTAACTTCGAGTGACTCTACCGGGAATTTTAAAGGAAAACAATGCAAGAAGTTCTGGACACGAGATGGTGCCAGAGATTAACTTGAATAATACAGTAAGTTCCGTGTAGGTTCTTTTATTTTCCAAAGACATAATGTTAATACTGTCCATGATATCATTGTACCTATAATCACCAACTGGGATATGCATTTTGTAAGCTACATGCCTTAGAAATTTATGTTGAACTTTTTCAATAGAAGATATATGTACCCTATAAAATGGGGACCATATTACACATGCATATTGAAGAAGAGAACAAACTAAACTATTATAAAGAATTGTCACAGCCTTCAACGATAAATCTTTGGAATTTGGCATTAAAAATCCTAGCATTTGATAGCCCCTACTAGTGGTTATATTGATGTGTTCAATAAATGACAATTTTGTGTCAAAGAATACACCCAAATCTTTAATTAACTTAACACGTTTTATTGATTCAGTTCGGAGTCTGTAGTTATGAATAAGTGGATTGGATGACCTAGTAAAAGTAATGCAATAGCATTTATCAATATTCAGTGTCATACCATTAACAATACACCAATTTTTGAGTGAATCAACATCAGATTGTAATTTACAACAATCTTCAACACTCTTAACAGTTATGTAAATTTTTAAGTCGTCTGCAAATAACAAATATTTTGAATGTTTAATAATAGAACCAATATCGTTAATAAAAAGGTTAAAAAGCAACGGACCTAAATGGGACCCCTGTGGTACACCCGAAGTGACAATTATAGGATCAGATATATAGTTTTTTATTTTTACGAATTGTTTTCTATTCGTTATATGAATTTTATTACCTGTGGTGCTACTTTTGGTAATCTCTTTTGCGGCGATGTAGATAGCAGTGAGCTCCGTTTGAGCAACGCTGGCATTACTGCCCATCGCCCATTTAATGTTTAGTTTTATCGGTCTGGAGTAAATTCCACATCCTTAACCTATATTGGTTTTAGAACCATCCGTGAAGAAGCGAATTGCGCCTTCTTTTGATGTTCCTTGTGTGTTATATTTAGTAATTACCTGTAGGGCCTATGGAAGGCATATTGTGGTGTGATTGTGTCCGCAGCAGTGGAACCTCATTGAGTGCCGTATGCCACAGGTTACGTCTCAACCTACCAGATCCTACGTCAGGTTGTATACCGGTAGAGCGTAACAATCATATTTATATTGTCAATATAGCACACTAATTTTATTACAAAGAGATGTAATTAGCAATGTTAACTTGAAATTTTCAATTTTCTTTTCAAAATTGTAAGCAAAAGTAGGATATAATTAGTAGAAATGTAACCCTGAAACAATTTAAAACAAGTTTGATCCACCACTTTTAATATAAATGCTAGAGAAGAGTGGGAATGTATGTTTAATAAGATAACTTTGATACTGCTTAACATATTTTGAAAAACTCATTTGTTAGGGAATTGAGCATCCAGCAAAATATGTATTCATTATGATCTAGGAATTTTCCGGATTTTTCCAAGGCATTCGACACAGTCAGTCATAGAATTCTTATCCATAAACTTAGAAACATTGGCTTACATGGTACTTTTTTGAATTGGGTTGAAAGTTATTTAACAGGTAACAGTATGTCAAAATAAAGAATTATATTTCAAGGGAAATATCAGTTACATCTGGGGTGCCACAGGGCAGTCACTTGGGACCTCTGTTATTTAATGTTTTCATGAACGATCTTGAGCATAAAATTGTGCATTCACATATTTTGATTTTTGCCGATGACCTTAAGTTATTTAAATCGATACAATCAATTACGGACTGTGAGAAGCTACAGGAAGATATCGATGCTTTCAATGATTGGTGCAACTTAAATTTAATGGAAATAAATATCAGTAAATGTAGTACCATTTGCTTTTCTAGGAAAATTGATAATGTATCATTCACATATTCAATAGATGGTAATGATTTAAATAACGTTCTTTCTGTTCGGGATCTAGGTGTAATATTAGATCATAAACTTGATTTCCACCTTCATTATGATCACATCATTAATAAGTCAATGAAAATGTTGGGATTTGTATTGCGAACTGCTAAGGACTTTAAGAACGTTTTGGCACTCAAGTCACTGTATTTTACATTAGTCAGGTCATTGATGGAATACTGTTCACCAGTCTGGTCACCATCTTACCAGATTCATGTGAACAATTTGGAGAAAGTTCAGAATAAATTCATTAGGTACATGTCGTTTAAAATGGGAATGCCTGTAACAACCTACACATACCAAGAGATAAGAGACTATCTCAGTCTAAACAAACTTTCAATTCGTAGATCTCATGCTGATATAAAATTTCTACATAACCTACTCTGTTATAATATAGACTGTCCACAATTACTATCCCGCATTGGTTTCCATGTTCCTTGTAGGTCAACAAGAAATAATCATACTTTTGCAGCTCCATTACATAGATGTAATTATGGAAGGTTTTCTGCGATAAGCAGAATTTTATCCTGTGCAAACAGGTTGGATCTGGATTTTTTCAACATATCTGGGTACTCTCTTAGGCAATTCCTACGAGAGACGATATCTTAGTATAGTAATTTATATTAGGCTTAAATTTTATCCTACACATTTAATCTTTTTTGTACTTGTTTTTATAAAATACTGGGTGTTACCCGTTAATAAATAATAATAACAATAATAATAAGTATATTTGATGGTAACCTGATAATAAGGTCTTAACAACAAGTAGATATGGATAATTAAAAAGTGAATTTAACATTTTGATCATCAGTATGATCTCTTCTTGTTTTCAGAGTAGAATCTTGGACCATTCTCATTGTGATGTATACAGATTAATATTTTCATTGATTTAACAATGTACATTGCTTATTAGTTCTGTAATGGAATGTATCATGAAGTAGCTCTATCACATGTGTTCTATTGCACCTGTCCTTATTTTCATGAGTAATTATAGAAGTCTAGTTTTGATTTAATTGATAGAATATCAATTCTATGTTATATACACTGTGTTATTCTTGTACAAAACTGTCAAACACTAGCTAACTATTTTACCAAATGGCGTTCATAAACATGAAACAAATAACTTTATTTTAAATTTGATGTTTTTTAGACAAAAATTGTGAAAAAAGAACTAGAAACAAAAAGACAAAAATTCCACCTTAGCAGTGAATGGAACCATCATACTTCAGGTTCAACTTTCCATGTCCCTACCATGTTGGCTATCTTCTAATCAGTTGAAAGTAGTCGAAAGTGGTATGAAAATGGAGTTCAACTTTTTTTTAACATTATTATCCATTTTTTTATTTAACTAAAGCAATTTAAGAAAATTGAAAGTTGATTTAAACTAATTTTTCGACAACTTTCCAAATCTGTTATTATTTTCTATTAATGCTATGTCACATCTGAGGTATATAACACAGTGTATATCCATTCAATGGTCAATATGCTACACTTATATTTCAAATAAATACTGCAAATCACAATGCTGTATTCTTAATGTTATTTAATTTTTTTATTAATAATTTCCTTTAGAGGTTCAATGTATTTTTCATTAATTTTAGGTAAACTATTTGAATGAGGAACATAAATTTTCACCTGAACAATGTTTGGCAATGCTGTTAACCAAGTTAAAAGACATAGCTATGACAGCTTTACAAACCCCTATAAATGATTGTGTTATATCAGTTCCAAGTTACTTTACAAATAATGAAAGGAAATCATTATTAGATTCGGCTGCAATAGCAGGTGAGTTAGATGAATCATAAAAATATTATACTGATAAAAGTCTTTCTAATGTCAGTGTGATGATAATAAAATGAAGCAATGTTGCGTATGGTTTGTATATATCTTCAGTCATTTTGGTTAGTAACTGGGCGGTCCATATATATTAGATTCCTGAAAAAGTGGTTCTCATTTCCTGAAACTTCGGCGAATTATCTGTCACCAGAGCCGTACTTTTGGAAGTTTGGTAACCACTTGTTATTTGTCATTTTGGATTATTGCTTTGTTTGTTTTGAACATAAAAAACAGAGAGAATTGAAAAGTATTCATCAAAATTATTTTGAAACATTTGCAAGATGCAGAAACGCGATAAACATTGGAAAGGTAATATTTTATTTAGTTATGAAAAAAATACATAAATGATTATTATTTTAGAATAATTGACAAGTGGTCCGTATATAAGATACAGGTTTCACAAAATCTGAAAACCGCTGGTAACTGCACTGAAATTCTCTGCGATATACGGACCATATTCGTTTTCAGATATATTTTCTAGAATTGTTGGGCTCACTATACAGATGTTTTCCATTACTTAAGTAAACTATTAGCTCGTGATGTTTTCAGAAAGCTAGTTTGAAAATATTTGGAAAAATACATAATGTAAATTTATTAGTAAGCATTAAAAAAAGTCGCTCGAAATTGCTCTAAAAGGAGAAATTAATTAAAACAACTTTTTTTATTCCTACTATATTTGAGAAAATTTTTAATATCTAGCACTGCAGCTACCAACATAGAACTATATATATTTATGGCTACCAAGTACAATACTGTAGTAATAGGTCACTTACTGAAAAGGTTATGTTTTAGAATGCTAGACAACAAGTATTATTTCTGCATTCAAGGACATTTATGAATTTTGTTTTAAAGAAATATTTAAAATAATATAGTAGTATCTATTTCTTGGTTGAGTGAGTTAAGTGAATCAATAATATAATATCATATTTATTTATTTGAGTGAATTGATATCAATATAATATTTATTTGTTCGTAGGCTTAGGGTGAGTTTCATGAATATAATTTATTGATTAATTATAATGGCATTTTCGAGAGCATTTGAAACGACAAAACAAGATGATGCGTCAGTGTCAACGCTTTGTTTTAAATATGTACGCGTGTTTGACAAAACAAATTTCTGTAAATTCTGATAATGCGGTTATCGCGAGAATCCACAAAAATCGGGCTTACAAAGATTTATAAAGTAATTAAACTAGGCACTGCTACGAACCATTCTTTAAAAGCTAAAGCAAACAAATCAAAAACTGTATGTGGTTTACATGCATACAAACATGTTATTAAATGGATTGTTTCCTGGTTTTATAAGGACAACATAGTACCAACACAGTATACCGTATACTGTGGTACCAACTTTAAAACTGATTCATGATAAATTGCTGGATATTCCTGAATATGATTATCAATTTTTAGAAACACTGCATGTGGTTTTATTAATGTTCCTACTAACATATCCGACCCCATCCTTATTTCCTGGTAAGAATAGCTCATACCTCCCTGTGGCTCTTACTGGGCTGCCCCTATATTAATTTGAATTATATTTGAAAAACATTATTTCACATTTCACAATATTCGAATGTATGAAAAAAAATTATGCACGCCATTGGGCGTTTTTTTTTTCAATGGGATTAAAAATATGGGTCATCACATTAACATTAGAAAGACTTTAATAGATATCACTGATCAGCAAAATTTTATGTCAATTGATTTCAAGGTAAATTTGAAAATAATTCATTGTAGAATGAGTATATACATGGGCGTGTTTAAATTCTTTTAGGATTAAACGTCTTGAGGTTATTCAATGAAACTACTGCAACAGCTTTATCTTATGGCATTTACAAACAAGATTTACCAGCACTGGAAGAAAAACCACGCAATGTAGTTTTTGTTGATTGTGGACATGCTTCTTTACAAGTTTCTGCAGTTGCATTTAACAAAGGAAAACTCAAGATGCTCACTACCACATCAGATCCGAATCTGGGTGGAAGGGATTTTGATCTTATCATTGCTGAACAGTTTTGCAAACAATTCCAAACTAAATATAACATAGATACTAAATCAAACCCAAGGTAACAATTATTTTACTTGATTTTTTTTGTACGCTTGTTTTGTATATTAATCATTTTAAATGGAAATTTTGGAAACTGTAAGAGTTACGAGATAGGCTGAATGAGAGTTGAGTTGGCCTTTTAGGGGACTACATAATGGTAGGAAAATGTGTGAAATGTTATACTTAGAGTTAGTTATACAAGAGAAACAAAAATGTAAATTAAAGTTTTTGTTATTGGCTGCAACAGGGGGTCTATGATAAGGAGGCAGAAACTGTATGGTAGACCCCAAATGACTCCAAAAGACTTCTACAACCAACCGGCTAAGGACCTGTATAAGCTAATACATGGAACGGACTGGCTAAATAAGCTGTAACCAGAATACTAGGAGGATCCACGATAAGCCCAACAGGCTGATGTGGTGCCGGCTCCTTTTCAAAAAAAAAGTTGGCTGTAACACATTTATTTTTTTAAATCACTTATGCCACATCATTGTATTTGAGTATTAAAACAGAAATGGATTAGGTCTGTATTCAAATAAACTAGCATGTTATATTTATTGAAAATGGTGGACATACATGGGTGACTATGTTATGGTTCATACAACAGCCTTTTTGGTGTGCGTCATCGTTTGTGACGTATATTCGGGTTTTGGGTATGTCGTTTATTTTATTTGCTATTTTGACACATATCTAACCCTAAATACGATAAATAAAATCATCAGGATCGCATTCAGCAAAATTCGACAAGGTTACGAAATTAATAGTTACCAGCTTCTTTTTCTAACTGAAAATACTTGAGAACTTTTAAAAATGCTAATGATTTCCGTGTATCTAGGCATATTTTTGTATTATTCGCATAAATATAACAATAATATTCATATTAACTTTTCATAAATAATAATTTACCGTGAACAACAAAGTACAGACCTGACAAGAACTGTCAGTGGGACAGTAGAAAAAGATGTCAGACACATTGACAATACGAAAGGTATTGTATATCTGCATGCCTATTTTGAATAAAGAAATTTCTCACGATTGATAGGTCGCGCTTGCGCTTGATCTGAACATCAACCAATCCTATTTTGGTAAGTCAATGATTAGGATTGACGTTTGTAATAAATTTAAATGAATCATTATTGCGATATTTTGATTAGGATTAATCAAAGACCTGACTTTTTTTGCATTTCTTTCCACGTAATGTGTTAGAAAGACATTAACAAACGATGACGCACACCAAAAAGGCTGTTGTATGAACCATACATGGTTGTATTTGATGTATTGCACAAAATTTAGATGAAAAGTACAAGCTACTACTAGCTACCAATATCAAAACAAATATACAGGTTGTTTCATTGGGAAAGGGCCTAACTTTAACTGTAGATGGGGATCACTTTGGTGGTTCCAAAAACCTATATTTAATGTGTCTGCTGCACTTTATAACTGAGATACAGGGTGTTTAATAAATTTATCCTATTTCTTTCGAACCTCATAACTTCCGAGTTACCCTGTATATTATTTTGAGATTTGGTACACCTAATAACCATTACCTAGAGACTCCATCAAAAGCATCTCCAAAAAGATAATGCAGGTCCGGCTTAACAAAAAATTTCAAAACTCGTCTTTCCTAAAAACAACACCCTGTATATAGATTTTTTGAAAATTGCTCTTTATAATTGGAAAGGGTATAAAAAATCGAATCTACTTATTTCGTTTTTATTTTTCCGCAGACAATTTTACTACCAAAAATTTACCGTCAAATTTATAATTTATGCACGTTTTGGGGGTTTACAATGGTATCGGAGAGATTTTTTTAAATTTTTCAGCTTGAAATGAAATCCATTTAATGCATCTAGAGAGGCATCCTAGAAATTCAATTGAGTTTGTATGTTTACGAGTACAGACCACTAAAAAATGTGATTACATAGCCATACTTAGGACATACCCATTCAATATGTTTCGAATATCTCGAACACCCTGTATAAGGATATGTATCTGGAAACTATGCACTTCTACATTTAGAATAACAAGAGTAAAATACGAGAAATGAATTTATACTTCAAAAAACGTTAAAAGTACTCGTTTGGACAATGTTGTTAGAATTTCTTGTTTTCTGTTCATGTCAATTAATAACATTAATAAAAATCTCTCCGTTTTTTGAAGTATAAATTCATTTCTCGTATTTTACTCTTGTTATTCTAAATGAAGAAGTGAATAGTTTCCAGGTACATATTCTTATACAGGGTGTTCGAAATATTCGAAACATACTGAGTGAGTATGTTCTAAGTACGGCCCTGTAATCACTTTTTTTAGTGGTCTGTACTCGTAAACATACAAACTCAATTGAATTTCTAGGATGCTTCTCTAGATGCATTAAATGGATTTCGTTTCAAACTAAAAAATAAAAAACCTCTCCGATACCATTGTTAACCCCAAAACGTGCATAAATAGGCATGATGACTGATTTTGGAAAACTGCTCCACGATGTTCTCGCGTATATACTTTATCTACAATAAATGTTATTTCTGTGAGAAAAGATGTTTTTAAAGGAAAAATTCAACTTTGAAAAACACATTTTAAATTATGCGCCAAAACGCTAGAATAGTAATGGCGTCTGTCTATGACGTCATCAATTCGTAACAGTGTCAACTGTCGATAGGTTATCTATGATCTGTGTCATGTAGTAAAATCGTCAAAGTCAAACTTCAAACACTTGACAGCTTGCAGGCTAAAAGTTTATTTTGATATATAAACATAATTTCAAAAACGGTTTTTTGTGGTAATAAAAACAGAGATACTTAATAGTTTATAACGAGGAAATATCACATGAACCAAGAAAAGCCAAAAGCAACTAAGGAAATACAAAACCATAGATAATATAAAGACAACAAAACAGATGTTCAAATTTGGTTCGGGTCGGATCATGGATATTTGCGAAAATATGACGTCACTCTCTTCTGATTGGCGTTTGAGATGAGATGGCGGATGGTTAAAATTTGTGCTTATATTTTTACTAAAATAAATGTAATCACACATGAAAATAAAAAATAAGTGATTTCTGTAGAATCTCTGTATCTTAAATAATTATATCAAATCAATATTTTGGTGATTCTTAGTGACTGTCATCATGCCTATTATAAATTTGACGGTAAATTTTTGGTAGTAAAATTTTCTGCGGAAAAATGAAAAGGAAATAAGTAGATTCGATTTTTATACCCTTTCCAATTATGAAGAGCAATTTTCAAAAAATCTATATACAGGGTGTTGTTTTTAGGAAAGACGAGTTTTGAAATTTTTTGTTAAGCCGGACCTGCATTATCTTTTTGGAGATGCTTTTGATGGAGTTTCTAGGTTATGGTTATTACATGTACCAAATCTCAAAATAATATATAGGGTAACTCGGAAGTTATAAGGTTCGAAAGAAATAGGATAAATTTATAAAACACCCTGTATCTCGGTTATAAAGTGCAGCAGACACATTAAATATAGGTTTTTGGAACCACCAAAGTGATCCCCATCTACAGTTAAAGTTAGGCCCTTTCCGAATGAAACACCCTGTATAATATGATATAATGATTGACATTTTTCCTTCTTCTCATATAATTCTGAACAGCACTCACATTTCAGACATGTTTTAATTCCATTACATTAGTTCTTTAAAAAGGCAACTTTACTCTTACTTATGCCCGTACCTATAGTCCCTACTTAATCTCCGACTTGAGACGTGCTTGGCCTAGTCAGACTTCGTCTCAAGTTTAGCTGCTTTACTATAGTCCCGACTTCGTGAATTCTTGGGCAAACTGGGCTCCAGCTTGGTTGTTTTGGTAACTTTTGTGTTATTATCAAAATTCTGGTAAATTCTGGTCACGCTGCTAGCATTTCTATGACTGACATTGCTAGGGTCATTAACAACTGAATTATTGGTGGGGTAGGTAATCCTCTGTTGTTAAATGTTCTAAAATGGGTATGTACAATAGGAAAAATAACGTCTCTAATAATATTAGGTATAGATAATCTATACCGAATTCTAAAATTTTCCTCACTATAGAATTCCATAGGATTTGCCACATCTCGAATATACCGTTTTGGTAAGCGAATATCTGGCATTTCTTCAGAAATGTCTATAAACTTCAAAAACTTCAAAATTCTCAATATCTCTCCTAACACTCTTTCATATGTTTATAAAAGACATGACAGTTAAGACAAATTTCTTAAACGATTGTTGTCCATAAAAACTGAAGACATGCAAGTCGTGCTCAAGGTTGGTCTTTACTAGACTTGGGCCTGTCTCAAGTCACGCAAGCGTTGCAATCTTGCTTTCTGTCCGAGATTTGTTTATAGTATACAGACCCTGTCAAGTCGTACTCAAGCTCGAGACCAATCTCAAGTGCTGACTATAGGTACGGGCATTAATCCATCTTTTTAATTTTCAGGGCTTACTGTATAAAATGTCTTCTACATTTGTTATCACAAACATTTGTTTATCTTTCTTCATGGAATGAGTGGGAGAATATTTTTGTAATGATACTAGGTATAATGCAGAAAATTAACTCTGTCCTTTATTTTCAATAGGTACCCAATTACTACCCATGCATTCAAATTAAAAAAAAAATTATTATGTTTGAAAATAATGCAGGCATTAATTATTATTGCCAGCTTTTTCAAAACACTAAGTGAATTGAAATGAAATGCATGTACATTTTTTATTTCTGAGTAATTTTGTGAATAATTATTATAGGGCGTTTCTAAGATTGATGACAGAAGTAGAGAAATTGAAGAAGCAAATGTCTGCAAATTCTACAACTTTACCACTTAATATAGAATGTTTTATGAACGACAAAGACGTCTCAAGTGATATGAAAAGAGCAGACATGGAGGCCTTATGTGCTCATTTATTTGAAAGAGTTGAAATCAGCTTGAGAGATTGTCTTAAGCAATCGGGTAAGAAATTTTAGTTTAATGTGAATGCTTGAGGTTGAATCAATTATTTATGTGTGTATTGGGTGAACCACTAATAAGTTGGAAATTTTGGAACTGATACTCGACAGTAAGCGCTCCGCTACACATGAGGTGTATTTTTATGCAAGGAAAAATTTAAACTTTAATTAATTTAAAACTAACGGCGAGTTTTTCAATTGAATATAAAGTCTTCATTAAAATTTAATTGATGATTAATGCAAAGGAACGGTTTTTCAATGTTATATTAGATTAAAAGTATCAATTAAACTTCTTGTTAGCTAACGTAAAGATGTGGTGTATTTTAAGAAATTAATACCTACTTAATTTTTCCGTCAGCCGTTCGTGTTTGAATTTCTGGTTGTTTTACTTGTAAATTGTGGCAAAAAAGTGTTTTATTCCGCTTATATTGTGTTTTTGGTACTTTAAAATTGTCGTCAAACATGGATTTTGATATGAATGTGTACTCTAGTGACTAAGAGCCCAGACGTCCAAAAACTTTACGCCCTAGACCAAATTTTTTCGAGGAATACGACAATAAATACTTTTTGGACAGATTTAGATTAAGTAAAGATACGGTATAACATTTATCCGAGTCATTATAAGATATTCTTTCACATCCAACTGATGGGTAAATTTAAAAATTTAATGAGTCAGGGATTAAATTAAAATTATTTTATTTCATCTTTTTGTAGTTACTACAAAATAAGTTCCACCACAACGTATTATTATCATTATTAGCTATCTTCGCGGAGCAAATCCTGAACACATCCAGAGCACAAACCGAGTACATACTGGATTTCTTTAATGCGCAAGCGTGCCTACAGACTCATTCCGAATTTTAAAGGTAGCGTGAACGCGAATTTGAAGTGACATGAAGTTGAGTTAACACAAAATGTGCAAAAAAGAAGAATAACCTTTTATTGGAGGCTAATTATGAATAAAAACCTTACCTTTTAGCAAATTTGTTTATAAAATAAAACTTGAAAACGAAGTCTATAATAAAGTAAAAATAAAAAAAAAACCAAACAACTCAATAAACACTGTTTATCATTAAAATATATATAATCCAAAAGTTTTTTAAAGTTTCAAACGCAAATTAAAAAGTAATCAAACCACTATAAAGTCATACAACCAAAATTTTGAGGTTATAATCTGTTCGGAACAAAAAATCCCAGCTATCGTCCTAGGATTCATCGAGCACGTTCCGAGCATGCTCGAAATTGAATCTAAGTCTTCCTCGAACACGGGATTTTTTATCCTGAACACATTCTGAAGCACTCCACGAACACTCAAATTTTAATTGCGCATGCGTAGTCCCTCCGAATACGTTCAGGATGTGCTCCGCGAAAACAGCTAATATTAGGTATAAGTACACCGACCTTTGGATATAAACCTTCAGAACGGTAGGTAATTAATATAAATTTTAGGTTAACTTCTTTTCTTTTAGTGACGATATTACCATAGAGAAAGTAAAATATTATTACATCTCTGGCGAAAACTTGACAGTATCTATTGCAAACGTCCAGAAAATATCCTAAATATTAAATTACTTAACTGAAAATTAAAAGTTGTTTGAAAAACAGTACCTTGTTGTTAAGTATCTATTCTTTTTAATTGATAATTAGGTAATTGAAACTTAAATAATATATTGAAAAACTGGCTGTTGGATAATCAAACCATGTAATGTAGGTGTTCATGAATACAAAACAAGAATTTGAAATTTAAACTAAAATGCCTGTGTCAAGCACTACTGGATTTAAAAATATTTGCATTATTTATTTTATCACAAGTGGGATAAGGATAGTGGTAGATCGAAGGAAATTTAATATCAGATAAATATGAACTTCTACTTTGTACCTACATTGAGAAACTTGCTTAGATCCAAAGTGGAGCTCCATCTCATTTTGGTGTAAATGTTCTGCGTTATTTAAATGAGATATTTTCAGGGCAATGAATTGGTGGATGATGTAGAATTGAATGGCCTCCACATTCACCTGATTTCAGTCGAAAAATGATTTTTATTGGAGATACATGAAAAAATCAGTTTATAAATAGCCGCTGCCAGACTTATGTTTTGTGTATTTTAGACCTTCCAGACTACATAAAATCATAAGTGTTACATATTGTAGAACTCGTATTCAATGAGAGATTCCAATAATGGCTAAAAATACAGAATGTTGAATTTGAAAAACCAAATTTACTAATAATATACGATAAACGGCAAATCGGGCAACACTGCAAATATCAAATATGGAATCTCTGTATCCTAAAAATATGTACCCCAAGTTTTGTACTATTGGGACTAACAATTTACGAGAAAATTCAACACATGTGATTTTTAACCAATCAGAACGTGTATTTCTCACAGATCATCATAGCAACGGATAAATTTTAGTGGGAATTTTTTCCACGTGGGTACCCAACAGCGAATTATACTGGAAATTTTTTTGACGTTTACAATGTCAGAATTTTTTTTTGACAATTTAATTTTTATTTGTTCACATGATAATTTCGATTCATCTTAACTACAAGCTGAGATGTTTTCTAAATTCTTTGGACCATAATGATTAATGTTTATATTAAAAATGAAATTCTACATATACTATGGCAGGTTCGTAGGAAGTTGTCAGTTCTTGATTTGAAGATTCTTGGATTGTCTTCTATGTTTTGCACGTACTTGATCAAGACGAAAATTGATGTTGTTAGAAATAAACATATTGGGTGTGAAATTTTCTTACCTCGTCTTCGACTCGCGATAATTTTCAAATTATTTTCGAACTCTAATAAATTTCCGGAAAAAATTTGACCTCTAGTGGTATAACTAGTAATAATTGGCCGTTTCCAGACTTATGGATATAGACTCCTAGGACTAGAGCAGGGGTCTTCAAACTACGGCTCGCGGATGTGTTAGCAAAACTGGACAAGTGGCATATATTATTCCAACTATACAAGTGACCACTTTATCAATAGGTCACTGTATCTTTTTTATTATAAGAAATAAAGGGTTACGGCTTTTGCGTCCTTATTTTACTTTCTCAAGATTAAAAAGTTGGTAAGGTCAGATTTTAACACAAAGAAAATTTAAAAAAAAATAAGCATATTTTCTTTAATAATTGGAGAGTATTATGAAAGTCCCTGTAGATATGAAAAATGAAAAAGTGGCCACCCAGTATATTTGGCCCTCCTGAACTTACCCTATAGGTATCAGCTTGGCCCTAATGCAGGAAAGTTGGAGACCCCTGAACTAAAGCAGGAAGGATTTCTTCAAGAAGGACTTAGTTTGTTTACATAAACTGCACAACCAAGAGCACAAAAAGGCTGAGGTGCCGAGGAGTCTAATCATGCCTATTATATGTGGTCTACAAGATTTACCACTGTTTCTGTTGAATATCAATACTTTTTGAAATGAAAAAATTTCACTTTCAGTTAACAAAGTTTTGACAGTTAACTCTTTTTAGTCACTGCATACGCTTATTTATTGTTATTCATTTTTTAGGATTAACATTAGATGATGTACATTCTGTAGAAATTGTGGGTGGATCTAGTAGAATCCCCGCAATCAAACAAATTATTGAAAAAGTTTTTCTCAAAGTACCAAGTACTACTTTGAATCAAGATGAAGCCGTGAGCCGTGGTTGTGCTCTACAGTGCGCAATGTTATCTCCAGCAATTAGAGTTCGAGAATTTAGTGTCACAGATGTGCAAGTAAGTAAATGACCGTTTCCAGATATATGCTAAAAGCGTATACGAAATTAGAGTTGGTCCGGTGTATCTTTTCCCATGTATGAAATTATTCACGTACCACTTATTGTAGTACACCTCTTTTCCGCTCACAGAATCTAAACTCCCGAAATGAAACCGTTTGTTCCATTAGGTACAATATAACATAACAAACGGAGATAGCCATATGATGAATGTCGACGATAGTTTTAACCGACCGAACAATAGTTCCGTGGTTTAACCGCGAATTTGTACATTGACAGACCAAAGACTGTTAAAATTTTTATCCATTTTTTGCCACTTTCATGTAAATTTATTTCAAAAACTTATAACGACTAACTTATACCTTAGTGTACAAATTATTGTGGTAAGTAAATATTATTTATCTATACCGTTTTTAAACTAAGAGGAGTGATTTGAATTTATGTTGGCATTTCTGCAGGCTAATCATTGGTCAGATAGCCGCCCGTTTCACACAGATCTTTTAATAGAACTGACAACGGTATTTGTCAGTTTTGACATTTGTGTTTATTTACATAAAAATATTCCAGTCTTCACTACCACTTTTGCGCGTTTGCTGTTTATCATTCTGTTTGCGTTTGCTATTTCATTATATTGTGTTTGAACTTATTACCCCATATTATTGTATTTGTGTTCTTACCTATTATTTTGTGTTGTTTTGTTGTATTGCTTTGTTACTGTTTGAATATGGACCAAATATTGTACTTCAAGTACCAGTGGACTTTCTTCGCCCCCGAAACGAAGGAAATTATTAAGTTTGGATCATTTATCGCTGACAGAGAAGCTAAGTTCATAAGTTAACAAGTAAAATCTTATTTTTAATAATAGTTTTACACAAATTACGGTACCTACAATATTATCGTATTTTTTTAAATCAAAACCTGTTTAGCCTTATTTGTGCTATACCTAAACAAACCAATGTAAATGAAAGATAATTTAACAATAAACTAATTGTATATTTTATACATACTATACTAATTTATACTCAAATTATCAAATGGTCATTCATAATATTTTACATAATATAACCACAATGTTTTCACAATAATGTGACATTTGGTAGCTGTGTTCGCCATTGTCTGGCCTCATGTCCTGAGTCCAATTACGATTAGGTATTTACACATACCTTGATCTCTCATTGGCTACGACAAATGCGAGCAGTACAATAGATAATTCACATAAGTGTCAATAGGCCTCTTGCATAGATTTTTATTTTTACCTTAAAGTATTCTAAAAACCTCTTAAAGTATAATAAATATCCTTCTACATTTTTTTTCCAAGAAGTACTCAAAATTATCTTATAAATTCCCTAAGAAAGTTTCACGAAGCCCTTTAAATTTGACGTCACACGTCGTCGTCAAACGAAATGAAATTGGTCGTGACGTCACAAGGTACGAACTGTCGTCCGCTGAATGCTATGGTCCATTGACAGATTAACAGTTTCAAAATAAGTTAGGTAGTAAGGTACTCTATAATATATGAACCATAGATAGAATAATATTTGAAAAATGAGTGATAGAGGTAAGCGGGTAGTAAACTTCATCCTCGGGAAGAAAAGTAGAATTTTGCTCCCTTGTTATACAAATAGCTATTGCTTCCACCAATGTAGATAATATTGACCAAATTTTCTGAAAGACCAGAATGGTTTTTATTTTTAGAATATGCCCACACAGTTTTTTCAAACTGAAGGTTTAGGTAGCACATTGCTAAAATGAAATTGTAAAATAATCTTAAATATTTGTCACACCAGCTTCAATAAATAACGTTCACCGTCATTTTGGCCTCATCCTAACTAAACCATCAATCTGAGACCTACGTGTTACTTAATGCATTGCGTTTGTATAAGAATGATGACGCATCTTTTCCCATGCGTTCACCGTACCAACTGTATATTACAATACAAATTTTGAGGTGAAAAAAGTAGAAGTCTTTGCTAAATTTGGGATACGACGTAATTAAATCATTTCGTACGATTTTAGAATATTGTTTCCGCGACGATAAAAAGTATCATCAATGACTACTATATAATAATTACATCTATTTACAGATTTTATAGACACTTTATTACAAATTTATCAGAATGTAGTAAAACCTGTCCTTACTTGAATCTTCACTTTTATCTAGTAGTCAACCACTAATATCCTTTAGTCTGGTAACTTTCCGGTGTACACTTTTCATTCGACGCAGGCTGAAACTAACTGTCACACAAAGCCCAATCTGAAAAATCATCAATAAGATATGTACTAGATTTTCTCAGTGTTGCTATGTACACAACGCGTTAAGCGTTACTTTACTGAGTAATGCTTATGTTACAGCAGTGCACCAAGCGAAACAATTAAGTTCTTCGTTGAATACAACAACGAAAAGTGATCTTGAATTTCATACGGTGAAAACGGGAATCAGTATCCTTAGAAGTCCACAAATGAAGATTTATTATTAGTTGATCTGAAGTCATCTAGCATTTTCGCAATTTCTATTTACTTTAGATACAAAAATCACATCTGAATCTTTTTTTGGTTAATTGCATACATTGATATGATGATGATATGAGAAATTGTAGCTCTCTTTTACCAAACATCTGAATGTTTTTACAATTTCTGTAAATTTTATGTTTTTACTATTTTTCGATGAAATTAATATACACTGTGTTATTTATAAGATGCGATATAGGGATTCCTGTACAAAACTGTCAAACGTGACCTAACTTTTTTACCAAAGAGCGTTCATTAAAAATGATAACAACTTTGGAAAGGTCGTTGAAAAATAGGTTCAATCCACTTTTAATCTTCCTAAATTTGCCCTAGTTTAATAAAAAAACTGGATAATTGTGTTTAAAAAAGTCGAATTCCATTTTCATACCACTTTTGAATACTTACAAGTGCTTAGAACATACGGGTAGGAACAGGAACAGGAGGTTTTTAAATTGAATCTGAAGTAGGGCGGTTCAATTCACCGCTGTGGTGAATTTTTTTTCTTTTTTCCCAACTTATGTCTCAAAAACATTAAATTTGAAATAAAGCCAAGTTATTTGTTTCATTTTCCAGTTTCCATTGTGAAAAAAGAACTGAAAACAAAAAAAAAAGTTTTCCCGCAGCGCCGAATCAAACCGCCATACTTCAGGTTTAACTTTTTATTTCACTTGTCCCTATTCTGTTGGCTGTCCTTAGCAGTTGTAAGTATTCAAAAGTAGTATGAAAATGGAGTTCGACTTTCTTAAACATAACTATCCATTTTTTTCATTACACCTGAGAAAGTTTGAGTAAATTGAAAGTGCATTTTTTGTACTTATTTATCAACGACCATTCTAAAATCTGTTATTTTTTTAAAAGCTATTTGGTAAAGAAGATGGCACCCGTTTGACAGTTTTGTACAGGAATCCTTATGTCGCATTTCATAAATAACAGTGTGTTGTTCATGACATGAAAATTCAACTTTTCGTAGTAGTACCTTGTAAGAATCAGACATCAACACATATTCAAATCTTTTGTACCAGAAATCAAATGTGTAGCCTTATTTTGGATCAATGTTCGAGTTAAAACTCTGTTATACTATGTCCTAAACTTTCCATTCTGAATTGTTCACTTCAGTTGATGTCATCGGATTTACTGACATTCAAAACTGTAGCCTAACTAGTACTTAGTAAATGCTAGTTAGGCTACTTGCTGAAAAAATATGTTGATGAGAAACCCACATTGTGTAACTATAGTGATAGTTTTATACTTTATTTCTGTTAAAATTTAAATCCTCACACAGCGTGGCACTATTAGAATCTGTTACATTTGCTTTGTTTATTGCTATCCTTGTTTTGGAATGATGAAATGAATTTAGATTTTGGTTACAAACAAAGTGGGGAGAGGAGTCTATACGCACGATATTCAATCTTTGATGATTCATTCTATAGTCAGATGTAGTCCTATCGTGCGGGTCATACGATTCAACAAAGACATACTCACAGTTTTTTTTATTGCGTTTAATTATAACTTCCAAATGAAATCCGTAGGATGAATAAGACAGACTTATGCAATTTTGTCGGGAAAAAGAAGGATATGTATTTAGTTTTCAGCGATTCTAAAAAGTCATCCACCAGCAGAGTTTTTATTTAAATATGTCAGTTATGTCACTTTGACAATTCAAAGTGACAATATGAAGAATAAGTAACAATTTTCCGTTTTTTTTTTGTATCCTCATGCAAAAAAATGGTACTTAGTTCAATGGATTATTTCGAGAATGAAATAAGAAGTGGAAATTCATCAATCAGTGTAATCTCACATTATGGTAACCTCTGTGTTTTCTGATTTGATACATATGGTTAGTGACCTTTGAACCCGCACGATAAGAGTGCCTTTGACTATACATATACAATTCAACAATAGTATTTGTTGTTATTTTCAGGCTTATCCAATTTCTGTAGCATGGGATGCAAGTCCTGGAGGAGAATCGGCAGGAGAATTAGAGGCATTCCCTCTCAATCACGCTGTCCCATTTTCTAAATTATTGACATTTTATAGACAAGAACCATTCTCGATTCAAGCAAAATATGTTGGCAATATTCCATATCCTGACCCTACCATAGGTAAGTTTATGTTTAAAATAATTCATTCAATTTGATGATTCCCATATAAATCAATGAAAACACATTATTGTAACAAAATTTATTTGTATAAATATTTTATATCAAACATACAGTGCGTCTAAAAAGTTCCCTTCCTCACCTTTTCTTTTGTATGGCGATACTTGGATGAAATGAAATTTATAGAATACGTTGATAGAGTTTGTTCAACCATCCTTTGCCGTTACGTCATAATCTGTGACGTATTCTGCTGTTTTACGTATATAAAAGGTTTGTTCCAACCGCAGTCAGAAACCGTCAGAAGCGATCAGAGAATAGTCGACCATTGCAATCAGTGATAGGAATTACGCGGTTGGAACAAACCTTATATTAGTTGAATGTTATTATACACTTAACCTCAAAATCGTAATCAATTACATATTGTTGAATATTGAATGTGTTGAATTGTTTACAAAATATTACAACTGAACTGTCAAAAGTAACAAATAAAATTTACGTCGACATTAGTTAATAAGTATGTTAATGACGTCAAAATTCCGTCTCATCCATTTCATGAATGAGAGATCAAGATTGACAATGTATGACGTAACGGCAAAGGATGGTTGAACAAATTCTACAGTATGATTGAGGTAAAACTTGATAAAATGTTCTATGGAAGTTTACAGAACTGTGCGAAAACTCGCTAGATCATAAGTACTATCACTTAGATGTCTATCCACGGGTTAATATAGAGGTTCCATTCTGGTAGGCAACTAATAAATCGCCTAGAACTATACTTCAAATCTTCAAGAACTTACCATACCACATTCCATTTTCCAAGTTCAATTATTGAAACTTATTGCTGGTTTTATGCTCACGGAGTCAAATGTATGTGTGGATATAGAGCAACAAAACTATATTTTCAATTTGGAATAAAATAATGAAGTCACAAATGATCGAGTTATCTATACAAATCAGATATTGCTCCAGAACTTTCTACGTAATATGAGAAAAAAATTTGAAAAGTAGTTTGATTTCGTTTTCTATGTTAATAACATATTGCTGAAAAATATTTACGTTTCCAAAGTATATCAAAATTATATTACGTAATGTTTTTTATATGATATTTTTCACAAAAATCCTAGTAGAAAACGGATGACATCATATCAAGGACATTGCGTAGTATCAGTTTAATATGTTTTGGACACGCAAATGTTGTTCAGTCATTTGTTATAATCGTAATGTTTTTTATATGATATTTTTCACAAAAATCCTAGTAGAAAACGGATGACATCATATCAAGGACATTGCGTAGTATCAGTTTGATATGTTTTGGACACGCAAATGTTGTTCAGTCATTTGTTATAATCGCTTAAAACGAAAAAACCTTTTTTTTGTTGTTTTTTTTCCATATAGCGTAAATCTCAATGGTATGTAGGAATGATTTGTGGATAATTAGAATACAAACAAAATTAGGGGTCGAGCAAGTCAATCGGATAATTAGTAAGAGAGAAGATCAGGAAAAACCAGAAAATTATAAACTTTTTTGAAAATTAATATACTTTGACCAAAGTTAGTTTGAGGACCATAAAATAAAGCAATGTTGTCACATATATTTTCTGAAATTGTTGTGCTCATTTTACATGTTTCCCATTACTTCAAAATACTGTTAGCTCATGATTTTCTTAGAAAACTAGTTTGGAAATATTCAATAAAAAATACATAATATAAATTTATTTGTAAGAATTGAAAAAAGTCGCTCGAAACTGTTATAAGAAGAGAAATTAATTAGAACAACTTCATTATGCCCGATATATTATGAAAATCTGGCACCGCAGGTGCATCGGTCAGTTACCGAGTGAAATATTGCTCATAATATCGAAAAATTCGGGTAGCTACTTAGGTGGTCCACTATAACATAAAAAATTTAATGGCCTTAGGGTGGAAGACTTCTGTTTAGATTCATTAGTCTCATAGGCGTGTGCAATTCTAATTGTATATTTATATGTAGACCTATTTAAAATAATATAGTAGTAGTAATAATACCTTTATTGAGTGAATTGATATCAATATAATATTTATTTGTTCGTGGAGTTGAGTGAATTGATATCAATATAATATTTATTTGTTCGTAGACGTTAGGGTAAGTTTTGAGAATATAATTCATTTCTAATTAATTAGAATGGCATTTTGGAGACCATTTGAAACGACAGTCCAAGATGAAGCGCGGGAATCTAATAATTTGGCGCCACGAGCAAATGACTTAGCAATAAATGATGATAGGGCCGAATTTAAAAACAAAGATTTACATGTTCAGTGTCAACGCGTTGTTTTAAATATGTACGCGTGTTTAAAACAAGAAAATTCTGTAATTTCTGATAATGCGGTTATCGCGAGAATTAATGAATTGACGAAAATCGGGATTACAACGATTTATAATGTAATTAAACTAGGCACTGTTGTGTGTATGTATGTATGTGTGTTTGTTTGAGGTAACATTCACTGAGACCTAAAAGGTCTATTGTGCCCCCTTACTTCTACTTAGTTTCTGAGGAGAGTCTCTGAAACTAGTAGTTCCTTTAGTCCTATTTCCCGGAGGAATTTTAGGATATCTGCAGGCTTCAGCTTAGGTAAATGTTCCTCTTCTAGGCGAGCGGCATACCCCCAAAAAGTCGTTTAGAAAACGAAAAAGTGACCAGATCACTTCTAATCGCTAAAAACCATGTTACTTTATGTTTTCGAGGGTGCTGAATACGAATATGACGTTTGCTTTTCTCTAAAATTGGGGGAACATTGTTAAAATCTAAAATTAAGTGAAAAATGAGAAAAATTTTTTTTCGCGAATATCGAATTTCAACTCGCTGCCATTCACGGAATAATCAATATTTTTCCATAAAAATTTTATCACACATTTTTGAACTCATTTGCAAGGCTGTAAAACATACCCGAAATTTCTAAAGCAATTTCCCACCGCTCGGGAGATTTTGGAAAATTTTTTACTACTCTTTCTTACTTTGTACATACTTTTGCAAAAGTTGAGTGACGAAGTTTTTAATTTTGAATTTCTACATATTTAGTCTCCAAGTGCAATAGACAAGGAAGTTTTTCAGAAAATTTCAAATTTTTATTTGCAAAAATAAAAATCATACAGCGTCTTCAACCTCAGCGCTCTAGTCGCTCGACGCTTGCACTAGGCGCGTTTCTCTTGAATTTCATGCAGTGAGTGAATAATGAATCTAAAATTTTCTAATAATAATTTTTTCTTATAAACAATGATACAAAGAATAATAGTAGAAAGCCATGTATAAAAATAAAAATGTATTCACTATGTACATTCATCATCAACTACATTTACAATTGAGTTAACTGTATAAACCCTCACTTCGTGGAATCTACTTATCATATGGTTTTAAATGAAACTAACTGTTTCTAAATGACTCCACAATATATTTGAAAAAAAGTGTAAATTGCAAGTAAATTATTGACAATTGTTTCGATAAGTATATCATCATCAGAATGACAGAAGTTACTTTTTTTTTTTCAGGTAACACATTCCCCTCGTCGATCAACCATCCATATTCTTCCAAGTTTTTTGTCAAAATCGTGGAAAATGTCGCCTGATTCCATTCATTGATTTGCCAAATGCATCTCAATACGTGTTTTTCCAATGCAGGCTTAGAAGGTGGTAACTTATCAATACATGAATTTTTCAATAAAGTCAAATTATATCTCAATAAGTTAATATTTGTGCGAATAGCTTTAGACTTGTTACGTGAATCGTACAACACAGATAAAAAATTACTAACAATCTCGATGGCCTTTTCAACTGGAACGTTGCATAGATTGGCAAGATCACTCAATTCTTCATCTGACTCTTTTTTAACGCTACGTATGTAGTCTTCTTACCGATAAAAAATATTGATTATTCCGTGAAAGGCAGCAAGTTGAAGTTCGAATATTCGAAAAAAAAAATTTCTATTTTTCGACGTAATTGTAGATTTTAACAATGTTCCCCCAATTTTAGAGGAAAACAGATATTAACTTACTAAGATATAATTTGACTTTATTGAAAAATTCATGTATTGATAAGTTACCACCTTCTAAGCCTGCATTGGAAAAACACGTATTGAGATGCATTTGGCAAATCAATGAATGGAATCAGGCGATATTTTCCACGATTTTGACAAAAAACTTGGAAGAATATGGATGGTTGATCGACGAGGGGAATGTGTTACCTGATTTTTACAATGGATTATCGGCAATGGAATATTTACAAAATTTCTTCTGTTCTTGTGCTCAAAAATCTTCTTGCTCTACCGACGTGTGCCCTTGTGAAAAATCTAGTTTGGAATGCTGTGATTTATGTAGTTGCCGAGATTCATGTACTAATATTGTAGTAAATGTAGTTGATGATGAATGTACATAGTGAATACATTTTTATATTTATACATGGTTTTCTACTATTATTCTTTGTATCATTGTTTATGAAAAAAAATTATTATTAGAAAATTTTAGATTCATTATTCACTCACTGCATGAAATTCAAGAGAAACGCGCCCAGTGCAAGCGTCGAGCGACTAGAGCGCTGAGGTTTAAGACGCTGTATAATTTTTATTTTTGCAAATAAAAATTTGAAATTTTCTGAAAAACTTCCTTGTCTATTGCACTTGGAGACTACATATGTAGAAATTCAAAATTAAAAACTTCGTCACTCAACTTTTGCAAAAGTATGTACAAAGTAAGAAAGAGTAGTAAAAAATTTTCCAAAATCTCCCGAACGGTGGGAAATTGCTTTAGAAATTTCGGGTATGTTTTACTGCCTTGCAAATGAGTTCAAAAATGTGTGATAAAATTTTTATGGAAAAATATTGATTATTCCGTGAATGGCAGCGAGTTGAAGTTCGATATTCGCGAAAAAAAATTTTTCTCATTTTTCACTTAATTTTAGATTTTAACAATGTTCCCCCAATTTTAGAGAAAAACAAATGTCATATTCGTATTCAGCACCCTCGAAAATATAAAGTAACATGGTTCTTAGCGATTAGAAGTGATCTGGTCACTATCATGTCATTTTAGGGGTGGTTGCCGCTCGCCTATTCTATCCAGTAATCTCCCAGGTACTGTGCTCTAGGATTCTGGAGTGCTGTGCAGTTGGAAAGTAGATGGATGGAGGTTTCTTCTTCCATGCCACAGTATCTGCATTCTTCTTCCTCCACTAATTTGAGCTTTTTCAGGTGCCCATTCAGGCGACAATGTCCCGTTAGGATCCCTGTTAAAACTCTTAGTGCGGTCTTGCTTTGACTTATGCATTCATTTGATCTCCTTTGGTTGTAGTCACCCAGGAGAATCTTTGATTGTCTAAGCCCTACTAGATCTTTCCAATGTTCAGATCTTCTCTTTCTTTCGGCTTCGCCTATTTCTTCCAATATTACATTGGGGCTGATTCCGCAAAAAGGTTCAGGCCCCCAGAAGGGTATTTCCGACCCCCTCTTTGCTAGTTCATCTGCTATTTCATTTCCTTCTATTCCAGTGTGTCCTGGAATCCATAGTAGAGTAACTATATAGGCACTGTTACGGATGCAGGTTAATTTTATCCACTTTATTCATTTGAATTACATTTGAGAAACATTATTTCACAATATTAGAATTTATAAAAAAAAAAAAAAAATTATGCACGCCATTGGGCGGCTTCTTTTTTCAATGGGATTAAAAATAGGGGTCCTCAAATTAACAATAGAAACTTTACCTTCGTCATGTTTCAATTGCAAGAGCTAAAACTTAGTACAAAAGAAGTTCTTCGTATGTCCTTTATATGCGCGAAGAGATCGAGATGACCTACGATTGTTCACCCGGTACATAAATATATTATTTGATAACTAGCAATCTTATTTTAGGTGCATATTTCTGATGATTAAAGTACTCCTTGTATAAATTTGAAATATTATGTTTATAGAATTTGGTGTAAACTTTTCTATTCGAATTTAATTTTGTATTTTTTTTATTAAGGGTCATGGGTGATAAAAGACATTCGACCAAACACAGAAGGCAAGCCACAAAAGGTTAAAGTAAAAGTACGTGTTAACCTTCATGGAATTATGGCCATATCTAGTGCTAGCATGTACGAAGCAAAAGAATCCATAGAGCAGGAAGCGGTTGAGGAACAACCCAAAGAGGTTGAAATGAACAGTACAGATCAGCAGAATGGTGGAGAGCAAATAAATGACAGCGAAGATACTATGGAAACTAATGGCGGAACAGCTCCAGTCGGTGGCGAACGTGCTGTTCCTGAGGTAGGCTCGGGCTCCAGCTGGACGAAGAAAATATCTGCCTGGTTCAGCGGGGTACGCATACTGTCCCGGCAACGCTGGCCTGGCAATCCTTTTTTTCGTTTTTTCGTTCCACCTGTGTACGCTTTTTCGCGTAATTTGTTGGTTTTGAGGAATATATGCTTATAGGGATTGAAACGTAGAATCATAAACAAATTCAGATTAAAGACATAGTTCGGGGATATCATGACACAAAATAACTGGGGATCTGTCGGGTGAACAATATAATAATTTTTATCTCGAATTTAAAATATTTCGTAGAATCGTAAACAAATTCAGAATAAACACATAGTTTGGGAATGTCATTACACATAACTGGAGATTTGTCGGGTAAACAATGTATTCATTTTTATATCGATATTTCATAGTTTTGTTTGCCATTAGTTAGGTTTGGTTACATTGAGCAACGTAGTCTTGAGATTATTTTTGTAATTATTGGACACAACATGCTGATATTTATTTGAACGAGACCCTACTGCAATTTTTTTTTATGAAATCCAATGCTAATGAATGATTCATTGAAATGTAATATATTACTTCCGAGTTTGACCAAAATTTTATGATTTATCATTGAAAAGTGAAACAATATTCTTTGAAACCAACCACAATTCCCACAGCTATTTGTTTGCATTTTTGTTTGTATTTGCTTTAACAAGAAAAAACTATAAGATTTAATCTTGCTTTTTAATTTGAATGGTATCTGCAGTATGATGTATTTGTACAGTATGATAAATACCTTTATTTGATTTATTGTAGTGTTCGTGATAAGGCATAAAATCAGAATAACTGTGGCAGTGGTGAAATAACTCCTGCTACGCTACGAAATGTTCAGGACAGTATTGAGCAAAGGTTGTATTACTGTTTGGAAGAAAACGGATCACAATTTGAACACTTACTTTGATTGAAACTTTTCTGACAACTTTTTTTTTATTTCTTTCACTCACACTTCCAGCTGGTTTTTGTCATTAATTTTAACACTTGGGACAAAAATGTTGAGATGTCTTTAGAGAGAATCGAAATACCTTCCAAATTATGTACCACTCGACCCCCCATACAATTGAAGATTCTCGAAGGGGTAGTCATCCCTTTTAGGGGGTTGATCGTACAATCATAAATTAACTATCAAAAGTTGTCCCCCTCGGAAAAAAAATGGGCGTGTCCTGGGGTTTGCCGCATAAACCTCCCCCGCCAACAGCATTTGAGGTGGACTGTTTCTAATGCACCACCCTGTATATTATCAAAGAATTTAGTAATTAATACTCTTATGCCCGTATTCCTAAACGCCCAATAAGAGTTATTGGTAAACTTATTGGTTCAATAGCGCTATTGGTTCCATAAATACGGCCGAATCGTGTTTTCGTATTCCCAAACATAGGCTTTATTGGTTCCATAAATCGACCCATAAGTTATAGATCGAACAATCTCCCAATAGTGACGCTATAGGACCATTAGCGGTAATGTTGGAGTAAATGAAGTTACAATTTTGATGTTTTCCACGGTAATGTGCGGGAATCAATCGAATAAATTATTGATCAAAGTGTGAGAAACAATATATTTCATATGACCATGATGCTTTGCTATCCGCTTATTAGAGGGTTCGTCATCTTCTCAAGATGAGATTGAAAATAAGGCAAGAAAGTACAAGCCGCCAGATCATTTCACCCAATTAAATGAAGCCGATTTCAAAAGGCGCTTTCGAATTTCGAAGCAGTCTGCTAAACGGATAGTTGATATATACAGATACCATTGTTAACCCCCAAAACGTGCATAAATTATAAATTTGACGGTAAATTTTTGGTAGTAAAATTGTCCGCGAAAAAATAAAAAGGGAATGAGTAGATTCGATTTTTTATACCTTTCCAATTATAAATAGCAATTTTTAAAAA
The DNA here is from genome assembly GCA_963978555.1 of Galerucella nymphaeae. Taxonomy (NCBI): domain Eukaryota; kingdom Metazoa; phylum Arthropoda; class Insecta; order Coleoptera; family Chrysomelidae; genus Galerucella; species Galerucella nymphaeae. The sequence goes on from OZ021705.1 coordinate 10,044,713, forward strand.
ATCTATATACAGGGTGTTGTTTTTAGGAAAGACGAGTTTTAAAATTTTTTGTTAGGCCGGACCTGCATTATCTTTTTGGAGATGCTTTTGATGGAGTTTCTAGGTAATGGTTATTGCGTGTACCAAATCTCAAAATAATATACAGGGTAACTCGGAAGTTATGAGGTTCGAAAGAAATAGGATAAATTTATAAAACACCCTGTATCTCGGTTATAAAGTGCAGCAGACACATTAAATATAGGTTTTTGGAACCACCAAAGTGATCCCCATCTACAGTTAAAGTTAGGCCCTTTACCAATGAAACACCCTGTATAATAATGTATAAATTATTAGAAATATTTGCCAACTCAGTAACGGAGACGATTTATTTATTTATTTAATAATGTATATATAATGCTTGAAGTTGCCCCGCATTTCTAACTCCCGTCTTCTGCAATGAGTTATACGTGTTTACCACGGTGTCCCACGCGGCTTTTTTACCTTTCATCGAAGTACCGTTGGTTTTTTTTTATTTTCCATGACACTCTTGTGTCACTTTCGAATGGAAATGACAAAATGAATTATTAGTTTGAGGTTACTGTATATCGTTTAAAGCGCAAGCGCAATGGTTGAATTCCATTTTCACATCAAAGATATCCCTAGATTTTATAAAGTCCATAGATATTGATTCTATAAATTGACCAATAGGTATAGACTCCATAAATGAGCGATGGGAATACCATTAACAGTTATGGAACCAATAAATTTTATCGAACCAATAGTTACAGACCTCCTTATGGATGCTTTAGGAATACGGGCATTAAACTGTTGAAAACTGTGGGAATTGAATACCTTTACCATGATATCAAAAAATGTTACAAAAACTTGGAGTTTCAAACATATTTTGAATTTAAATTGATATACTCGGATTGTTAACCATGAAGACACATACATACAACACAAATTCCTGGGAATGATTACTATTAGGAGCGGACGGATCTATTATGGATCATAAATCTTCGATAATAAACGGATAATGCTGTTTGGCAAGGAGCCGTAATCGAGTGATGCACACAAATACCGCTACAATTAATGGAGGCAGGACATTGCCATCAGCGATACCAATTCACCATATTTATATTTTTTAAATATCAAATCATTGATTGTAAAGAGTATATTTTAATATTTTGTAATTTAAGACAAAGATTATTATGTTAACCATAAAGACACAAGAGCTTAACTTCTTGGACTGTCATTCACATTTATGGAAATTACTGTATCGATATAACATGCTCCCATTTTCGTCAATGCACTTAGACACGAGAAATCCTCGTTTGTAAGCTTATGTATATGTAAGTACAACAATGAAATTTTGACTTTCTGTAATCTGCTCTTCCCGATCCTTTTGGTTGAAACTCTGGATTCCCTTGTCGCATCGGTTACGTGCCTTTTGTAGCGATTGATCTCCTGGCTTTGTCACAGTATTGCACACTTGTACAATTTCCCGCTACTTGTAATTTCGAAAATTACTGTAGTTATCCTATTTGATACTGGGTGAATCACGACCAACGGGATGGTTTATGGCGAGACTGTAAAGGTTTTGAAATGTTGTCACTTTAGTAATTTGTACATCCACATAGGCCACATTTTAAAATTATTTTGAATTATACAGGATGTTCCAATAACGTGTGGCGTATCAAACTTATATTTTTTCTTAGGGAACGCCCTATATTTTATTGCATTTTACCGTAAAAACTAAAATACTGTTTTATAATAGTTCCCTATACACAAATACAGAGGGTTCCGAGTTATGATGACTTCTTTGAGAATGTGAACATTTAAAAAAACAACAACAACTCATTGATTCTACAAATCGAAGTAAATTTTCTCTTACATCTAAATACTTGGACATTTGTTGAATGTATTCCACGGTTGAGTACTGAAGATCTCTTTATATGGTGTTCAGAATTTTCTGTTTCATTATTAGATCATTGAATGTGTAATATCGGGTTTATTTTAAATGGAACACCCTGTATTTTAATAATTTACCATGATCAAATAAACGGCCTCTTTCGAAAGGTATAAGGGTGTCCTATACCTAGATAAATTATACTTTTCGTACAGTTTATAATTTTCTCAAATTGTATAATAAATCGATTTTAAAATATCTGCAATTCTATCTAAATTTTATACTAATTATCTAGACATGTTGTACAAAAAAACAGTGAAGCTGCTAATAAATATGCACACTTGTATCTGCTGAGGTACACTAACTCTTTTCCCCCCTACTAGCTGTGAAGTTGACAATTATTACCTCTCCTATCCAAATAAGAAGTTGAATTTCTATTACTGGTTAATAATTCGCTATTTTTAACTTAGGTCAATAATTGACAAATTCAAATATTTTGAGAATTCTGTGATAGTAGTTCAACAAAAACTTGTGCAACATAATTGTATACAGGGTGTCCCACGACGAGTGAAAACTATCTGTATATGGCAAAATACTTATAGTAAAATCATGAAAATTTCTACGTTTGGGTTTTAGGATACGATCTTTTCAACTAAAATATTTTCAAAGATGGCCGACTTCCGGTTCTACCGGAAGTTGACTGTAACTTTGTTATTTTAAATAGAACACCCTGTATATTAATACATTTTTGAAATTACGTAATATTTAAGTATACTTTTGTCTGTAAACTTTTTTCGAAAAATGCACACTTTTTGAGTTATTGATTTTTTTTGTAGAAAATTTGACTGTTGAAGACCCTTATTAATTATTTTTTTACGAGGGGACCCTTGAAGATATGAAAATGGTTTCTGTTCGGTGGCCTCAAGCAAGGTCAAACAAACGTATTCGAATCTATGTTGAAAAATTTTTCATTTTATACAGGGTGTGTATAAAAAGTGTTCAAAGTTTAACTTCATAAATATCAATTTTTTTCATTTTTCCAAATAGAACAACCCTGTTTTTTTCTATTTTAATGCATTCAGGGGAAAAAATAAGGCAAGTTCATGTATACTTTCCTATACCCAAACCTTACCGTTATCCAGATATTAAATGTTTTCTGTAAATTTTTAGAGATGCAGGTGTGGTCTAAATTTTGATACAAGCACTAAGAAATAAAAAAGTCGGAAGTCGGCCATCTTTGAAAATATTTTAGTTGAAAAGATCGTATCCGAAAACCCAAACGTAGAAATTTTCATGATTTTACTATAAGTACTTTGCCATATACAGATAGTTTTCACTCGTCGTGGGACACCCTGTATACCCAGGAATTGTCTTTAACATATTTGCTGCTTGAAATTACTTATCAACATAAAATTATTTGAATAAAAATGCCATTAGTTTCAAATTCGCGCTCAACCAAAAATGACTGATGACATAAGGAGTGCGTTCATAATATATCGAAAACTGACAACGCACTTGTCAGTCAGACGACAGGGTAAACGCTCTGGATTTATAAGCCTCGCACCTTATTAAAAATTACTATGATATATATATTCAAAATACTTGCCATCTTATGCAATTCAACACGTGATTCTGGCTCCCAACGATTTACTTACATTATTTAACATATCGGATGTTATAGATGCGAAATTCTTAATTTCATATCGTATGGAGTGGGAGTAGTGGAAGGTGTAGCATACAGAATATTATTCAATATAACCCCATTCGAAGAAATCCATCTTGGTCAGTTCTGGTGACCTACCTGGCCAATTATAAGAACCGCCTCTACCTTTCCATACTCGCTCACAATCCCTCCCTTAACGTGTACATTCGCTGTTGGGACTATTAAAGTTACTTTTGATTTTTTGCTTTTAATAATTTGTTGTTCGTTCCGTAGTATTTATGTATTTGATTTATTAAAAATATGTTTTTGTTCTATTATTTACTTTAATACTTATCGGTAAAAAAAGAGTTGGTGTACCTACCTACCCACTCACCACCTATATACACAACTAAAGTGGCAAACATTTCAAAACTTTTACCGTTTCGCTATAAACCCCCATCCCGTTGGTCGTGATTCACCCTGTATATTCTCCAAATTGGACTGACAACATCCTGTTTTATCTGTTTTTACAAAGAGTGAAGGTGGCATTTTCAGAACAGTTCACGGAAAATATTTCCTGATCTGCGATTTAAATCGTAAAATATGACATTTCAAATAATGTGTAGGTATAGTTTTCTTGAATGGTACACACTTCACTATCCATAAAAACACTTGAGCTCTTAAACTCGCACTACATATAATATATCATGCCAATACTCAACACTGCTTTCTAAATTTGTCAATTTTTCACGCTTAAACCATTATTTCGTCAACTCCTATTTAATCAAGTATTATTCCACTAAAAACAATTTTCCCACAGCTGAAACAATAATAAACTCAAAGTAACATTATATTGGATGGCAATTCATTCACATGTATATTACGTGATACGACGTTTCGGTACAGTCTTGCTATTTATCGAACTTAACTTAACATGAACTTTTAGGAAGGAAGTGACAAAGATAAAAAGAAGAAACAAACCATCAAATCGATAGAATTGCCCATCGAAAGTATTACTAACGGCTTCTCTCAAGTAGAAATAAATAATTTCACAGAACAAGAGTTTAAAATGATAGCTTCTGATAGACAAGAAAAAGAAAGGGCTGATGCTAGAAACTGCTTTGAAGAGTACGTCTATGAACTGAGGAATAAAGTTAGTTCCGATGGAGAATATGCACCTTTCTTGTTAGAAAATGACAGAAATGCTTTGGTAATGCAGTTAGATGACATGGAAAATTGGCTATATGAAGATGGTGAAGATTGCAACAAACAGGTACTGACATAATTATACTTTTTTTCCTTTTGATTTGAAATATTTCCTTTCATAATTTCCTGTTATACGTTATGTCGTTCAACTACATGTTTTCAAAAAAGGCAAAATAAAGGCCATTATATCCTTTGCCAAAAATATATATAAAAATTATACTCAGAAACTTTTTACACGTACGTGAATTATTGCGAAATTTACTCTGAAACTTATCATAAGCATAATTTGTGCTGTTTTACACGCCTTAGAATTATTGCAAACATATTCGAAGTAAGAATACCGGACGTGTTCTATATTTTCATGACAATAAACTAGAAAGTGCGCGAGAATCGACGTAGAAGCCGAAAATAGGATAAATAAAAATAATGATGGGTCATTATTATCATTTATCACCGATGGTCGCGTTCATCCCAACAAAGTTGATCAGGTAGCGATTTTTAGAGTGATCCATCAGTTTGTAATTCTGCTGAACGTGCTAATAAAACCATCGACATATACGTCAATGTCAATAAATACAACAACTCAATTTTATTTTATATACATATACGACAATAGTTATGAAATAAGTATTACTTCTAACATTTCAAAAAAATACAACAACAACAACTCAATTTTATTTGATATACATATACGACAATAGTTATGAAATAAGTATTACTTATAACATTTCAAAAAAATACAACAACAACAACAACTCAATTTTATTTGATATACATATACGACAAAAGTTATGAAATAAGTATTACTTCTAACATTTCAAAAAAGGGAATTAATCGCAATAAATTGAGCTTACACCACTTTGGAGCATACTATGAAGAGTGAAACTAGGGGTTAATCACTGAAGAAAAATCTGTACACTATTTTCTGTATTTTCCAGGTATTGTACAAGTATTTTCTTCGAGAAAATATTTATTTCTATTTCTATATGATTAAAAAATGTTTCAACAGAAATTTTCTGTATTTTCCACTGCATGTTCCATGTATTTTCAGGAGTATATTCTAATGATACTAGTATTTTTTAGATTATTTTCTGAATTTTCAATGTATTTTCTCTAATTTGTACACTATTTTCTTCGGTGGTTTACCCCTCGGAGTGGAACTTCCTGACACACTATACAATCTATTATTAAAATCATAAGTCACCTCCAGCTATTCATTCCTTTTCACTGATATACATACTAAAATATCTCCAAACAAAAATATTTATATCATGTTTTTAACCTATGACATAAATGACAGTTAATCATAAATCGGTAGTGTGTAGCGTATTTTAATTCTTATTTAAAAAATGGCGCCTGATACGATAGCGCTCAATCTGATCAGTTAACAAAACACGCGTTCATCAGAAAATTGATGATCGCTACGGTAGCGCTATGTTGTGATGAACGCGACCGATGTCTTTTCGGTTTAATTTATTTTGTACTACACTCTAGTGCTGTATTTGTGTTTTATCGTTGGAACCATGGAGACTAGTCTCCATGGTTTGAATTTTGAGAAATTTTTTTTTTAAATGAGTAAACTGTCCTGGAACAGAAAATAACTTGGTTTGTTATTGGAGAAATATATGAAATGGTCTAACTTATACATTTTAATATGCTTGAGTAGGTCATGACGACACGACAAACTGTCAAAAGTACCGCCCTTTTCCTACCACTTCATATCGAAGTTTGTGGGCATCATAATTATATGGAATGGGACGCAACACCGCTACATGGTCTCTTTCGAATAGAGAATATAGCTCGAGCATACAATTTAAAATTCCATTCGTTTAATTTGATGCAGGGCGCGGTAATATGGAATTTTCAAATGTTGAAACCCTGAAAACGGTCTACCTATAAAATTGTGTGATTTCTCGGATTGATATTTTATATTGATTATTTCCTTCCCATTAATTTTGACCAATCGCTATCATAAATTGGTATGTCAAATATGAACTTATAAAGTGGAAAAATACTTAACAACTGTAAACTTAGCTGTGAGCAGTTTTCCCGGAAACAAAATCGAAAAAACATGCAAATTTGACTAGTTATTATTTTAATAAAAAAAATGTATTAAAATAAATTGTTCATTTAACTCGGGGAAATAATCTTACCAAATATCCCTTGTGCATCTAATTTCTCCGGAAAAAGTAAATGCACTATGGATATTATCCCCAATAAAAAAGTATAATTTTCAAAGACGAGTCGGTATAACCAAAATATTCATCAATAAACAAATAATTTGGCCAAATATTGAAGAATTTTATCTGCCATTGGTTTGGGTATGTGGATTTAGATTTTTGGACGTGTGGAGTGATTTGATAACGCGATATGAAAGTAGTGTTAAATTTTCAAACAGCAACGTCACTCTAAGCGCATGGATTTTGTGTAGCATGTGTTAGTATGGTTCATTAAATAGCCTTTTTGGTGTGCGTCATCGATTGTTAATGTCTTTCTAACACATTACGTCGAAAGAAATGGAAAAAAGGGCAGGTCTGTGATTAATCCTAATCAAAATATCACAATAATGAGCCGTTTAAATGTATAAAAACGTCAACCCTAATCATTGACTTGTTTAGATTAAGCGCAAGCGCGACCTATCTTGTTTAAAGAGTATTTAGGAAATGCTTAATCTGACATTTTTTGTTGTTAATTGTCATTGAGATCGATAAACATCAATTTTACAGAATTTGTTGTTAGTTTATTATATTGAAAATATGCGAGATGGAAGGGTCCACGTCTTCATTACCTATAAAAATAAAATAGCATCTTAATATAGAAAATATGAACCATGTGTCTATTGAACCTTAGTTTCAAACTTCTATAAAATAATAATTCTTAATTTAATAGATTGTTCTTTTTTCCGCTTTTCCAGCTCGAAAAGCTCTTTTTCTTCCTCTCGCTTTGCAACACCATGCCTTATTTCCTGTCCCATCAAAGTTTGTTTCATTTTCTCCGTCTCAATTTTTTCTTTCTGTAACTGGTCCTTGGTAGAAGCTTTTATGAATGGCCTTCTTCTTGACGCAGGTGTTCTTTGCATTTGGCTGGAGGAGCTTGCAGTTTGTAATTCAGTTGCCTGTGATGTGACCGTTTCCATTGCCTCATTGCTTTTATCTTGAACTTCTGAGATTAGAAATGTTTCATTTATCTTCTGTATGTTCCTTGTGGTATATTATTCATTTTTTCACTTTCTTATTTTTTGGGAAATTAAACCACAATATTTTTTGAAGGATTTATTTCAACATTTCGGTAGCGTTCCAGCTACCGTTGTCACCTTCTCGTCTTCCGTATAATTTGCACCTCTATTTCTTTTTTCTTCCATTTTGAACTATATAAACGAACTCGATAATAACAAGAATAAACGCAATACGTCAAATAAGTTTAACGTACACACTAGCACATTATTTGGGATTATTTCCATGGAAATACACTGTACTTGTCAAATAGTGGTACCAAAACTTTCCAAATCAAGTTTTTTACTCGGTATTTCTTAACTTAGGATTTCTCAGGGTGGTGAAATCCGATTTAGGTAAGTATCAGATTTAGGTATTTCCTACCGTAGGAATTACTTAGTTAGGAACTTCCTCGCATTTCGTTGGTGAAATCGGGCATTATCGTTATATTTATTTGAATAATACAAAAATATGCCTAGATACACGGAAAAACATCAGCATTTTGAAAGTTCTCATGTATTTTCAGTTAGAAACAAAGATCTCATGGAATTATGTCAAATTTCAAACAGAATATCTATCAATTAATGTAATACACTGTTCAAAGTTGAGAATTCAAATTGAGAACATAAGACTTTTAAAATAACATTTAAATTCCAAAAAAATTTCCTTTTAAATTTAGTTGTAACAAAAAAAAATTGAAAGCAACTTGCAATTACAAATTTTATAGTTTTTAATCTTCGATAGCATGTAACCTCAATAGATAGATATTAAGTTTTTTTTAGAGTGTCCGGTCATAAAAAGTGTTAGTTTTAAACATTTTTTTAGAATGATTGAGTTCCATGTTCACTGTCATTTGTCATATGCTAAATTTTTTAAAATTGAAGGAGTGTCACTTCAACATCCGTTAGATGAACACGTGTTCGGATTTCAGTTTTAAATAATTTTAACAAATAAAATTTTTAATAATGTTTAACATCTAGATTCGACAAACCCTAAACAGGGGATCATTTTTATTTTAATGTAATTTTAATTCATGACGTCAATGTGTTGTCTAAGTTTTTTGTATAAATTACCTGACGAGTAAGTAATTCTTTATCTACTTATTTTTTATATTTTCCAACTTTTTTACTTACTTGCAGGTAAGCACTGAAGATGGCTTAATAGCCGAAAGCGCTCTGCTATTTTAATAAATTAATATTTACACAGAATACGAATATGTTTTCTTGACTTTCAGTCATGTGTACTCAGCTATAAATTATTCACCATAAAAAGTTGATACCGTTCAATTTTTTTCCACGAATGGTAAATACCAAAACTTCAAATCAGTGAACGCGGTAATAACTTCAGTTACCATAGTCAAGAGGTGGGTAACTGGCAGTGGTTCTAATACCCCACTCTTGTTTTAAAACGTGAATGTCTTAAACACAGAGAAAATGTTAATTTGTCTATGGTCTCAAATGTCTTCGTTGTTGTGAGGTTATATTGATTTGAATTTTTAAATTTTTGGCTCTTTTTGTGATAATAACACAAACAAAACGAATATCTTAAGGTTATGTTGTGACTTGTGACATTTAGAACCAATTATCGTAACCACTTCATTTTAGCGAGTGAATGACCGCTTGTTACCGCAAGTAACCGCTGGGTTATCACCAGCAGCTCGCTAAAAAACCCTTATGTCATGTCATTGTTTAATAGTCATGTTCAGTTTCAACGAAACGAAGTAAAAATGATAAAATAACAAGAGCGGATGCGATGATAAAATTAAATATTTTTATCTGTCAAAACTATTGAAAATTGAAATTATCAGCTAATATTAATGCTAATAAGTGTTGTGTGAAACTGGGTGGAATCTGACCAATTATAGGTTTACATAATTGTCAACTTAAATTCAAATAACTTCTCCTGTCTTTTAAATGAGGTATAACTGCCTGAGCACCTAACAGCAACTCTTTTTGTCTTGCAGACATAACTGCAAATGTCTATTATTATACATAATACCAAAATAACCAAAACACTGACCAAACTTAATCTTAAATAAACGGTTGGAAAACGGGTCATTAGTTAGAATTGTCGATGTCAATCATGACTTAAGCTGCGCAGGCGTATGACATAATATGTTATGAAATTTTTCGTGGTAAATGTCAAACAGTCAAGCATTGAAATACTTGAAAAATGCATATCAATATTATTTTCAGAGTAAACTTCGCAATAATTCCCGTAGGTGTAAAACGGTTTTTAGTTATTATGAGCATTATTAACATAATATGAAACTACAGGTCTAATCGGCTTCGATACTATATGTAGGATAAGGGTTGCATATTATGGGGGAGGTAGACGATTTTTTGTTTATCATCTTAGAATGGAAAACATGACCTAATGACAAATTCTCTTACATTATAGGGAAACTTTTTTGTTTTTCTACCATTAATTTTGCCAAGAAAATTCAATGAAATTATTTACTTTTGATTTATATTCTTCTGATTTTCCTTATACTGGAAAGATGCAAACTACTTGTTGACTGTTTCTCAAATATAGGTTATATTCTACAGGGTGTATCACGACTAACGGGTGGAGGTTTATGACAAAACGGTAAAAATTTTGAAATGTTCATCACTTCAGTAGTTTGTACATTTATATAGGCTACATTTTAAAATTGTTCAGACATATATAGGGTGTTCCAATAAAGTGTGGCGTATCAAAGTTATATTTTTTCTCATGGAACACCCTATATTTGATTGCATTTTCTGATTGCCCCTAAAAAATAAAATAGTGTTTCATAATGGTTCCCTATACCTAAATACAGAGGATTCCGAGTTATACTGACTTATTTAAAAATGTGAACATTTCGAAAAAAATTAATAGCTCATTGATATAATAAATTCTAGCGAATTTTCTCTCACAGCTCAATTGTCGGACATTCGTTGAATGTATTCCACGATTCAGTAGTGAACATCTCTTTCCAGGGTGTTCATAATTTTCGGTTAAACTTTTGGATCAGTCAATTAGTAATATCGGGCTTATTTCATAATAATTCACCATGTTCAAGAAATCTCCTCTTTAGAATGGTACGAGGCTGTTCTATACCTAGGTATTATACTTTTCGTGCAATTTACAATTTTCTTAACCCATGGTAAATTGATTTTAAGACATCTGCAATTATCTCTAAATTTTATACTAATTATTTTGACAAAGTTTTTGAGAAATGAAACAGTGAAGCTGCTAATAAATATGCACACTTATTGTTCCTGAGGTACACTAACTAACACTAACTTTTTTTACCGATAAATATTTGAGTACATGATAAAACAAAAACACATTTTTAATGAAGCGAATACATAAATACTACAAAACGAACAACAAATGATTAAATGCAAAAATTGACCTAATCATGATGGATGCTCGAAATGCTTGCCATCTTGTGCAATGCAACACTTGATTCTGGCTTCCAGTACTTACTTTATTCAACATATCGGGTGTTATAGACGCGAAAGCGTCCGAAATTATTAATTTAATATTGTAGGATATTTTTATTATAACCCCATTTGAAGAAATCCATCTTGGTCAGTTCTGGTGACCTAGCTGGCCAATTACAAGGACTTCCCCTACCTATCCAGTTATATCTCAATTTTCTATTGAGGTAATTCCTAACAGCACGAGAAAAGTGAGCGAGAAAAGTGATCTGAAGCTACGTCTAATTGTAACCATTGTAACATTTTCTTTCTGATGCTAAGTGGTAGGTTTTCGAAAAGGATCTAGAAGATATTTTCCAAAAAACTATACAGTTTTCTTCTGTACAGGTGTCCGTCAAAAACATACGGGCCGATAACATGTAAACCCACAATCCCTCCCCAAACGTTTACACTCATCCGTGTTAGGGCTATTATGGTAATTTTTCATTTATTGCTTTTAATAATTTGTTGTTCGTTTCGTAGTATTTATGTATTCGCTTTATTAATAATGTGTTTTTGTTTTATTATGTACTGAAATACTTATCGGTAACAAGTGCGCATATTTATTAGTAGCTTCACTGTTTTTCTTCACAATAACTTTGTCAAGATAATTAGTATAAAATTAAGATAGAACTGCAGATGGTTTAAAATCGATTCAACATACAATTTTAAGAAATTGCGCCAAAAGTATAGTACCTAGGTATAGGACACCCTTAAATCATTCGAAATAGGACATTTTTTTAATATAATGAATAATTAAAATATAGGGTGCTCTATTTAAAAAAAGCCCGATATACACATTTAATGATCTAATAATTCAACTGATAAAAAAAAGTCAGCATAATTCGGAACCCTCTGAATTTAGGTATAGGCAACCATTATGAAACAGTACTTTATTTTTTGGTTGCAATCAGAAAATGCAATCAAATATAGGGTGTTCCTTAAGAAAAAATATAACTTTGATACGCCACACTTTATTGGAACATCCTGTATATTTCAAAATATTTTTAAAATGTAGCCTATTGAATATACAAACTACTAAAGTAAAAAACATTCCAAAATTTTTACCGTTTTGCCATAAACCTCCGTCCCGTTAGTCGTGATTCATCCTGTAGATAAATTCTGTGGTTTTTTTCAATCTATCTCCTTATATCTATGAGAATATAATTCATATGTAACGTGACATGTTATCCACCAATCAATATTGAGTATCTCCCTAGATACATGTCTATCACAGCGATGATAAAAAACAAAGAAATTATCACCTTATTTTGGTTCGTTGCTAAGGGTAATTTTTCATATTGACAGTTCACGTCACTATAAATTCATTTATATTCTCTCATTAAATATAAGCTCGTGATATGATTAATAATCGAAGATATATCTCGTAAAACCGAAGCAGCACATTTAACTCGTCCTTCGGACTCGTTAAATCTGCAGCTTGGTTTCACTCGAAAATATAATCGATGATAATCATATCACTTGTTATATTACGTATGATAATAATAATGATAAAACCTTCATTATTCACCATACAATTTACATGAAACACAAGTGGTTAAATAATAGGAGAACTGTTGAGCCAAGTCGCCGATTCTTCCACAGTTTCCTCAAAAATACAGAAAATAACCTAACCTAAAAATAATCTAACCTATTACTTTATTATTTTTTTAATAAATAATTGTAATCTACATATATATTCAATATTCAATGTACACAAGAATAATAATGAGTAACATAAGTCATTGTCGAGAAAACAGAAATCGTTTGAACCAAAATCTGAATTCCTCATATGATCAGCAGAAATTTGGAACATTATGATTATAAGAAAAAGACCGTTTGAATGAATGCTTCTTGTGCTGGCACGGGTTCCTTTTACTTACTCTGCTGTCCCATGTTTCTCTCGGTCTCCCTCGTTTTCTCTTATTAAAATTTCTTGCCTCCCAATTGTCTTGATTCAATATATTCAAGTGTTGATTTTATTTCCAGATCCTTTCTTATTGTTACATTTCTTACTTCATCAATTTTTCTGACTCCTTTCACTCTTTTCAGATATTTCATTTCTACTGATTGTATTTTGCTCTTCTGTCTGTCTGTCAGTGTCCATGATTCACAACCAAACGTCAGAATTGGTCTATATATGGTCTTACATACATTTAGTTTTGTCTTCATTGATATCTCTTTTTTGTTTATGAAAGCCTGGCTCATTGCATAGTACAATTTCGATGTTTTTTTGCACTCTATCATTTATTTCTTTTTCCTGTCTCCCGTTCTCTTGTATTTCTATACCTAGATATTTAAAACTTGTTACTTGTTCTATTATATCATTGTCTACTTTTATCTGTATGTTTTTATGTCCCTTTCCTATTGCCATAACTTTTGTTTTATTTTTATTCAATTTCATCCCATATTGTTCGAGTGTTTCAGGCGCTCCCGTTGCCCGTGACATTTTCAATAACTCTATATAACTTAAAATAATTTCATGCAAGAAACCAAAAACAGTTCATGTGTAGAGTGATTTGTGAATTAGTTTACCATCAAATACAAATGTTCTTCTTTTATCTTTACAACTTTCTTTTCTTCTTTATTAAAGCTGGTCTCTAGCTTAGCTTTTACATAACAAAAGCGCTGTTGCCAGACAGTCTACTTGAATTTTTTAAGGAACCCTTTGAAATAAATAGTTTTCAACAGTCCTTTAAAATGTATACTTGCAGAATAGCATTCCAGTAAAAAATTTTCAAGAGGCATCTAGTTTTAAAGGATTAGTTACAGAATAGACCCCAATGTTACTGACAAAATACATGTACGAAAATGCACCGACCCTCCGATATTTATAATAAGTAACAGTATTTATCATAGGCAGTGTTTTCGTTTACATTTTAGGGGTATTAGATTTCTGTTTGGAGCAAGCCTTCTCACGAAGGTTTTTGTGGGCTCCATTGAGAAAAATTTTACATTTGCTTGGAACAAAATTTTAGAATTTTATTGAAATGGATAATTGCTATCATTGGACATATAGTAAATTGAGAGAAGAGATAGAGTTTATTCAATAGCTTTTTTGGTGTGCGTCATCGTTTGTGACGTATAACCAGGTTTTCGGTAGTCATTTATTTTATATGATATTTTGAAACATATCTAGCCTTAAATTTGATTTAAAAAATCATCAGGATCGCATTCAGCCAAATTCGGAAAGGCTATGAAATTAATAGTTATGGTTTATTTACGATAAAAAGACGATGACGTTGCAAAACAAAATATTGTGATGTTGCCAAGCTGTAGTTTTTTCTTCTTCAACCTAACATTGGAAACATTCAATCATTTACATTTAAATATGTATCAATCATATTAATGGGATACCTATTGTAGTGAATACAAATACTTACGTCTCTTCCAGCGTAACCGGGAGAAGCAGGCCCCCATCTCTTGACATTTACTGTTCAGCTGCTTCGGCATTTTATTAACTACACTGCAGATTTGCCTAAGTAATTGGTGATGAGAATTATTGCTTGTTTAATCTTGGAAAAGCACAAAAAAAAAACTTGTAAATATTAGACGATGATCGAATGTCAATAAACGTCAAAACAAACTGGGGAATTTGACCAGTTGATCTGACAACGTCTAGAAGTTTTGCCAACCTGTTATTTGTAAATTGCCCTGGGTGTTGAGGATAAATTGTATTTACCGTTGGAGAATTAATATTTATTCCGATAAGCAGGAAAGTAACTAAAAATGACATCTTAGTTTTTTTATCGTAAAAATCCTATACCAGCATCTTTTTTTAACTGAAAATACGTGAGAACTTTCAAAATGCTGATGTTTTTCCGTGTATCTAGACATATTTTTGTATTATTCAAATAAATATAACAAGATTCATATTCACTTTTCATAAATAATAATTGATCGTAAACAACAAAGTACAGACCTGACAAAAACTGTCATTGGGGCAGTAGAAAAAGATGTAAGACATTGTCAATACGAAAGGTATGTTTGCATCCTATTTTAAACAAAGAAATTTCTCTCGATTGATAGGTCGCGCTTGGTAAGTCAATGATTAGGTTTGACGTTTGTTATACATTTGAACGGCTCATTATTATGATATTTTGATTAGGATTAATCACAGACCTGCTCTTTTTCCATTTTTTCCGACGTAATGTGTTAGAAAGACATTAACAATCGATGACGTACACCAAAAAGGCTATTGAATGAACCGTATAAGCTATTATTTGCATAGTGTGTTTTCATATAATTACAATTCATATTTCAGGTTTACATTGACAAATTACAGCAGTTGAAAAGTATTGGAGAACCTGTCCAAACTAGAAGACTCGAATACGAACTCAGACCAGTAGTTATAGAAGATTTCGCAAAATCCTTACAACAGTGCATGAAAGCCTCAGAACTTGTAAGGTTAGTAATTCCTGCAAAGGACCCCGCACCGTTTTATAGGTAATCCTGGTTCTCGTACGATTTTCGATTTTTTTTTATATGTTGTAGTCTTAGTGATAACTAAGAGATCGTGATGGATTAGAACTGTGCAGACTCTCCGGTTTGGCGGTGGTGGCGTCTTGAAGTTGCGTCCTGAGCATAACATTTTGCCTCCTAGCACTATAAGGGCCGGTTTTACAATTGAGATTTATACTAGGTATAAATAGCAGTATAGTTATTCTGGGAATAAAGTTATACCAGAGTTTATACCTAGTATAAAACTAGTTGGTTTTACAATTACAATATAGCAATTCTAGGAGTAACGTAAAAGTAGTTCATATAAATTGACATCTCTTGTCAGTTTTGTCATATCTGTAATATTTTTCTTCGTTGAGAGAGTTTATTTATTATTTTAAAATGAATTTGAATGATCTTCCAATATTTGAATCTTCCGATGAAGAAGATAGGTATGCTACAACGCGTTTTTTGTTTCGCTTTTAACCGACATAATTTTATTTATGTCACTTTTTGAGGTTATTCGTAGAGTAACCGACTTATACCTGCTTTGTAAAACGCTAGATGACATCTTATACCGAGAGTAAGCTTATTCCTAGTTTATATATATATTGTAAAACCGGCCCTAAATCTCGCAATAATAGCAAATGTATTGTATGTCGGTGGCTCATGAGGAGGTCTGCCTCACTTCTGTGCCATCAGAATCACAATTTCTCCAGAGGGTGCCTCCACAATGGCAATTTGTTAAGCCGATGTTTCAGCAGCAAGCGGAAGCAATGAAACCGAACAAAATCATCAATAATCACGTTATTGTTACGCGAGTGTCCCAGTAAAATTCCCGCATGAGACGACTATGATTACCTGCCCTGCGTCCCCTCAGCCCTGCGTCCCATCAGCCCTGCGTCCCATCAAGCTAAGTAACCGATAACATTCCAGAGATTTCGACGATGATCGAGACTACGGGCCGACGAGAACAGTCCAGAAACTCGTCTAGCGACAAAACATCGGGAGTGTTAGTTCTAGAAACCTACATTTCGGATATAAATATAAGCATCGCGGCACAGGGAGAAGAAGAACAGTTAACAGTGAACAGTCAACAATAATCAGATAGTTGAAACGTAGTCGCATAGATGGACACTGTAGTGCTTATACTAAAGACAAACCGATCAATAAAGTGTTAATCAGTGACGTTCATATAAATTAGTGTAGCTAGTTAGTTAAGTGTTTAATATAAATTAGTAAATTAAGGACCGTACATATAAATTTGTAAATATAAATTAATTAGTTGTAAATATAAATTAAAATAAACGTTACATTGGTGTCAGAAGTGGGATTAAGAAATAAATATACAGGAAGATGGCGAAGAAACTTAGTGAATTGAAAGTTTCAGAACTTCGAAGAGAGTTGGAGGATTACGAATTGGACACAAGTGGGACCAAGTCGGTGTTAGTGGATAGACTGAAAAATGCTATGATTAACAATGGATTGGACCCGGAAACGTTCGAATTCACCGACGAAGCGTCCGCCTCTATAAAATCCTCCATTAAAAAAGAATTGTCTTCAATGGAAAACAAAATGTCAGACATGAAAAATGAAATTTCGATAGATATAAAAAAAGAAATGACGGACATGAAAAACGAAATGTCTTCGATGGAAAGTAAACTTTCGGCGGATATGGACAACAAAATGTCGGATATAAAAAACGAAATTTCATCCATGGAAAGTAAACTTTCGGCGGACATAGAAAATAAAATGACGGACATGAGAAACGAAATTTCATCAATTTCGGCGGACATGGAAAATAAAATGTCGGACATGGAAGGAAAGATTAAGAGAATGGAGCAAGAAATGAAACAAAAAATGGAAGATATCGAAAAGAAGACTAGTAATAGTTTGGATGTTACAACTAGGCAAGCCCATAACAACGGCGAACTGCCAGAGAAAGTGGAGTTGAAACCGAAAATAGAAAACGATATCAACAGTCGAGTGAAACTGCCAACTTTCGATGGAAGAACGTCATGGCCGAACTATCTTAAGCAATTCGAGGCGGCATCAAAGGCGAACAACTGGAGTGAGAAGGAAAAAGCGTTAAATTTAACTCTTGCCTTGAGGGGAGACGCCATGGATATCCTTCAGACTATTCCAGTAGAAGAGACTGATGATTTTGAACAACTAGAAAAGCGACTGAACATGAGATATGGCCTGGAACACCTGGAACATCTGTACCAGTCGCAGTTGAAAAACCGCAAACAAAAACGCGACGAAACTCTGCAGGAATTCGAAGCAGACATTGCGAGGATGGTTCGGTTTGCCTATCCATGGGCACCGGAGGATGTCATGGAATGTTTAGGGGTTCAGGCATTCATCGACGGAGTTCGTGACAACGAAATGCAGAGAACTCTACGTTTGGCTCGGCATAAGACACTGGTCGACGTACTCTCTGCAGCCCTGGTGTACGAAGCTGCTACACAGGCTTCCGGACTATACGATAAGGTGAGGGCTGAAGCAGACGAAGAATTTGAGAATAAGCTCGACCAGCTTGTCAACATGATGAAAAGCATCTCAAATGAAAAGCCGAAAACTGTGAGATGCCGGAATTGTAGAAAAAGGGGACATGTACGTAGTTCGTGCAAGAGACCAAAAACTGCTACAAACAAAGACATCCAGCATGAAAAACTAGTAAAGGTCGACCTTCGGAAAGAAGATTCGACCCGAAAAAGTTCCAATGACTTCCTGTCCAGAAGACCATGTCCTGCAGAATGCTCCCACTGCAGTAAAACAGAAGCTAAGGAAGCTGCGATTCGAAGAACCACGGTAACCAGCGACGAATGGACACCAGAAAAGCTGGAAGAGGAGCAAGAGAACGATCCCGACTTGAAGAAAATCCGACATTGGAAAGAGGAAAACTGTCGACCTACTTGGCAGGAGATTTGAAGATACTCGCCAACGATGAAATCGTATTGGGCCCAGTGGGACTCGCTGGTTCTGGAAAACGGTTTGCTACAGCGAGTAGTCGAGAACGATGATGGTTCCGGAAGTAGAAGACAGTTGGTGATTCCAAGATCAAGGGTAGTAACAGTACTGCAGAAATTACACGACAGTCCATCAGGAGGACATCTAGGTGTGAAGAAGACCCTCCAGAGGGTGCGAGAACGGTTTTACTGGATGCACAGTTCCGAAGATGTCAAGGACTGGTGTAAGAAATGCACTACCTGTGCCACGGCCAATGGACCGCACGGGAGAAGAAAGGCTCCTATGAAGCAGTACAATGTCGGAAGCCCTTTTGAACGCATTGCCCTGGATATTGCCGGACCGTTTCCACCGACAGCAGATGGCAGCAGGTACATTTTGGTGGTGATGGACTATTTCACAAAATGGGTGGAAGCGTATGCCATTCCAAACCAAGAAGCCGCAACTGTTGCCGACGTGCTTGTTAAGGAGTTCATTTGCCGATATGGAGTGCCTCTGGAAATACACAGCGACCAGGGCAGAAACTTCGAAAGCCAGCTGTTTCAGGAAGTTTGTGATAAGCTCGGCATGAAGAAAACGAGAACTACGGCTTTACATCCACAGTCAGACGGAATGGTAGAGCGAATGAACAGAACTCTTGGCAAATACTTGTCCAAAGTAGTATCTAACCATCAGCGAGATTGGGACCAGTATCTCTCGCTATTTGCGATGGCCTACAGATCCGCCATCAATGAGTCTACCGGCCAAACACCAGCAAAAGTTCTGTTCGGACGCGAAATGAGATTACCCTGCGACCTTGAATTTGGATGCCGACCCGGAGAAGATATAGCTGGTGAAGATTACGTAACCCAGCTGAGAAAACGAATGGACGACATACACGAGTTGGTTCGATCGAATCTCCAGATCGCTAGCGATAGGATGAAAAAAAGGTACGATACGCAAGCTACAGAAGGAGGTTTCCACGAAGGAGACAAAGTCTGGCTGCATAACCCAAGAAGACAAAAGGGTTTTTCTCCAAAGTTGCAGAAAGCTTGGGACGGTCCGTACCTTGTAAATAAAAGAATCAACGACGTCATTTATCGCATCACCAAGATCCCAAACGGAAAGCCAAAGGTGGTACACCGTAATCGATTAGCGCCATTTGAGGGTGACCACGATGAGGAAATAAGACAACTCCAAGAAGTAGCCGATCCTGCTTTTGTAGAGTTCATGGGTGCTTATGGTGGTACCGGAAAAGCAAGATACGGCGTCACCACGGAGAAACGACAAGATCTGCTCACCGTGCCGGAGGAATACTCACTGGCAATAAACATCCCTGCCAGCATAACCGATGCGCGTGGATTGCCATATCTGTTAATAAAGAAGAGTGGCGCACGAAGTTTGGAAAACCAGTTACCAGTACCAGGTAAAGCTTTGAAGGTACAAGATGGCACCCGTCACAATTTCCACCTAGTGACGAGAAACACCTTCGACGAAAGACCAACGTACGAGAATGTCTGGGAAGCTTTACTAAACTTGAGAGAGCATGTGCTTGAACTAAACGTTCATAGGCTAGCCATGCCCAAGATTGAATGTAGGCATTTAGATTGGCGAATAATCCGTAACATGGTAGAAGTAATCTTCCGAGACACCGAAGTGCTACCTGCGGACATTCTCGGATGGACATTCTCAGGAGGCACAGTCAACGGAGAAGACGGTCGCATGTTACTTCCATGCAACTGGAAAATCGTCTCAGTTTCTTAGTTAGTTCCAGGAGGAACTGTCTCTTAAGGAGGGGGCAATGTTACGCGAGTGTCCCAGTGAAATTCCCGCATGAGACGACTATGATTACCTGCCCTGCGTCCCCTCAGCCCTGCGTCCCATCAAGCTAAGTAACCGATAACATTCCAGAGATTTCGACGATGATCGAGACTACGGGCCGACGAGAACAGTCCAGAAACTCGTCTAGCGACAAAACATCGGGAGTGTTCTAGAAACCTACATTTCGGATATAAATATAAGCATCGCGGCACAGGGCGAAGAAGAACAGTGAACAGTCAACAATAATCAGATAGTTGAAACGTAGTCGCATAGATGGACACTGTAGTGCTTATACTAAAGACAAACCGATCAATAAAGTGTTAATCAGTGACGTTCATATAAATTAGTGTAGCTAGTTAGTTAAGTGTTTAATATAAATTAGTAAATTAAGGACCGTACATATAAATTTGTAAATATAAATTAATTAGTTGTAAATATAAATTAAAATAAACGTTACATTATGTTGGTTAGTTGAATCTTACTTCTAAATTCCTCACGAGTGGGTCCCAAAAGACTTTTTAACATCTTCTGGATACCACACACCCATCCACAAACCACATTGCACCCATCGGAAATTGTCAGACATTTTCTTGTTGTTTTCTATGCGTATTTGAATTTTTTTCCTTTAAAATAAGCAGAACGACCTACCTCAGTTGTGTATATCTCAAGTAGGTCTACTTTCGATTGTCTGATCTTCAATTGCCTAATACATATGGGTATTGTGGAGCTTGTTTCGACTGACGTCTGTCACGGGTGATGGCTTTTTTGACAGATTATCTATTTGAACTACCAGATTTTTCATCTACTACTAGAGATGGGTGCGTGGGATCAAGAAAATGTTAAGAAGTCTTTTGGGGCCCACCCGTGAGGAATTTAGGAGTTAGATGAATTCATCTAACCTACATAACGTGATTATAGATGATTTTGTTCGGTTTCATTGCTTTCGCTTGCTGTTGAAACATCGGCCTAACAAATTGCCATTGTGGAGGCACCCTCTGGAGAAATTGTGATTCTGATGGCACAGAAGTGAGGGAGACCTCCTCATGAGCCCCCGACATACAATACATTTGCTATTATTGCGAGATTTATAGTGCTAGGAGGCAAAATGTTATACTCAGGACGCAACTTCAAGACGCCACCACCGCCAAACTGGAGGGTCTGCACAGTTTTAACCCATCACGATCTCTTAGTTATCATTAAGACAACAACATATCAAAAAAAATCGAAAATCGTACGAGAACCAGGATTACCTATAAAATGGTGCGGGGTCCTTTATTTTTATTTATTTATTTAACGTGCCTCGACTATAGTATAAGATCCGAAGTAAGGTCCTTCACAGGTGTGTCAACCAGATAAAAGTGATGTATTATCAAAGAAATAAGTTTCTTAACATGATTTGATGAGGCAACCCCCTAAAAAATATTCACCATTATAATTAATTAAAATTATGATGAATTATTATTAATAATCATTTCGCCGGCGTGCCTACCAAACGATACGTTTATAATATACACAACGTGCAAAACCTCAGTAGATTACCTTTTTCTGGTCACAATTATTTGGCAACTGCGTTCAAAGGGGTAAATTGATATTAATAATTGCAACCAATCGAGACCAGTTTTGATATTAATATAATTTAATTACAGATAACTTAGTGTAAGGTTGCTTGAGAAAAATTTTTCATAGATAGTAGCTGTAAAGACTTTGAAATTGAAGATTTGGTGCGAGCGGAATTGTTAGACAGAGACATTGCGCGTACTATTCCCTACTGTAGAAAAGTACTACAGCTGTGCGCACATGCCCGCAACAGACCAGACCTTCAGATTTTTTGAAAA
Organism: Galerucella nymphaeae; assembly: GCA_963978555.1. Lineage (NCBI taxonomy): Eukaryota > Metazoa > Arthropoda > Insecta > Coleoptera > Chrysomelidae > Galerucella > Galerucella nymphaeae. The sequence goes on from OZ021705.1 coordinate 10,067,155, forward strand.
GTTTGAAGAATTATCGTTTCAAAGAGGCTGTTATACAGTTTTTAGCTAGCTTTTGGGAGGATCACTATTTAGAAAAAAATGAAAACAAAAAAATTCTTGACATTTGAAGAACATTGCTATTCGTATCACACTCAACAAAATCATGGTATAAAAACTAAAGAAAGTGATTATGAATGTTTCCACGAAGAAGCGGATACGAGAATAGTGTTTCACGCTCACAAGGCAGCAGCAGGTTCAAAAATTTTAATAAAATTAGCAGACACAGATGTTTTGATAGTTTTACTCGGTCATATGCATTAAATGCAAAATTGTGAAATTTGGCTTGCAAGTTCATTGACAAAAAAAAATAGTAATGACCTTAATTGTATAATTTGTACGGAATTGGCATCAAAATTGGGATTCGATCTGTGTCTAGGCAACGAACATTAAAAGTCTAGGTCTACCTGCTTTCCTGCATTCACTGGTTCAGATTATACCGCAGCATTTTTTAATTAAGTCAAGCCCAGACCATTTGCTATCTTCTAAGAACCAAATAATTATATTAAAAATATTTTGCTTCATTAACTAATTTTGATCGAAATGGAAGTAATTCAAGAATTTACTTTTGTCATGTATGGTATTAAAATTTGCTACGACGTGAATTCTGCCAGACATCAAATATTTGTTGAAAGTTTTTCTGCAAAAGACGCGTATTAGTATTACTTCAAGGGTGCTCAATTGTAAAGAAATGTATCAAACTGGAATTGAAAAGATAATAATCTTTTTTAAATTTGAAAGCATGTTGCGTCCACCAAAAAGTTATTAGCGACAATACGATAATATAAAACTATATAATAGTTTATAGATTTTAAATAGATAATTTGTTCATATTTGTAGTCCTTTCCAACTTGTTTGGAAAATTATTTGTTGCTTGTTCGACATAGTACTGGACATACAAAAAGAATATGATTTATGCTATCTTAACATTACACGTTGTATACATCGGAAGTTCACTATTTGCGAATAAATAGGAATGGGTATATCTTGAATGTACCAATCAAAGCCGCGTTAATGTTACTCTTATTTTCCTATTTTTAGTAGTAGATTGCCATGAAGATACATTACTTTTCACTTCCCTCAGCTTTGATCTTGAAATCGACCACTCTCGTTCACAAGCACTATACACTTTCGTTTCAAAGAATGCTTTTAAATAACTAGCAACGAATCGAAATTCACTTTCCAAATTAATATTAAAGATCGCGTCACGCGCATTAGCGTTTGCCATGTTAGTTTTCCAATAGGGTTTTGCTGTAAATTTTATGCAAACTTCTTAAAGCGCTGAAGGAGTCGCTAAAAATGAGGCTCTTTGAAGATGTCTCAGGTTACGAGCAAGAGAGCTTTGTATAAAGCAAAAATATCCTGATGCTGGAAGGCAGTCTGTATTGGTAAACATTCCCCGAGTTTACAATGGCAGCTCCTACCCTTGTTTCACATTTAGATGCATCGGTGTATATTTTAGTGCAGTCACTGTATTGTTGTTCTGCTGCTGGAGGATCCAATTCTACGGAAAATACAGGAGGAAATTGTATGTTCAAATAATTCAGGAATACTCTGATTTTTTTGTAGTAAGGTTTAATTGTTTGGAGCTTATTTTTGAATTGATGTGAATATTCATTGGTGAAGGTGTTGTTATAAAAGGGCTTATTCTCATTCGATGCAATTGAGGTAGCATGTGACAACGTTAGATACATCTTCCAATAATGTAGAATGTAGAGGAGGTTCACCCATTTCACTGTGAATACTATATATGAACAGTATTGAGTAATTTTAATGTTGTTAGTTGGGGAGGCGTAAGCAATTGATCCATAGTCTATTTTAGATCTTATTAAGCTTTTGTAAATATTTAGCAACTTAGTATAATCAGTACCCAATTTTTCTTTTGTTTTTGAAACAGAGAATTTAAAGCCAGTGAGCAGAGACCACTGTTCTAATTGTGTGAGAAAAGATTGAAATACATTTGTTATTAGATTAGTATCTTGTGTTAAATCCATGATTTATTAGCCGACAGTGCTTCATGGATATCACTTTCCTGTTCAAGAATATTATCGATGCTGGAGCGCTATTCTGTACGCGGCATTGACAGTCGTCGATATCGGTATGTTAACAACAGCCATCGGTTGCGTGGCCGACGGTACTGATATAACGCTATTCTGTATGCCACGGTTTTCGACGCTCGGAATTGCAACCAAAAATTATCGGCATAAAAGTAATGTCAATCGATTCGGTACATTTAGCCAATGAGCGATGAGGGAAACTCAAATTTGTAAACAAACAAAAGTTAACGTTAAGGATAAGAGGTTATATTTTTGATAGTGACAGTGACATATATTTTATCTGTTAGCATGAACGATATAATTCATGTTTATTAACAACTTGAAAATCGTCATTTAAGTCAAAAGGATTGTGCTCCTTTCTCCATGCTCTTCTTTCAACTCAAGTCCATAGCCAGATAACCAAGATCAGCAGCCATTCTGTTAAGAATTAATAAAAATAACTATTATTATCTTACAATAGCATAATTCTGAGAAAGGTGAAAGTTTGGAAAGGTTCTAATATGACCATTTTGTCACATTTATCTTTTTCTAGTATATGAAAATGCCTTTTTAATGTTGTTGAAGAAATAAATACACCAATGTTTACCTCAAAAGACTAGATTAGGCACTATACACAATATAGTTACTCTTCAAATATTAAAAATTCACTTGAATAATCCGCAATTCCAACCAAACATCAACAAATAGTAAAAATGTCCTTCATCGAAAATCGGTAACGGTTACCGTGGTGTTCATGAGATCACGGTAGACATACCGATCCTCATCGATTCGAATTCGCGATATCGGTCGGTGAAAAGGTATACAGAATGCCGCACATACGACTTACCGACGGCTGTCGATAACTGAGTCTTAGAGCCTCCGTACACGGACCACATTTTGCGGTCGACCCGACCACAGAATTGCCGTCGCGTTTCGGCGAACTCAAGCTATCCATAGGAAATACTGTACCATACGTACACGGGCGTTCACTGCATTCAAAACGGGCATCTGCAGTCTACTTGCAGTCGAAGTCCGCCGAGTGGTCGCTGCTGCATCCCCCGTACACGAACCACATTCTTGTGGTCGTATGAACCCCGTTGCGCCGTCGCGTTCGAAGTCATTTGTACCTAAACGAGTGTATCGAAAAGTTGTTTGCAATGGAGACTATTTTCTGTGATGTGGTTGAAGTTGCTTCAACTACACGTGCGATACCGATACCGATTTCTCTCGGAAACGTGTTACAGAATAGCGCTCCTGGAGCGCGATACACCAATGTTTACCTCAAAACACTAGATTAGGCACTATACACAATATAGTTACTCTTCAAATATTATAAATTCACTTGAATAATCCGCAAATCCAACCAAACATCAACAAATAGTAAAAATTTCCTGCCAACGAAAATCGATAACGGTTACCGTCGTGTTCATGAGATCACGGTAGACATACCGATCTTTATTGATACGAATTCCGATATCGGTCGGTGAAAAGGTATACAGAATGCAGCACATGCGACTTACCGCCGGCTGTCTATAACTGAGTCTTACCGATACCGATTTCGCTCTCCAGGAGCGCTATTCTGTACGCGGCATTGACAGTCGTCGGTATCGATATGTTAACAACAGCCATCGGTTGCGCGACCGACGGTACTAGTATAACGCTATTCTGTAGCGCTATTCTGTAACACGTTTCCGAGAGAAATCGGTATCGGTAAGACTCAGTTATCGGTAAGTCGCATGTGCGGCATTCTGTATACCTTTTCACCGACCGATATCGCGAATTCGAGTCGATGAGGATCGGTATGTCTACCGTGATCTCATGAACACCACGGTAACCGTTATCGATTTTCGTTGGAAAGAAAATTTTTACTATTTGTTGATGTTTGGTTGAAATTGCGGATTATTTAATTGAATTTTCAATATTTGAAGAGTAACTATATGCCTAATCTAGTGTTTTGAGGTAAACATTGGTGTATTTATCTCTTAAGCGATTACATTAAAAAGGCATTTTCATATACTAGAAAAAGATAAATGTGACAAAATAGTTATATTAGAACCTTTCCAACCTCTCACATTTCTCAGAATTATGCTATTGTAAGATAATAATAGTTATTTTTATTAATTCTTGACAGAATGGCTGCTCATCTTGGTTATCTATGGACTTGAGTTAAAAGAAGAGCATGGAGAAAGGAAGACAATCCTTATGACTTAAATGACGATGTTTAAGTTCTTAATGTTAATAAACATGAATTGTGCCGTTCATGCTAACAGATAAAATATAAATGTCACTGTCACTATCAAAAATATAACCTCTTATCTTGTTTGTTTACAAATTTGAGTTTCCCTCATCGCTCATTGGCTAAATGTACCGAATCGAGTGACGTTTATGCCGATAATTTTTGGTTGCAATTCCGAGCGTTGGAAACCGTGGCATACAGAATAGCGTTATATTAGTACCGTCGGCCGCGCAACCGATGGCTACCGATACCGACGACTGTCAATTCCGGTATAAAAGTAACGTCACTCCATTCGGTACATTTGGCCAATGAGCGATGAGGGAAATTCAAATTTGTAAACAAACAAAAATGAACGTTGAAGATGAGAGGTTATATTTTTGATAGTGACAGTGACATTTATATTTTATCTGTTAGCATGAACGGCACAATTCATGTTTATTAACATTAAGAACTTAAACATCGTCATTTAAGTCATAAGGATTGTCTTCCTTTCTCCATGCTCTTCTTTCAACTCAAGTCCATAGATAACCAAGATGAGCAGCCATTCTGTTAAGAATTAATAAAAATTATTATCTTACAATAGCCTAATTCTGAGAAAGGTAAGAAGTTGGGAAGGTTCTAATATAAATATTTTGTCACATTTATATTTTTCTAGTATATGAAAATGCCTTCGACAACGCTTACCGAGGTGTTCATGAGATCACGGTAGACATACCGATCCTTATCGACTCAAATTCGCGATATCGGTCGGTGAAAAGGTACACAGAATGCCGCACTTGCGACTTACCGACGACTGTCGATAACTGAGTCTTACCGATACCGATTTCTCTCGGAAACGTGTTACAGAATAGCGCTCCAGGAGCGAATTTTTAATATTTGAAGAGTAACGTCACTCCATTCGGTACATTTGGCCAATGAGCGATGAGGAAAACTCAAATTTGTAAACAAACATAAGTGAACGTTTAAGATAAGAGGTTATATTTTTGATAGTGACAGTGACATTTGAATTCTATCTGTTAGCATGAACGATACAATTCATGTTTATTAACATTAAGAACTTAAAAATCGTCATTTAAGTCATAAGGATTGTCTTCCTTTCTCCATGCTCTTCTTTTAACTCAAGTCCATAGATAACCAAGATGAGCAGCCAGTCTGTTAAGAATTAATAAAAATAACTATTATTATCTTACAATAGCCTAATTCTGAGAAAGGTGAGAAGTTGGGAAGGTTCTAATATAAATATTTTGTCACATTTATATTTTTCTAGTATATGAAAATGCCTTCGACAACGCTTACCGAGGTGTTCATGAGATCACGGTAGACATACCGATCCTTATCGACTCAAATTCGCGATATCGGTCGGTGAAAAGGTACACAGAATGCCGCACTTGCGACTTACCGATACCGATTTCTCTCGGAAACGTGTTACAGAATAGCGCTCCAGGAATGGTTTTGTATAAAGTCATTTTGTTCGGTTATTAAACGTTTTGATTTTTCTAGTGTCCACATCAGTCTGTGATTAATCATTTTCTCCATTAGCTTGCACATTGAACACGTTAAACGAATCAGGTTTAAGACTTGACTTTTGGGTTTCTAGGAAATGTACGCTGTTGGCCAGATTGATGAAAACTGATTATGTTTCCAGATAAAGTTGATAATTGAAGAAGGAATGTTTTCGCAGATTCAGGAAGGTAGTTTGAGAATGTGACTGAGATATTATCAGGTCCATGACTAGTATCTTTCATGCTATGGAGTGCGTTATCAAACTCCTTTATAGAGAAGGTTAGATTTAATGGAGAGTTTTTATATTCGTCTTGAGATAGATCTGAATTTTCCACTACTAATCTGTTTTCGAGGAATGTATTATTGTAGTTGGAGTTTGAAGACATATAGTCAAAGGCACTCTTATCGTGCGGGTTCAAAGGTCACTAACCATATGTATCAAATCAGAAAACACAGAGGTTACCAAAATGTGAGATTACACTGAATGACGAATTTCTACTTCTTCTTTCATTCTCGAAATAATCCATCAAACTAAGTACCATTTTTTAGCTTGAGACCACAAAAAAAACGGAAAATAGCTACTTATTATTCATATTGTCACTCTGAATTGTCAAAGTGACAAAACTGACATATTTAAATAAAAACTCTGCTGATAGAAGACTTTTTAGAATCGCTGAAAACTAAATACATATCCTTCTTTTTCCCGTCAAAATTGCATAAGTCTGTCTTATTCATCTTACTTTGCTTATTCTTTTCCATACTTCACTTATGGGGGCTGCGCTGTTTTTTTCGTAACATATTTTGTCCATGATGTTTTCTCTGTTTTGATTGTAAGCTGCCTTTTGAAATCTATTTTGTTTTCGAGGGTTTTTTTGCCTCTTGTACTTATTTTTTGATGTTTTGGTGGCACGGATTGCCGTTTGGCACTCTGTATTCCACTATGGTAACGGGGTGCGTTTTTTTATTCTCTTGGTTTTTCCTATAAAGCGTTCTGCACTTCCTTCTGATAACAGTGTTGAAATTAAGATTCAATAACGTGATCAGTTATTGTACATTTTAGCATTTCGTGGTTGATGTATAGTTTAGCAAGTTTATCTGAACCTACGGGGCATCGGTAAGAGGCGAGGAAACCTGGCGCATATCTGTCATTATCGTAACAATAGCGTACTGTACCTATTTTAATAAAATTGAAAATACAAAGGTAACTGACAATACCAACGCCACTGGATCAATCAATCTCAGTCAACTGACAAAGTGAGAAGGAAGAACACACGCTTGGCAAAAGTCAGCTGTCGAGAAAAATCACCAATTACATTGTAATTCGGAGGGTGTGGTAATTATGGTTTTCACACAACGCTGCCAGAGCTTGAAGAAGTCATGACAAATTTGAAAATGTGTTCATCTTTTAATATTTATATATTGAAAAAATTATGTTGATATAAAAATCCAAGGAAACAAGCAAATTCAAGAATTAACGTTTAATCATATTGTTAATACTGTTGATAATAAAAAGTCCATTTTCTAATTATTATTACTACATACTTAGCACCTTTTCCATAGTTAAACGTGGCAATATCGAATGTTTTCACGGCTTCAGATAAACTTGCCAAAGTTCAGGTTACAAATTCTGTCCAACTTGCAGATCCTGTTTTGCATTTCGGTACAAAAAAATCGGAAGTCAGAGATGCTGAGTTCTTATAAGAATAGGATGGTGATCACTTCCATAAAATATACTTAAGGGCTTCCCATCCCAAAAAAGCGGGGAGCTGACACAAACTTAAATCAATTACTGATAAGTTCTCAGTGTTGTTGTTAAATCTTGTCCGATATGATTTTTTCTACAATATTCCCTCTAGCATCAGTAAGAAACGAGCCCCAGATAATGTTGTTACTATTTAAATCTCCTACTATAATTCGAGGAGTCGGTATTTGACTTAACAAATCTTTTAGTTCGTTATAAGTTGTAGGAGAGCTTGACGGTAGATAGAGATTACAAATATAATAAACATTGTCCGACTTAACTTTGACAACTATGGCTTGAAAGTTAGTTGTTACGGGAAATAAACTTGCTTCTAATGTATTCTTAACTACTAATGTTGCTACATCACCACTCGATATACTGTTGGTTGCGACTCTATCTTTTCGAAAGCATTTGAATGATATTGTGTTGTCCATTTTTTGAGGGTAGGGAATAGTACGCGCAATGTCTCTCTGTCTATCAATTCTCCTCATTTTCAATCTAAAAGTCTTTACAATTACTATCTATGAACAAATTTTCTCAAGCAGCCGTACACTAAGTTATTTTTAATTAAATTTTTAATAGAGAGTTTTCGAAAACGTACATATACTGAGACGGTAGCGGTTAACATAAATCTAACCGCCCGACTATTTTGACAGATATAGTTTTCGAACCTTCTGCGCCCCAACGGTAACAGTTACAAAAGTTTTTGCTAGTTACAATATTATTTGATTTGTTTCTACTAGCAAAAGGCGTAAATTTGCAGAAATTTGAGTGAATTATGATGCATTTTGAGGCATCTGTAAAGAGTTGTTTGCCAAAATTTTAGTTAGCAAAATCTGATTGTCTTCCTCAGAGAACTTTTTAAATTGTTCAAGTTACCACTATTAATTGATAGCATGATAATTATGAATAGTATGTGCTATCGCAATTCGCAAAAAAACAGATACCAGAGACAACATACAGAATACAGACATCACTCATTGAATTGTGGTTCGATTTTTCGTCTTTTCGTGGCCTTTTCGTTAATGCAACCGCTATATCTACCGTCCGTAAGATACCGGTGGTGTACGGGAACGGTATACGCTAAGTGACATACCGTATGTCAAAGTTGTCAAATAGCGTTAATCTGAGTGCTTTTTAAGCGGCTTCGAAAACTCTCTATTATTAAAACTGGTCTCCATTGGTTGATAGACGAGTGCAATTATTAATATCAATTTACCTTTTTGAACGCAGTTGCCAGGTAGTAGGGACCAGAAAAAGGTAATCTACTAGGGTGTTGCACTATGTGTATATTATAAACTTTTCACTGGTATTTGTTTTGTTTGCATGCCAGCGAAATGATTAAAAATAATAATTTATTATAACTTTCATTAGTTATAATCATGGACGTATAAATAAAGATGGACCTAGCACGCTAGGATTTATTTGAAGCCAATCTAAAAGTAAACATCGCTGTTGTCACATTTCGTTTTAAATTTTTGTTATATCAGGCTAAGTTTTAGTTTAAGTATTTGATGATTTAAACAACGTAATTTTATCAAAATCCAAAAAGACTCAACTTTAAGACTTTTTATCTGTTTTTAATGTGAAAATGTACAGCATTTAGCTACTACTATAATTTTATAGTGATGTCCCTAGCCTGTAATATGGCAAAACAAATGTAAACTAAGCAACACTGTTTGTTTCCCTCTGGTGATCGTGAGAAGATGGATGCCTTTGTTTATTAATTTTTCGGTGCGTGATTTGTTATATTTAACCCAGTGAATTTATTATAAGTGCTTGGATATTGTGATAGTGACTCAACTAACTCTACAGTGATGGTGCGACAATGTTTCGTTTGTAAAAAACTTTATTATTTGAATTCTAACCTCTCATTTCATAGGTGAGTATCAGTGGCGTTCATAAACATGCAAAGTTGTGTTTATAAATTTGAAAATTATAAAAAATAATAATCTCAATTGTGAAATAGCAGGGTTCGTAAAAATATGGAACAGAGAAGAAAGTGGTTATCTGTACTTAAAATTCAGAAAATTCTGGAAGAAGATATGCCAAAACTGGCTGATATTTGTTGTGTACATTTTAAACCAGAAGATTTTGAGTGGGAAGGTAATCCAGAGAAAATTTTTGTGAAAAGAAACGTGGTACCTTTACCATATTTTTCAGAATATTATGATAATACAGATAAAACAGTTAATGGACCATCTTCTAGTGAAAGGTATTAGATATTGGTTATATGAATTTTATTGTTATTATAGCTTAATTATTTAAACTTTCAGTAACATATACTTACACCAAGAAGTTGAAGCAGGTAATACAGAAAATGTTATTAGGCTCGATTCTACTAGAATATTACACTGTAGTAGCAGAGGACCTAGTAATATTGAAAATGGTGTTATTGTAGAAAATACAAAATTTGAAACCTCAATTTTGAAGAGCTTGTTAAAGAGTTTGATTATTCAGTAGGTACATGGAACTCAACAGACTATGTTTTAGATGTAGTTGGTTAACCAATGCGTCACAGTTAGTCATTGCAGTGTGTCGTGCTGAAAAATGTTTCAGATTTCTTAACAAGACAAAAAATATTTTTGTCCACGACCACCTAATAATAAGCCGATATTTTACCTCCTAACAAAAGGTATATAGTACCCATATATCAACTGTCGTGAATTATGAACCATAATGCACTACAGTGTATTATGAACTAGAGATGGGGGTACCTACAATATGAAATAAACTATTAAATCTGTGTATTTTGTTCAGGAAATTTGTTTCTGACATATATCGTATCGATAAAATATTGTAATTTTTAGTATTGATACTTTTCATAGCGATATTTTCTAATATTAAGTATTTTAAAACAATATATTTATAACGGTACGTTGTATTGATACTTTCTACAGTATCGCCCATCTCTATATATGTCAAATTATATTTTTTTGTAGCTGTCAGAACATTTTGAAGTTAGTATAATACCAAATCGTTACTGACTTTTATTTAATAAAGAAATCAAGTGTTGTGGACAAAGTATAGTATTCTACTCGAAATTTATGGCCATAATTCACTTGGGTGACTTGCGCCTCTCGCCTGCGGCTCGTGACGCAAACGTCACCCATCATGAATTATGGCTATCATAAATTGCTCGTTTAATAATATACTATTATTGGAAATATTAAAAATTTAGACTTAGTTTCTGGTATAATTGCCAATTTGCCAAACTACATTTATGATGATTTTAAGGACCATCTGTATGATTATGGCCCTATAGAATATCATGGGATTCAAATGGTTGAATTGATATTAAAAAGGTATTTTAAAATTCGAATCCACTATGAAGCTGCCACAAAAACAGAGAAAACACCATTCGCCAAGATCTCATTGAAGCAATTTTATTTAAAAATCAGTAATTTTTGTATTATCTGTATTATTTTTCCCGAACTACTATTTTTTTTTAATTATGTTACCTCTAGTGATCTAAATAAAACATCTAAAACTTTTGTGGTATAATTTTGTCAGTAACTTTTCTTGTTTTAGTTTTAAAATTGACATTACCCTTACCCTTTCATTAATTTATTATTATAATAAAAATGTTCATATTTAATTTCAAAGCTTAAAATGTGATGTATTAATATTCCTACAATCATGAATTTATCCATCTCAATGAAACGCCACTGTCTGCAGTATGAGAATTCCCACTGCTAGAAAACAATAACAAAGCATCGTTTCTTTGGTTTCATAGTTCTGCATGTAGTGTGTATTGCGATTTGCGATGCTAGGTCCATCTTTATTTATACGTCCATGGTTATAATAAATTATTTCATTCAGCTTCACTGATTTCATGTGGAATAATTATTTCCTCGTCTCTTTCGTTGTCGATTTCCATTTCTGGATCGGAGAATTAAAAATACAGTCGAACTATCAACAAGTTTTTGACAAGCGATGTCATAATAAAAATTCCGTAAATGTCATCGCTAAGGTCTCCTACATAGATATTGAAAATCATTCCGAAAGTAAAAAAAATCGTCCTCAAAGTAAAAAAAAACATATAAAACAGCTACTTTCGCTACGATTTGTGTCAAGTTTCACTTTCGATTTGATAAATCATAGCGAAAGTTCTATTTTCGGGGCGGCTATAGAAAATAGCTATTTACGTAACGAGTCCTGGAAGCCTGCAATATTTTTTCTGCAGCCGTTTATTAGGAAAAAAAATTGAAAATAATGGGGATAAATACTTACTATAAATTTTACTCATGTACCGGGTGGTCCAATAAGTCGATCTCTCGGCTATATATACAGTGTGTCCCAAAAAGTTTTATACAAATGGAGAACAAGTTTATCTTACATTTCACAAAAAAATTCTTGATAAAAAGCTCTGCATGACTTGTAGATCCATAATCAAGTACAAAATTTTCAAAACAGTGGCTGGAATACAGGGAAAATCAAAATTATGATTTGGAGTGATAGTAAAATACGTTCAATTTGTAGTGGAAAGCAAAATATTCATTGAAATTGTTATTAAGTATAAAAAAATTATGCACACTTGTAGATTAGTGATTTTTCCAGATAAAAATTACAAGATTATTGCAATAAACACGTCAGCAATTGTTAGATTAATGCGCAGTACGAAACATCGTATGATCGCGTTCATAATAAGCGCCTGATTTTTTTTTACTCATCCTTATTAAACACGTTCTGGATAGAGTGCTTTGGAATATCTAATAACTTTCTACAAATGACAAATGTAAGTGTGAGTGTTTGCAATAATTAGAAATGCCAGTAAAATTGAAGCGTTGAAAATAAATTTAGAAAGAAACATCGGACATGGGTTAGAAATGAAGATATTGAAACTGATGTGATGCTATCGGTCGTGGAAAATCCAAAATATTCACTTCGAAAACGATCCAATTTATTGAACGTAACTAAAACTACAGTTGAACGAATTTTAAAGTCAAATAAATTTAAACCATACAAACTCCAATTTACCCAGGTTCGAATTTTGTGCTCGTATCCAACAGATTTATGACACGACACGTCCTTTCTCTGACGAAGCAACGTTTACGTCTAATGATACAGTAAGTTCGCAAAATTGTCGATGGTGGAGCGATGTAAATCCCAATTTCCATGTCCAAACCAGAGATCAATATTCATTTAAAACGAATGTATGGTGTGGCATTTACAAAGACAGAATTGTTAGACCATTCTTTTTTCGAAATAATGAATGGAGAAAGATACCTACAATTTTTAAATAATCGGTTGTCTGACTTTCTTGATGATCTACCACTAAATGAACTAGGAAAATATGGTACCAACAGGATGGAGCACCATGTCACTGTAACAGAAATATTCGGGATTTTCTCCTCGACACTTAACGGTAAAGTGATCGGGAGGTACATGGAGTTTCTTTGGCCTCCAAGGTCTCCAGACATTACCCCTCTGGACTTTTGTGGGGCCACTTAAAAGAAAAGGTGTACCTTCAGAGGACATTTCAAGATGTTGATAATCTTGAAAGAATCATTAGAGAAACATGTGATGTGAAGCTTTAACTCCAGATGTGATTAGAAATGTCATAAAAGAATTTAATTAACGAACAATCACCTGTTTAGAAAAGGACGGTGGATACGTTGAAGTTTCGTAGTATTTAAGCAAGTTTACATGTTCCCAATAAAAATTCTTGGACCCAGTTACACCTACGGCCTGACGACTTCGACAATGGGCTTGTTATCAATGAAATATTTTCTCGGTTTTTTTCACGTTTTTTTGTAAAACTGAGTCATCAAAATAACAGGTAAAATTTTCAGCTCTTAAACTTTCTCCATTACTTAGATATTAAAGGTTGAAAATGGAGCTCCCTTGAAAAGCGGCAGAGCGGACTGTGACGTCACATTGCATGTCGAGGTATGTATATTCGGCATTACACCGCTGCGTTTCACATGAGAAAGTTGGCTCCAGCTGAAATATCTTCAAATTTCAAATAGTTAGTGGTTTTTGCTATTGAAGATGTATTCAGTACTTAGATACCGGATTTATTAAAGCAGATTTTGGAAATTTACCTGAACCCGATATCTTTATGGTGATGGACTACTTTAATGAAAGCAAGGAGTTAACACTTGGTTTTTGAATTTGAATTGAATTTCATAACAATCTATAATACATTGTACATTTTCATATCTCCCTCTGTAGGGAATATGAAGTTCTCAACTCCAGAGAGGAGCATTAAATGCACGAATGGCTAATAACGGTATACTTTTTTGTATAATGCTACATACTCTGGAAAGTGGCTTCCCAAAATTGTCTGCTAATATCCCATACGGTGAATTCAGTTTGATATTTTTCAATGTTGAAAAGATATCAAGCTTGTCTAGCTCACATTTGTTAGTTAACAAGTTCACAACAAATAATTAATTATTCGGAACTCCTAGATGAAGCTTTGGATTTTTTTGTATCAATTAAAATGTTCAATATTGTATTTCTTCTGACCTATAAATGTCTGAATAAAAAAAGTTATTCGGATCTAGCAAGCTGAAATCTGAAAAGATGAACCTCTAGTGGATATTGAAAACTCTTCGTTGATGGGTTTTCGTATTTTTCCAAACGCGATTTCTTCATTTTTCTTTTTTAGCCATTTTTCGCCTCCGCATTGAATCGCCTTGGAACGTACATAAGCCTTAATGCAAGCTTGAACCCCTATTTTCCGAGATACCTATAGAATGCATTCGTGTGATATCCATTGATTTCCTCCTCTACTTGACTTCCTCCAGGGGTTCTATTTTCTGAGCTTAATGACAAATTACTGTGCTTTAGTTTGTAAAAACTGTGACATGACTTTTAACTAAGCGTTTTTGACAGTCAAAAAATCGCGCTATTACTACAGGATTTAGTAACTTTTCCACTGTTCATTATTTTAATGTACATATATTTTTCTGGTGCATTCTAGGATGTGCTAGGACTGTCGGGAACCAAACAGTACTTATTTACCACTACTTTCTCACTCATTAGGTATATAATAAAATAAAGAAACAGCTCAATCAACAGTCCAGCGTTTTGTTTCTCACAAAACACAATATATAATGCAATAAACAAACAGTAAACTTCCACATAGCTCTCGACTCGCGGCGTTTCAAATGTTAGGTATGGCACATGCACTGTGACGTCACAGGTAACCACGCCCCGTTTTCGTTCAATCGAATTTCTTCAATTAATTTGAGGGCTTAGACGTTCGCGGAAAAATATAAAATTTTGGGAATCCGTTTAAAATGAGTTCTAGTTTCTATTTTTAAATTGAAAATTTTTTCTTGAACAAGCCCATTGCGGAACTAGCCACACGTTACACCCATGCTTGAGAGATGGGAGGGAATCAAAGGATGCAGTTTTGCCAGGATCACCCTGGGCGACCCTGGGAAGATGGTTGAAGAAATACTTGGGGATGACCAGGAAAAACCTACGTATAACAGTGGGATTTCTGACTGGCCACTGTCAACTAAGGAAACACCTCCATACTATGGGGCTAGTGGACACACCTCTATGCAGGATGTGTGAACAGGAAGATGAGACTGTCAGGCATGTCCTATGCGAGTGTCCGGAGTTATCGTCGATAAGAGAGTGTGTGTTCAGTGAGTCTTGGCCTACACCTGCCGATATAAAGGAGATGTCTCCTGATGACCTGTTCACCTTCCTGAGAAGGACAGGGTGGACGATGACCTAGGTGGACAACTCCTCGGGAGGATGTACAATGGGTCATATGTGGCCTAAGTACTGTGGGCCTATACTCACCCTCCCTACTCTACAGATACAGATGTTCCCAATAAAATTTATTAGTTGCGTATTATTCATTGTTGATAAGGAGGTTATCAATTTTTTATCATGTCCCATTCCTTTATTCAATAAATAATCTAATTAATAATGTCTTGTAATTTTTATCTGGAAAAGTCACTAATCTACAAGTGTGCATAATTTTTTGCTACTTAATAACAATTTCAATGAACATTTTGCTCTCCACTACAATTTGAACGTATTTTACTCTAACTCCGAATCATAATTTTGATTTTCCCTGTATTCCAGCCAATGTTTTAAAAATTTTGTACTTGATTATGGATCTACAAGTCATGCAGAGTTTTTTAACAATATTTTGTGTGTGAAATGTAAGATAAACTTTTTCTCCATTTGTATAAAACTTGGGACACACTGTATATCAGAAAATACTCATGTTATAACTTTAGGAGAAAAAATTCCTTGGTAAAAATGGCTAAGAGAAATTGCTGGAATTAACTTTTTTCTAGGTTAACCGCTAGGAGGCGTAACCCGTAGAAAAAATTTAAAAACCAGTTTTTTTGTGAGATATGCCCAATTAAACCAAGTGTTGAATAAGTGAAATATAAAGAGGCTTAAATTTCCCACAAATTTGGTTAAGTTTTTTTTTAATTTTTCAAATGAAGGGTGGGTGGGTGGTACTTATAACTTCGGTTTGGATCAACCGATTTTAACGAAATTAGTGTCATTAGAAAGAATTAATTAATTACATCCACTATAAAACAATTGCATTTGTAAAGGGTACTTTAGAAAGGAAAAAAATTTAAATTTGTTTTTCATAGAAATGTTTAATGGAAACACCTAATTATTGTAAATTATAAATATTGTGAATTATATTATAAAACTATATTGAATTCGTAACAAAATGGCACAAACCGCATGCTGATAGCTTTTGTCGAACCCCAGATATAAATAAAAACGCATCAACAACAAGTGGAAAACGATGGAAAACAATTTGAACATTTGATGACCGAAGATATCTTTATGATCCTACTTTCCTATATTTAATTTCAAGTTTAATGCAGGGTGAGTCAACTATACTTATGTTTATGCGTTTTTATTTATATCTCGAGTTCAACAATAGCTATCAACATGCGGTCTGCGCCATTTTGTTACGAATTTAATGCAGTTCCATTATAATTTACAATAATTGTGTGTTTGCATTGAACATTTTTCAGAAAAACAAATTTCATTTTTTTTTTCGAAACAACCCTCTACCTATGACGATTAAAACTAAATGCAATTGTTTGATAGTAGATGTAATTAATTCATCCACACTATTTCTATTATGACACTAATTTCGTTAAAATCGGTTGACTCAAACCAAAGTTATTAGTATTTATCCAAAAACACTTGCCCACTTTCCCCCACCCAGTATTTGAAGAAAATGGAAAAAAAGGAATTGAACAATTTATCCCTCTTTCTAGTTTACTTATTCAACACTTGGTTTAATTGGGCATATTTAACAAAAAACTGGTTTTTAAATTTTTTTACAGGCTACGCCCCCTAGCGATTAACCTAGAAACTTGAAAGTTATTTCCAGCAGTTTACCATACAATTTAAGAAAATTGTAAATTGCGCGAAAAGTATAGTACCTAGGTATAGGACACCCTTATATCATTCGAAAGAGGACATTTTTTTGAATATGATGAATTATTGAAATACAGGGTGTTCCATTTGAAATAAGCCCGTTATAACACATTTAATGATCTAATAATTCAACTGAAAATTCTGAACACCCTGTAAAGAGATGTTTAGTACTCAATCGTGGAGTACATTCAATGAATGTCCGACTATTGAGCTGTGAGAGGAAATTCGCTAGAATTCATTATATCAATGAGTTATCAATGTTTTTCGAAATGCTCACATTTTTAAAAAAGTCAGCATAACTCGGAACCCTCTGTATTTAGGTATAGGGAACCATTATGAAACATCACTTCATTTTTTGGTTGCAATCAGAAAATGCAATCAAATATAGGGTGTTCCATAAGAAAAAATATAACTTCGATACGCCACACTTTATTGGGACATCCTGTATATTTCAAAATAATTTTAAAATGTAGCCTATATGGATGTACAAACTACTAAGGTGACAAACATTTCAAATTTTTTACCGTTTCGCCATAAACCTCCGTCCCGTTAGTCGTGATTCACCCTGTATACCGCTTTCAAGAAAAAACAGTAGTAAGAGTACCGTACAGTAAACAGTTGACAAATGACGTTTCTCGCGTGGTGCATAAATTTCGTTTTGATTGGTTTATACCTGAACTGCCAACTGCGAACTTAAATCTTGGTCATCTCGAACGCGGAGGCAGCGTAACGAACGTAATGGAAACTGCGATTGTAAGTGTGTGATACCTTTAGTTTAACTTCTACTGAACTGAACTGCCAACGACGAACTGAACGCGAACGTAAAGTTTATAATTCCTATTTAACAGAATATCCATTCAACATTACCTTTGAAAAAAAAACAAATGCTTGCTCGTCTAACCCCTCCGATATATTTCCAAATGTTCAGTTATTATTTAAAAAATGTTACTTTTTTGAGGATAATCTGTATAGTTAAAATTATTTTGAAATGTGGCTTTTATGAAACTACATTTTTTTTATTTCAAACATTTTTTGACATCTGCCAATTGGATGAAATAAACCTAAAGCGAATACGGTTGATTAGGAATGACGAAAAGTCCAGAACAAAAATTCATATTACTTTGAAAACGCCCTGTATTTACGTTTTTTATTTCCCAGGTCAAAAGATCCAAAGTATGCTCACATCACCCAAGAAGACTACAATAAAGTAGAAGATGCCTTTAAACATTCTTATCAGTGGTTAGAACAAGCCAGAACAAAAGTTGCTGCAGCTGCTAAACATTTGCCGCCGCCAATAACAGTTGCCCAAATTCGACAAGAAAAATCGAACTTTGACAGCTGTGTAAACGCAATACTAAATAAACCACTACCGAAAGCACCATCGCCGCCTAAAGAAGAAAAATCTGCAGGAGATGATAAAAATTCACATGGTCAAGATCAGCAAACCAATTCAGATGCACACAGTAGTGAAAAAAAAGATGAAAAAATGGAATGGAACTAGGTTAATTAGGTGTTTTTTTGTAATTGTTAATTAATATGGTCGCTAGATTCGACAATGTAACAGACTCTTAAAATATGCTTAATATACCTGATATATTTAAACGCCTTGAACTTTTGTTTTATTTTGCAGTTAACTTTTTATTTGTCTAATAATCTCTTTCAAACCAATTAAAACGAAAAATCACAAATGCAACAATACCTGTATTAATCTCTAAAAATTGAGTAGTTATTGTTTCTACCTCTATGTAGAATTTCACCATTTGAAATAAAAACAAGTTTTGAATTGAAATTTCTCTGTATTAATAATCGACAAAACATAATACCTTTCAACATTTGAAACATATGTAAATAAAAACAAAACGATTAGTTAAACTATACACTCTTCACTTTGAATATATCGCAGTAAACTAGTTATTGGAAATAACCAACCTTTTATTACATAATATACGAAACTAGTAGATACACCAAAAAGCATGTTTGTTAAATAATTTGTAGTAACGCCATCATATGCAAAAGTTTTAGTTTAGTTTTAGTGCCGTTCGCACCAAACGTCTGGCAACAGAATCATACCAGCCAATCATGAAGTTCAAATGCTCAAGAGGCCTGTGTACCATCAGCCATATTGCTGAAAACGCGGTTAGGATTTGACGCTTTATTATGTGAAGCTAATGACTATTTTGCCATTTAACCAATAACAAAAAATGTTACCAAGAATGTGGGAACTTCATTTTTATGCAAATGCATAGCATGTCAAATTGACATAATCACAATTAACGATTTAAATGAAAAAATTTTAAAGTTCCCACATTTGGAATTATACAAAAGGTAACTTTTTCAAGAAAAAAATTCTTGGTAGAGTCTATTTTTTCCATAATTCCTAACCGCGATTTGAATAAAACATTCCTTGTTAAGTGCTGACACGGCACTTTTGATAACTAAAATTTCTGGATTCGGCAACATCGGAAATCGTCAGTATGTTATCTGTGGTTAAGATCATGTTTGTATCATTTTATCAGAGGTCTCCGATTTAATACACATCCGTAGTTTTATAGATAAATTATATTCCTTACCTGATTGTTGGCAATTTTGACCCTTTTCTCAGTGAAATGATTCCAAGATAAAAACAGGATTTTAGTTTTTTTTTGTGAAAAGGGTAAAAGGCGAAGCTACATTGCCGCAACGTATAAAGATAAAGGGTCTTCTAATTAGAAATTTCAAATAAATTGTTTATATATTTATCTGAACCTGTAGTTTGTTGAATTCTTTGGATAAGTTGAAAGACTATGAAAGATGTTTTCGAGATATGTGGCTGTCAGAATATACATTTTTGCAGTAGTGATTAGAGTTAGGTATCTAAAAAAAATAAGTCATCAATGACAAAAAGGTCAATGGTCATAGTAGGGAAAAAGAAGTCGACATGCTCAATTAGAAAATATTTGGAATATAAAATACAATAATTCTAAATAGGTAGTCAACAGTTCCAAACAATCTTCGCCATTTCAGATAGGTAAAGGTATACAATTATTATTTGTAAAAACGAGTTATAATGACAATTCTTAAATAAAAATATTTAATTCTTTCATTCCATGAAATTGATAGCAGTCTGAACATGAATATAATCAGTTTCACGCAATTATCTAAAACATATTCACACCTAAAATTTGTGAATCAATGTAATAGGTGAATAGTTCAGTGAAAAAACAAATCTCAATAACCGAAATAATAAAGTATTTAGGGTCGCTTTTATAGGTTGCAGTTATCTGTGACCTTGAGTTAACTTCTATTTTAACTTACTGATGCGTTTAGGCCCGGTTTTATAAGCTCGGGTTACCCCTGCCCCGAGAGTTATCCCTATGATGGTCAATGGGATAACTCTCGGGGCAGGGTTAACCCGAGCTTATAAAACCGGGCCTTATGGGCGGAAGTTAACCCGAAATTGTATACGTTAACTTACTAGGTGGATGAGGTGCCAGATAACTTGAAGATTTGAGATTTGATTACATATAATTGTGTGGTTATAATTGTTCATTTCTGTCTAAGAATTTGATGAAATGTATGAGGTCATTCAAGATATATTTCAGGAGATGATTACAGATGAAGAGGCTGATATCATTGAAATTGTTGAGGCACCCCGTCGAAATAGGATATTCAGAGAAAGGCCTAAACATAATAATATACACGTATGGTCAGATGAGGAATTCCTAAACAGATTTCGTATTAGTAAAGACTCTGTTGGGCAACTACCAGATATTTTAGAGCTTCTACCTCTAGTTGTGTGAAGTTGAATGATCGGCGGATTTTTCCGTTTTCCATGTCCAGTAAATTTTTGCAATTTATATAATATATAATAATACATAATATTTAATACTGACAGTCTCCCAACTGACATCAACTTGACATGGACTTATAAAATCAAAAGTTTCCACAAATAGAGTTAACTGCATGGTTAACCGATCTGAGTTAACTCGAAGATTTAACAGTAACCTATAAAAGCGGCCCTTAGGTAGTTTAAATTCAATGCTCGGGCTAGATTCTCTCGTCGAAGGAGATTAGATATCTAGCGGTGTTGCCACCCATTTCTTTCATAAAATGATGGTGCCCACAAACTACGACCTGAAGTGGTAGGAAGAGGGAGGTACTTTTGAGTTTGCCGTGACGTCATGAACTACTCAAGCCTCTTAATGTTTTACCTACTACCAATAAGTAATATCAAATATTATGATACTGATATGAGTTTCATGAGATACTTTACCGCACTAGTGGAATGAAGCTGTCAAAGTTGACAGTTTGCAGAACGCACCAGTCTTCGAAATGCTTATATTACTTTTCGTATCTATTGTGGGATTTAGCGGGTACAAGGGTTGGTATTGCGTTATTTGCAGCCAAGTTTTATACCAGAATCCAAACTTACATAGTCGGAACTCATGTCGATACAATTATACCAAACTGAAGTGAACGCGTCAGAATTGACAAACGCAAAATGAATCAACAATGAGCGCAAGGCTTGCTTGTTACATGATTCTAATATCATTAATTTCAGGAATATTGACTAATTTTCAGTGAATAACTAATATTATTAGTAGTAGGTAATAGTATATTGTGCAACTAGTGGGAAAAACTAAGCTTTTCCCACGTGATGCACACTATACTTTTTCTACGACTGCAAATAAATGCATAATAACTATTTTCAAGTGGTATATTTTTAATATAGGTACGCATACAATGAAAAGTAAATAGGTACTTATAAAGTAATTATTATGATTTATTGTTATATTTGAACAGTTTTTAATATTATTCCTGGTATTCTACGACTGCTATATTTCTTTTCCCACCAATGTGTTGATTCTCTATCGTACCGTGGAGTGGGAAAATTGTTTCCCACGGCTTAGGCAAAGTGACACTTTGTAGCTCTTGTAAATTGTGGAAAAAGAACTATTTTCCATAGCAGTCGTAAAAAATGCTTTTTCTACTCCTATACTTTAAGCTGTTGATTAAATAACAATTTTCAATTTCATAATGATCCTCATAACACTGGTTTTCATTATAAAACTGAAAAATTGACCAATAGGAATTTAGATTATCAAATACCCAAGTAGGCAGACCCAATATTATTTTCTGTAGAATGTTTGACAGTGTTTTATGACAGTTTGAATATTTTGCGTTAGTTTTTAAAAGAAATGTCGAGCACCAGACCAAAAATACTTAATGACCAAGGTAAAATAGTATATTGTTTTATTAGGTGTAAAAGTATAACTTTTTGTGGCGAGTCTGAATGTTTGATGGCCGAACGTTAGTGAGGTCGACAATTTCAGACGAGCCACAAAAAGTGCTTTTGCTCCGAATGAAACATGCTATTTTTCCGCAAACGGCATACAGACTATAGAACTAATGATTATTTAAATAGAAATTAAAACGATTGCAACGAAGTTGATAAATTCAGAGAATAATAATTATAAAACTGCGCACTACATTTCCGTGGTTACTGGTTTTGTGATTGCCAAGTCAAAAACAAATTTGACAGTTCAATAATATTTTATAATGTCAGAAATATTGTAAGTGATTTAAAGCAACAATTGGACTGTGCATTTTTGGTAAGTACTTGAGCATCAAAATTTCGTTTGTTGTAGTAAAGTGTACTGAAATTTTCTTTTAGATTATATAATAAAGTTTAAAAGTTCAACTAATAATTATTTTCCCTGTTAAAAATTCTACTTTTTTGTACGGCCGTCAGCGTACAAAAAAGTGGCGTCTGTGAAATCACACTTCAACATCATGAATTGACGTTAATAATGTCTACTTTTTTTGACGTTTGCGGAAAAACATATTTTTTAAGCGAGTGTCACAAAAAATGAAGTTTTACGGATCTATTAACGTCCCTAAAGTGTATCTTTTTTGGCCGCTTTTTTACTTTACGGCCGCTTTTTTACTTTACGGCCGCTTTTTTACTTTACGGCCGCTTTTGCAAACAAAGTCATTATGAGGGCAACCTACTAGAAACATTTAATTTGCTTATTTGAGTTATTTCCACGTCCGATATTAAGATTGTCAAATTATGAAGGCGGCCTACTAGACACACTTAATTTGCATGTTTGAATTATTTTGAAATTGAATTAGATGGTACTTCAGTAAGCAGCTTTCCAGCAAGAACCATTGTTACGGAAAATCAAGAAAATGAAATGTTTGTTAACAATGTCATGTCTAAAAGTGGTATTACATTTTCAAAATGTAGTAAATGTACATTTAACATAACAATTAATAGCAAATAATGCCCTAATTTATTAACTTCGTTATGACCCAACTTCTGTTTATCATACTTACTGTAAGTAATTCTGTACACATCTTTGTTACTTAATAATACACTTTTCATTTGGTTAATAAAAATTTGAATCTAATCTTCCAGTTTCGTCTCTGTTTAGAAACAAAATTGTAAAAAAAAGTTGTTACCTATTTGATGAGACACTCGCTTAAAAAATTTTGTGTGCACCTCGGCCGTATGATATTTTTGGCCTCACCTGAAATTTGCTTGGCCTCGGCTACGCCTCGGCCGCAAATTTCAGATTCGGCCAAAAAAGATCAACATTACGGCCTTGGTACACAAATAACTATTATTTAATAGTTATTTATGCAACAAGTGCAAAAAGTGAGTGTTTTTTGCACGCGACGTGAAATTGTCCAACGAGGTCTTTAGGCCGAGTTGGACAACACGTCGAGTGCAAAAAACACGTTTTGCAAGAGTTGCATACAATATTTTTTCTAAATTCATGCAAAAACTGGAAAACTAGAATATAATATGTCAATATGTCAACCTAACCTAATTAAACTCAACCCGTTCTTCTTTTTTTGTATCTTCATGGCCTCCACCTTGTCAGTACTCAATCATAGCTGGTTCTCGCCTTGACTATTTAAATTTTAAATAATTAAAGATTTTTGCAATAATTGTAACTCGTTGAGACTAAGTAGTAAGATATACATATATTATTGTTGTATTAAAGCAGGATCAGATACTTGCTATGGATTTTTATTCAATTTAAATGTTTATGTTTGTCATTAATCATTACAAAACTGACACAAGAATGACAGATGAGTGCAATAATAGTATATTATATACCGCGGGACTGAAGTAGTACATTTAATCCTGAAGGTAAAGTTTATATAATTTACCTGAAGGATTAAATGTACTTCAGTCGCAAGGTATATACGAGGACGTGATGCAGTTCCTCGCATCTACCTGCGTTAATCCCTTTTCGAACGGAGGGTAGGATTAAGACAGGTATGCAGTTCCTCACACTATTGTTTGTAGGGTAGCACAATAATGCACCTGTTTATAATAATTTGTCTTCAGTTTCAATTTCTAACTAACCTAACCTAACCTAACCTAACCTAACGAAAATCATTGATTTAATGTTGTGTTTCTGTTTTTTATTTTACTTATATTTGTTCATATTTAATATTTACTAGCGGTATTTCTTCTGCTGCGGTGTGTTTCTGTTTGTTTATTTCATATGTATTTGTTCTGTTTGTTTCTTTTTTATTTTGTATTTTATTGTTATTATTTGACAAAAATATAATTTCATATTGAAACATTTACTAGCAATATGTAAATATTACCTAATCAAAATCCCTCGCACTGTCATTGTGGACCTTGCTACCTGATACCTAATCCCTTACCCTTCGTATGCTGCGAGGAACTGAACACAAATTTTGTACCTACCTGTTAATGTGCGAGGAACTAGACGACTCCGATATACGATACTTTTCGTACTTCCGGTATGAATTTATTAATTATTTCTATAATTTCAATCAGTTTTTTCTCTCTTCAACTCATTTAATAAACTGTCTTTAAAATAAGTTACCATAGTAACATTGCGTTGTGACAGTTATAATTTAGAAACATTGTCATTACTAGTGTCATTGTAAAGAAACATTGTTATTGATAATTATTGGTATCATGAGTGAAGAAGGTGTATCTGATATTGATAAAAGAGCAGCCGAAGTAGGTGAAGAATTGTTACCACCGAAATCTAGAAAACTATACGAGCAGCAGTACGATGCTTTTAAAAAGTGATTTAATCGTTCCGGGAGTTTCGTCAATATTTAATCCCGGAGGGATTAAATGTGACACTTTAGTACCTGTCACAAGGGAGTGAAGTTGTCACTTTAGGCCAGGAAGTACGAAAAGTATTTTATTGCACTAGTGCAAAAAAGTACCACTTTTTCCATTAAATGTGGTTCACAAAAGTGTTGTTTTTTGCATGAATGTAGAAAAAATAATTTATTACTAACTTTGTACAATATACAATTTATGCTATTAGTTCAAAAATGACATGTGATTTCGTGACGCAGTTAGTAGAGGCGCCGCATAAGGTTATATTCGATCTGTACGTGCCGAGTTCGAGTCACGGTTAAGTACATTTTTTTATATTTTCAAGACAAATTTGTTCGTAGAAAAAATAGTGTTTTTAATGCAAGCAATTATGTGGACTGCAAGTTTACCTTGTTTTTGAATTATGAGGAGCATTTGAGTTGAAATTGGCATTTCTGCAGGCTAATCATTGGTCAGATAGCCGCCCGTTTCACACAGCTCTTTTGATACAACTGACAAGGCTATTTGTTAGTTTTGACTTTTGGGTTTGTTTACATAAAAATATCTTTATTACCACTTTTTCGCGTTTGCTGTTTATCATTCTGTTTGCGTTTGCTATTTAATATTGTGTTTGGACTTATTACCTCATATATTTCTGTTTTTTACTTCTTATTTTGTGTTGTGTTGCATTGCTTTGTTACTATTTAAAAATGGACAAAGATTGTAGGTACTCCAAGTACCAGTGGACTTACTTCGTCCCCCGAAACGAAGGAAATTTTGAGTTTGGGTCATTTATCGCTGACAGAAAAGCAAAGTTTATAAGTTTTACAGTTTATAAGTTTTACAAGTAAAATCTTATTTTAATAATAGTTTCACACACATTACGGTGCCTACAATATTATTTTTCTCCGATTGGCAGCAAATATTAATTTTGCTGACTGATATCAATCAGCAAAGTATTACTTTTCCTGCCTAGGCAGCAAAGTGGTTACTTTCCTGCCTAGGCAGCAAAGTGATTACTTTGCTGCCTGTGATTATACATTTCCATAGCAACCAACCAAAATAAGAAGATTGTGGGAATTGTAATAATTTGCAAATACAATATCCTTCTATATCATTATGAACAATCGGAGAAAAAATTATATGTTCAACTTGGCAGCAAAGTAGATTGACTGCCTTGGCTGAATTCCTCAGCCTCGGCAGTCAATCTACTACTTTGCTGCCTAATTAAACAAATAACTATTCTCGACATCAAAACTTGTTTGGCTTTATTTTGTGCTATACCTAAACTTCCAATGTAAATAAAGAATAATTTAGAGTTCATACAACAGCCTTTTTGGTGTGCGTCATCGTTTGTGACGTATAACAGGGTTTTCGGTATGTCGTTTATTTTATTTGCTATTTTGACACATATCTAACCTTAAATTTGATAAATAAAATCATCAGTATCGCATTCAGCATTCGAAAAGGCTATGAGATTAATAGTTACCAGCTTCTTTTTCTAACTGAAAATACTTGCGAACTTTCAAAATGCTGATGTTTTTCCGTGTATCTAGGCATATTTTTGTATTATTCAAACAAATATAACAATAATATTCATATTCCCTTTTCATAAATAATAATTGACCGTGAACAACAAAGTACAGACCTGACAAGAACTGACAGTAGAAAAAGATGTCAGACATTGACAATACGAAAGGTATATCTGCGCATCCTATTCCAAACAAAGAAATTTCTTCCGATTGATAGGTCGCGCTTGCGCTTAATCTAAACATCAACCAATCAAGTCAAGAATTAGGGTTGACGTTTGTAATATATTTAAACGGTTCATTATTGCGATATTTTGATTAGGATTAATCAAAGACCTGACTTTTTTTCCATTTCTTTCCACGTAATGTGTTAGAAAGACATTAACAAACGATGACGCACACCAAAACGGCTGTTGTATGAACCATATGTATGGTTCATACAACAGCCTTTTTGGTGTGCGTCATCGTTTGTGACGTATATTCGGGTTTTGGGTATGTCGTTTATTTTATTTGCTATTTTGACACATATCTAACCGTAAATTTGATAAATAAAATCATCAGGATCGCACTCAGCAAAATTCGACAAGGTTACGAAATTAATAGTTACCAGCTTCTTTTTGTAACTGAAAATACTTGAGAACTCTCAAAATGCTGATGTTTTTCCGTGTATCTAGGAATATTTTTGTATTATTCGAATAAATATAACAATTATATTCATATTAACTTTTCATAAATAATAATTGACCGTGAACAACAAAGTACAGACCTGACAAGAACTGTCAGTGGGACAGTAGAAAAATATGTCAGACACATTGACAATACGAAAGGTATATCTGCATGCCTATTTTAAATAAAGAAATTTCTCACGATTGATAGGTCGTGCTTGCGCTTGATCTGAACATCAACCAATCAAATTTTGGTAAGTCAATGATTAGGATTGACGTTTGTAATAAATTTAAACGAATCATTATTGCGATATTTTGATTAGAATTAATCAAAGACCTGACTTTTTTTGCATTTCTTTCCACGTAATGTGTTAGAAAGACATTAACAAACGATGACGCACACCAAAAAGGCTGTTGTATGAACCATATGTATGTATGTGTGTGTGTTTGGGGTAACAATCACTGAGACCTAAAAGATCTATTGTGCCCCCTTACTTCTACTTAGTTTCTGAGGAGAGTCTCTGAAACTAGTAGCTCCTTTAGTCCTATTTCCCGGAGGAATTTTAGGATATCTGCAGGCTTCAGCTTAGGTAAATGTTCCTCTTCTATCCAGTAATCTCCCAGGTACTGTGCTCTAGGATTCTGGAGTGCTGTGCAGTTGGAAAGTAGGTGGATGGAGGTTTCTTCTTCCATGCCACAGTATCTGCATTCTTCTTCCTCCACTAATTTGAGCTTTTTCAGGTGCCCATTCAGGCGACATTGGGGTCTATTCTGTAACCAGTCCTTTAAAATTTAGAGGCCGTTAAAAATTTAACAGGCGCTAAAATCACATCTACCTACTTGTAGATGTGATTTCAGCGTCTGTTAAATTTTTAACGGCCTCTAAATTTTAAAGGACTAGTTACAGAATAGACCCCAATGTCCCGTTAGGATCCCTGTTAAAACTCTTAGTGCAGTCCTGCTTTGACTTATGCATTCATTTGATCTCCTTTGGTTGTAGTCACCCAGGAGAATCTTTGATTGTCTAAGCCCTACTAGATCTTTCCAATGGTCAGATCTTCTCTTTCTTTCGGCTTCGCCTATTTCTTCCAATATTACATTGGGGCTGATTCCGCAAAAAGGTTCAGGCCCCCAGAAGGGTATTTCCGACCTTCTATTCCAGTGTGTCCTGGAATCCATAGTAGGGTAACTATATTGTTCTCGCCTAATTCATTTAGTTTGTCTAGGCATTCCCAAACCATCTTAGAACTGATTACGCAAGAGCTCAGTGCTTTGATGGCTGCTTGACTATCTGTCATTATGATAATCCTTTGTCCTCTGTATCCTTTATTAAGATTGAACTGGGCGCACTTTCTTATGGCGTGGATTTCCGCTTGAAAGATACTTGGGGTTTTTCCCAAGCTTTCGGAGTGTTTGGTTCCTGGCCCGAACACTCCTATCCCAGTTCCTCCTATTGCTTTTGAGCCATCTGTGTACCATTGAATGGCATTCTTTCCAATTCTGGTAATGGTATTCGGATCCCATTCCTTCTTGTTGCTCAATTCTGTAACGAATTTCTTCGAAAAGTTGTACTTTCTCATCATACCGTCTTGTGGCATGTCCCAGGTTGTCTGATTTCTAAGAAGTGAAGAGGTGATTTTTCTTTTAATGATTCCCTCTCTACTTAGTCTGTATCTTGTTTTTTCTGCAACACTCTCCACTAGAGGTGTGCTAAACTAATACTTATGGGTATCAGTTACAACCGATACAGAGACTATGAAGTATCGGTTACAAATATCGGTTACAAGTAACCGTTTTCTGAACAATGAGAAAACTGGATGGACTTTTATTGGTACTCAATATAAATATCGGTATCGGATTTAGCAGATGTAGTATGAAGTATTAGCTAAACAAAACAAAATATTAAATTCGTGAATTTGAGAAACATAGACGAACTTTTTGGAATAAATAATTTTTTTAATCTAAAAATGTCTCTCTTTGTAATATTCTAAATATTCGTATTCGTATAACGATCGTATATCGATACCGATCGTTGTCTCCACTAGATAAATGTCTCCACTCCATCTCAGTGTGCGCAGTGCGAGTCTCGCACTGCGAGATCTAATAAATACTTTTAGTTCAAACCGATACTTTGTAACCGATATTTTTGATTTTCAGTATTAGTTACATTACTAGAGGCCAAGTAACGGTTACATAATATCGGTTACTCAAATATCGTCTCACCACTACTCTCCACCACCATATGTAGAGGGGTGAGGTTGAGAATTACTTCCATTGCTGCCGTTGGGCATGTTCTCATTGCTCCTGTAATGCATATACAAGCTAGTCTTTGAATTTTGGAGAGGTTTTCTCTCGTTGTCAATAGACTAGTTCTGCTGCTCCATGCAATGGCTCCATAAGTGATGATTGGTCTCACTATGGCAGTGTACATCCAGCTTAGGATTTTTGGGCTGCAACCCCAATTTCTCCCTGCCAGATTCCTACAGACCATAAGAGCCATTTTCGCCTTGTGGGTAATCTCCTTTTCGTGTTTGTTCCACAGGAGCTTACTGTCTAGAAACAAGCCTATATACTTGACTTCTTGTCTCCATTCAATCTCGTTCCCATTAAGTTTCATGGTTTTGAGGTTGAGTTTTCTTTTCTTAGTGAAGGCTATCAGGATGGTTTTAGTGGGGTTGATGCTGAGTCCCACTTGCCTACACCAGCTATTTGTATAGTTCAGACCCTTTTGTACAATATCACAAAGAGTGTTTTCGAATTTCCCCCTGGCTGTTATGACAATATCGTCGGCATATCCTTGGCAGGATATTCCTAGATTCGTCAAACCACACAGGAGTTCGTCAACCGTCAGACTCCACATTAAAGGGGATGCTACTCCTCCCTGTGGGCATCCTCTGGTAGTGCAGATGGAGACAATGTCTTTGCTTGTCCTTGTCTCTGCTACTCTTGTGGTGAGCAGTTCCGACATCCATTTGGATGTTGTGCTGTCAACACCTCTTCTGCTTAATGCTCTTCTGACAGCCTCATGTGGAGTGTTGTCAAAAGCTCCTTCTATGTCCAAAAATGCACATACTACAGTTTCTTGGTTGTCTAGAGCACCTCGGATATCCTCCGTCAGTTGTACCAGTGCAGTCTCCGTAGATCTGCCTGCCCGGTAAGCGTGCTGACATGGGTGGAGAGGTAGTCTCTCTAGGATTTCCGTTCGAATGTAGTTGTCAATTGCTTTTTCCATCGTTTTGAGTACAAACGATGTTAGGCTAATTGGTCTAAAGGATTTGGGGTTTGTTGTGTCCCTTTTCCCAGTTTTTGGAAGGAAGGTTACTATTGCCCTTCTCCAAACTTCTGGTATATAACCCAGTTCTAAGCTACTTCGACTAATTCTAACCAGATGCGGTAGAATTTCGTCTTGAGCTTGCTGGAGCAATGCTGGGAAAATTCCATCCGCTCCCGGTGTCTTGAAAGGCGAAAAGGTGTTCATAGCCCATTTCAACCTATCATTACTACAAATGTGTTTGGCCATTGTAATACTTGCCCTCGAAGGTCTTCTGTGAGCTTCGAGAGGATTGTCTCCCCTATTTGGGATGCTTCCAGGAAAATGAGTTTCTAGTAAGAGTCGAACTCTTTCCCCCTCATTTTCGGTATAATTGCCGTCTGGCTTTCTCAAAGCCATATCTGTGTTGACCCTACTTTTCGCCATGACTTTGTAAAGTCTTGCCGCAGCAGGTGTTGCGTCTATATCTTCACAGAATTTCCTGAAGCTATTTCTTTTAGCTTTTCTAATTTCCTTGTAGTAGGTATTTCTCACCTCGGTGTACCTCTGCGAGTCTCCGGTGAGTTTTGCTTTATTGAAAAGGTCCCGGGTTTGAGATCTTAGTTCTGACAGATGTTTGTTCCACCAAGGTGCATCTTTGCTGCTTTTTTGTTTTTGAAGAGGGCAGCTCGATTCAAACGCATCGATTATTGCCCTGTTCAGATCCTCTAGCTCATTTTCCAGGTCGAGATGGTGCTTAGCCCTTCCTTTTCTCTGGATTTGTGCTAGATTTCTTTTTAGATTGGTGTTATAAGTGTCCCAATCTGTTTTTCTTGGTATTCTCCTGAGGCTTGCCTCGGGTATGCCCAGTTCTAATTTGAATGTTATGATACTATGATCGGAGAGAGACGGTTCACCCGATACTCTCCAATCTTTTACTATTTGTCTTAGATCCTGTGATGCCAGTGTGATATCTAAAACTTCTTGCCTTACCCTTGTTACAAATGTAGGTGTATTCCCTATATTGTGGATATTAAGGTTTTTATTAAGGATATATTCTAAAAGCTGCTCACCTCTTTTGTTGGTGTTGCTACTGCCCCAAACGATGTTGTGTGCATTGGCATCACATGCTAGAAGTAGAGGTAGTCTCTTCTCTTCGCAATACTTCACCAGCTTTTGTACTTCTGGGGGTGGTGCAGGCCCATCTCCCTCAAAGTAGCATGATGCTATCACTATTTCTTTGCCCTCCTTCTTGTGTTCGAGGTATGCCCGAATTGGAACGAGGTCTCGAGTCATGTATTCTGAAAGACAAAAATAGTTAATATTGTTCCTTATCATAATACATGTCCTTGGTATATCACTACCAGTGTGATATACTATTTTAGCATCTTTACATGCTAATCCTCTTACCTGGTTATTATTAACCCAAGGTTCTTGGATTAAACATATACCCCATTGGTCCTTGGTGAACAATCTTGTGATCACCGCCGATGCTCCTTTGGCATGGTGAGCATTAACTTGAGCTAAGTTAATTCCCACCATCCTGCTGGTTTTCTTCTTGGGTGTTTCCCTCTTTCGTCAGGGTGATGTCCCCATCTGAAAGAGTACTGTCCCCTTCCTCCGACGCAATCTCCATTTCCTCCTCGGTCAGCGGCGACTCCTCCCTAAGGAGTTTGGAGATGTGCAGGCTTTCTACACTACCAGAGTCGTCACTGGCCTTGTATGAACCATAACATATATTATGAACTAATTGCATTTTATACATACTATACTAATTTATACTCAAATTATTGAATTGTCATTTATAATATTACACATAATATAACCACAATGTTTTCACAATTATGTGACATTTGGTAGCTGTGTTCGCCATTGTCTGGCCTCATGTCCTGGGTCCAATCAGGTCTAATTACGATTAGGTATCTAGACATACCTTGATCTCTCATTGTCCACGACAAATGCGAGCAGTACAATACATATTTCACATAAGTGTCAATTAGTTCAATAAGTCTGAACACTATCCCAATCTAGTAACTTTTAGTGGTGTGTTTGAGGTTTCTTAAAATGCTCCTCTTAGTTTAAAAACAAGGTATAGTTTGTATATATATTATTTATTTCCTTCCACACTTCGAAATGATATAATGATATGGTTATACATAAAATAGGGTTTAAACATAAATTATATTACTATATTCTTATTGTAAATTCATATTACGATATTCAATGACTTCTATCTTAAATATCTATTATTGGCTGGCCAACTCCTTTAGGCGTGTGCGGGGGTTGGAGATACTGTTTTCGTCTGCGTCAAGGATATCGAAAACTGATCAATTGGAGGTAAAGAATATACCAAACAACAAAAAGTGGAGGTCGGCGAAAATCATTTGATGTTGTAGGTAAAGGAATGAATTATCTTCAAAAAGTTCAATAAATTTTTATTTAACGATATGAACGACTAAGAGAATTAATTCATTAACGAACTGCAAAGCCATTATTCAAAACAACATTTTAAGTTTTTGATTATACTTGAATTAAACTAATAACATTTTTCTTGGACTTAAACTAAATTCATCCAAAACTTTCTTCACTATCCAGTCCTGATTTTCCCCAAAAAATTTTTACCCTTCGTGGGGTACTGAACAGTGAACGATCTTTCCACGGTAGCAGTAGTTCAAATCATACACACGCTAAAGATAAGACGAAGGAACTTATCTTAGAGGTCTGAGGATGTTTGCGCAGCTCTTCCACCTATTGTACCCCAAATCTAATTCAGCAGAGACATCACCCAACTTATAAAATTCCATGAAAGATTCTAAAATCTCTTATATCCATATTGTCTTTTCTGTCTCCTTATTCTGTGGTAATACAATAACAAACAAAATATGTCAACTTTTTTACATTCCGTTTGTTTATTGAAACAATTTATTTTTGCTTCTAGGGGGGAGTGCAGTTGCTCTTATAGATACTACTACTACTATTACTACTACTACTACTACTATTACTACTACTACTACTACTAAGTTTGTAGGCGAGCCTTGTCCTGGACAAACTCAAGCCAAGGTTCCGGCACTGAGGCCACTGGCGGGCCCATTGTGCCATTCCTGCTTACCTAGACATCCATAAAGCCGAGCCCTTCTATAAAGGCCACAACCTTTTTCAATGGATGCCTGCTTGTGTCTCCAGGGGACATAACAGGGACTCCGAAGATTCGCCTGCGTAGTACAGCCCAGTGTGGGCAATCTAGGAGAACATGGACTGACGTTTCGTCAGTCATGCCGCAACCCCTGCATAGGGAACTTTCCTCTACTCCTAAGTTGTGGAGGTGTTTCATCATACAGCAGTGCCCTGTTAGGAGTCCTGCTATATTCCTTAGCCTACTCCTTGGTAGTTCAGTAGCTGCCCTAGCGTGACCATCAGTCCATCCCTTCAGTAAAAGTTTGGATTGCCTAGGACCCTGCAGAGCATTCCAATGAGCAAGGTGCTGATTCTTCAGCCAATTCTTCGTCTCCTTGCGTATTCTTTGTTTTGTTAGGCCCAGGGTCAAGCCTGGGCCGCAGAAGGGAGCTGCCTCCCCTTCCGCAGCCAGTGCATCCGCCATCTCGTTGCCTTCAAAACCAGAGTGAGCTGGAATCCATTCCAGCCGCACCACGTTGCGCCTTGCAAGATTAGCAAGTCGTTCTCGACATTCATTAGCGAGTCCTGAATTGCTGGTATACCCACTCAGGGCTTTAATTGCTGCCTGACTGTCGGAGTATATGGTTATGCGTCGATCCACATAACCTCTGTCTAGGTTTATCTGCGCACATTCCAAGATAGCATATATCTCGGCCTGATATGCAGATACACCATCACCCAATGGTACACTTGTGTTCTTGGGTTCCTGGAGTCCAGCCCTTGCTCTATCACCGGAGTATGAGCCATCTGTGTACCAGACAGTCCCATTAGGCTGTGTATTCCTCTCTTTTTCCCAGGATTCTCTATCCCGGATCATGGCCCTGTACGGAGTTGCGGAGTAGTACTTACGAAGGCATTTGTCAGGTGCTCGAGCCAGAACTGGAATATCTTCCAGAAGCCGGAGCTTCTTGACGTTCCTGCACTCTTCCCCTCTTCGCACGTATCCCAGCTGTTTTAAGCGCAGAAAAGCCATCCCCGCCTCAGCCTCGATCACATGGTGAAGAGGCCGAAGACCAAGGATCACTTCCATCACAGCAGTTGGTGTAGTTCTCATGCAGCCAGTTGCCCCCAAACTGACCACCCTTTGGAGGCGTGTCAGTTGCGATCTAGCCGTGACCAAGGTTACCCTCGGTCACCAGACCAGAGCCGCATATGTGAGCATAGGCAGCATGATCACTCTATAGAATCATATGATTGTTTTGGGGGGTCAGTCCCCACTTCGGACCAATGGCTCTCCTACAGGCCCAATACGTGTTTGTCACCTTGCTTAGGCGACTGTCAAGATGAGCCTTCCATGTCAGTGATTTATCAAGGATCACTCCCAGATACTTCACCTGCTCAACCACCGGCAGTGGTACTCCATCAAGATTTAGACCCTCAGGTCTTATACCTCTTATAGATAAAAACAGATTTTTATAGAATAGTGTAATAACATTCTATCAATATGTTATTAGGTATACATTGTGCACGTTCTATACAAGACTAGGTATAATTGAAATGATCTATTTATATATCTGATTATTTCTAAATCTTAATTGAAATTGTTAATAAACATTACTGGATAATTGAGCTCGGAATTAATAAAACTGACCTTACGAAACAAAAGTGATAGTGAGAAAATATTTAATAAATGAATTGTA
Source organism: Galerucella nymphaeae (assembly GCA_963978555.1). Taxonomy (NCBI): domain Eukaryota; kingdom Metazoa; phylum Arthropoda; class Insecta; order Coleoptera; family Chrysomelidae; genus Galerucella; species Galerucella nymphaeae. The sequence goes on from OZ021705.1 coordinate 10,102,441, forward strand.
GCATTAACTGAAAAAAGGGGTTCAACTGTAAACGAGATGAGACATAAAACAAGAATAAGTGTAGCGATGCGTAAAAATTTGATATCAAATTTGGATTAAAATAAAGAAATGATTTATGTAGAAAACAAAGAGATAGTAAATGGTAGTGTAATATATGAATATCCAATCAAACTGAAAAAATTAGATAACCATGCGTTGAACGAAGGTAATGGAAAAGTTGAATCTTAAAATAGAAAAAGAAAACATTTATCATCATTCAAATTTTCATACTAATATTTGGGATAGAAAATTAAACGATATATTGATAAAATGCTATCCATTGAGATCCCAGAAAATGAATAGTCATTTAATGAAACATATATTAAATTCAAGAGAAACGACAAAAGCAGTGCTCTGGCATGTCAGGCTAGGTCATGCATCATTATAGGTGATCACAAATATGTCTACATAAGAAATTTCCTGAAAATAAAAAATTACGAGAGGCTAACTTTGATAAAACAATCTTATACTGTGAAGTTTGTATGATATCAAAAATCAATAAATTACCTTTTAATGCGACTCGTACACGAGCAACAGAGCATGAACATACCCTTTACAAATCATTCACTCAGACACGATGGGACCCATAAACCTCCCTTATTATCCTAGAGGGTACAGGGTCATTTATCCTAGCTGAACGTTTCAATCAAACCATTCAAAAGAAAATGAAAACGTATGTACGATGCGAAATTTCCATAGAACATGTGGAATTTAACTTCAAACGTTTATAATAGTATAACGTTTTTATTACCTCACCCTTTTTTTTGCTAAATCAATTAATTATCTTCGAATAATCTCTATCTAAGTACGGACCTGGCATAATATCTTTCCTCGGAAAGTTGGGACAAATGATTCATTGGGTACTATCATTCCGTATCCAATAAAAATTAATAAAACGTATCCCGACAAACGACCCTAATTTCCGATGTTCAAAAATACTTCATATCAGTTACGCAGCTGACAGCATGACGTTCTTTGTACGTAATTCTTTCATCACCCATTACGTCATTTTTACTTTTTAGATGACGTAGAATCGACTAAAATATGACGTGAAAATGCCACAGCCCAAATACGTCACCTAGTCACGTTATGAAGTCATCGTATGACGTAGAATAGATATGTTTTATCAAAAGTAATACCACGAGTGCCAAATTTCATCGATACTTATTTCTTTTCCACAAAAACTTGTTAATTTGCCAAAAAATATGGAAACAAACCGATGATTGATAAAATCACGAGTCCGTTGGGAGGAGTGATTTTATCTAAATTCGTTTGTTTGAATGTTTTTGCCTCAAACAAGTTTGAGTGATGAAAATGAAAAATTATGTGAAAAAATTTAAAGAGCGAGTTGTATTTGGGAAGATTATTTTTTTCAATAATTTAAGAGGATTTAATTATGTATTAAATGTTCAATATTCTCTTGGGTGATGGCACTGAATCGGTTTGTGTTCATTTTTCAATAAACATCGAAGCACTTTTAGTTGTTAATAATGACAAATTCGAGGTAAAATCTTGACATTTCAATATAAACAAGAGGTATTATCGATGAGGAAGCGGTTTTATCACTATAATACCGAATTATTGGCTAGAATAATGTATTTTGCTATTGGTTAAAACTGCCAAAATGTCAGATTTTGACAAGTGAAAAAAATAATCGACGAAATTTTATAGTATATCATTAAACGAGCAATTTGTGATATCCATTATCCACGATGGGTGACGTTTGCATCACGAGCCAAAGGCGAGAGGCGCACGTCACCCGAGTGAATAATGGCTATCATAAATTGCTCGTTTATATACTATACTTTGTCCACAACACTTAATTTCTTTATTAAATGAAAGGCAGTAACGTTTTGGTATTACCAATCAGACAATGGTATTACTAACCTCAAAATGTCTTGGTAGGTACATACAATAATTTGAAATATATAGAGATGTGCGATACTGTGTGAAGTATAAATACAACGTACCGTTATAAATATTAACATAGACAAAATTATATATTATATTTCTCTATGATACTTAATATTAGAAAATATCGTTATGAAAAGTATCAATACTAAAAATTTCAATATTTTATCGATACGATATATTTCAGGAACAAATTACCTGTCAAAATACACAGATTTGATAGTTTCTACTCGCAATTAATGGCCAATTTTCACTCGGGTGACTTGCGCCCCTCGCCTGCGGCTCTGGACGCAAACGTCACCCATCGTGAATATGTTACAATCTCGAACAATAGAGGAGTTCAGTCTAAGGTCAGTGTGGTCAACAAAAAGTGGTTTTCTCTGAAATGGATGACAGCTAAAATCTACTTAGAACCGTTTTACACGTACGAGAAATATTGCGAAATTTACTCTGAAAATTATATTGGTAATTTTCATAAGAATTTTGAAAAGATTTCACTGCTTGACTGTTTATTAGAACCGTTTTACACGTACGAGAATTATTGCGAAATTTACTTTGAACATTTTCATAAGAATAATTTTTGCTGTTTTACACGTCAAAGAATTATTGCCAAAATTTTCGGAGTAAAAATATTGACATGTTCAATAATTTTTAGAAAGTGAGTGAGAATCGACGCAGAAGCCAAAAATAGAATAAAAACAATAATGGCGTCAATGTGTCATTATTTGTTGTCGTTTTCTTCATTTAGGAAAGCCTAAACCTTGGCATAAACGCAAATCTCAATTAATAGAATGAATAATCAATCAAATAAACGGTTCGAATACAGCTGATTATTCAGAAATGTTAATATGTAAATCGTAACCATAACAACTTATCCCAACCAGGGTAGGGGATCTCTGAAGGTGCGTGGGTGCTGCCACATAGAGAGTCCCGTCAGTACTAAAATTTGTAATTTAATGAAAACTGTAACGCCGATAGTGATAGTTGCAGATTCTTCCACGTATATATTAGCGCTGACATCCTAACCTGACAACCATTGACAACTGCTTATTTGTGTGTGTGTTGAGTATTCGTATTTGGTTTTTGTTTATAGCATTATAGTGGGACTTTTACTTTAAGAGACAATGTCAAGAATATTTTTTGTGAATGACTGTAATGTGAGGTGCACACGGTAAGCTTCATCTTCATTACAAAACATGTTCCATTAAATAGAAAGTGACAGAAGTAGTAGTTATTCTTCCATACAACTTTGAACTTCCCAGCACCATTGTTGAATTACCAACATTTTTTTTTTCTTCATGCTTATCATTTAAATATTATGTAAAAAAACGTTTCATATATTGTATACTTTTTTTAATCAATAATAGTATATTAAAGTATAAGTGGATATTAAGGTATTTAAAACACGCGCGATTTTTCGAGCACGACGGCGAAGCCGGAGTGCTAGAAATAGAGCAAGTGTTTTAGAGACCAGTTATCCACGAATATTTTACGCTATTTTATTTTATTGGTGCACTTTGAAATCATAAATATACTGATATCTATTACTATAGTCAAAGGCACTCTTAACGTGCGGGTCATACGATTCAACAAAGACATACAGTTTTTGTTTTCTTTTATTACGTTAAATTATAACTTCCGAATAAAATCCGTTAGATAAATAAGACAGACTTATGCAATTTTGACGGGAAAAAGAAGGATATGTATTTAGTTTTCAGCGATTCTAAAAAGTCTTTCACCAGCAGAGTTTTTATTTAAATATGTCAGTTTTGTCACTTTGACAATTCAAAGTGACAATATGAATAATAAGTAGCAATTTTCAGTTTTTTTGTACTTAGTTCGATGGATTATTTCGAGAATGAAAGAAGAAGTGGAAATTCGTCAATCTGCAGTGTAATATCACATTTTGGTAACCTCTGTGTTTTCTGATTTGATACATATGGTTAGTGACCTTTGAACCCGCACGTTAAGAGTGCCTTTGACTATACTACAAGGAAAAGAAATGGAAATAGCTGACAATGTGAAATGGTTGAATTCGTGATGACATTAGTTTACCTTGTGTTGTCATGGAAATGTTAATAGTATCCTTAATATAGTATAAAATTAAATACCATTTTCTCCGATTTGAAAAATCAAAATATTAATATCTCAAACAATATCACCTGCACTTTCCATTTTCATTCATAAAATTGAAATTGTTAAATATTGTTCAAATGAAGGTTTTGACGTTACAAAGTACTTCTGTCAGATCAATAAAAAAAATTTTCATTTATACCATTAGGTAACTTTAAAAAACGCGCGTGTTTTAAAGTTCGTTTTAAACACGCTGGGCGTGCTTTAAATAGGTAAAAGGGTACACCAATAAAAAAAATATATGAACTTGATGATTATTGCTTTCTTTTTCCCAATTCAGACATTATATGATCCATTTTTTGACATTTCATTTAGTTTTACTTGACTTTTCATTGTTATTTTTGTAATATCAATCTAATGTTAAGTAATTTGAAATGAAATATCAAAAAATGGATCGTAAATGTCATTTTAGAATAAAAGTAAAATTACAGTAATTTTGAATATACCGCAAAAAACTGTAAAGTTACAGGAATCTTCTTTTTCGGCTGTTAGCGAAGTTCACAACCTGATTTGTGCCAGAGGTACTGACGAGACTCTCAAGGTAGCGCCACCCGTATGAGTAGAGGGCGCCACGGGTCAGTTTCCCATCTATAAGTATTTTTTTATCTATGATCCCAACAACAATCTCACTGCGCAGGCGTATGGCATGAATTCTTATGAAATTTATAGTGATAAAAATATTATGTGTAAAACAGTCAAGCAGTGAAATTTTTTCAAAATTCTTATGAAAATTACCAATATTATTTTCAGAGTAAATTTCGTACGTGTAAAACGGTTCTTACACATGATATTTTTACCACTATAAATTTCATAAGAATTCATGTCATACGCCCGCGCAGTGAGATTGTTTTTGGGATAATTTGTCATGGTTACGATCATAGAGAAATATAATATTTTGTCTATGGTTACGATTTACATATTACCATTTTTGAATAATCAGCTGTATTCGAACCGTTTATTTGATTGATTATTTATTCTATTAATTGAGATTTGCTTTTATTCCAAGGTTTTGGCTTTCCTAGATAAAGAAAACGACAACAAATAATGTCACATTGACGCCATTATTGTTTTTATTCTATTTTTGGCTTCTGCGTCGATTCTCACGCACTTTCTAAAAAATATAGAACATGTCAATATTTTCACTCCGAAAATTTTGGCAATAATTCTTTGACGTGTAAGAACCGTTTTACACGTACGAGAATTATTGCGAAATTTACTCTGAAAATTACTCTGGTAATTTTCATAAGAATTTTGGAAACATTTCACTACTTGACTGTTTTACACATAATATTTCTACCACTATAAATTTCATAAGAATTCATGCCGTACGACTGCGCAGTGAGATTGTTTTTGGGATAAGTTGTCATGGTTACGATTCACATATTGAAATTTCTGAATAATCAGCTGTATTGGAACCGTTTATTTGATTGATTATTTATTTTATCAATTGAGATTTGCATATATGCCAAGGTTTTGGCTTTCCTAAATAAAGAAAACGACAACAAATGATGACACATTGACGCCATTATTGTTTTTATTCTATTTTTGGCTTCTGCGTCGATTCTCACGCACTTTCTAAAAATATAGAACATCTGTATCTGTATCTGTAGAGTAGGGAGGGTGAGTGTAGGCTCACAGCACTTAGGCCACATATGACCCATTGTACATCCTCCCGAGGAGTTGTCCTCCTAGGTCATCGTCCATCCTGTCCTTCTCAGGAAGGTGAACAGGTCACCAGGAGACATCTCCTTTATATCGGCAGGTGTAGGCCAAGACTCACCGAACACACACTCTCTTATCGACGATAACTCCGGAAACTCGCATAGGACATGCCTGACAGTCTCATCTTCCTGTTCACACATCCTACATAGAGGTGTGTCCACTAGCCCCATAGTATGGAGGTGCTTCCTTAGTTGACAGTGGCCAGTCAGGAATCCCACTGTTATACGTAGGTTTTTTCTGGTCATCGCCAAGTATTTTTTCTGCGCCATCTTCCCAGGGTCGCCCAGGGTGATCCTGGGCCAAATATAGAACATGTCAATATTTTTACTCCGAAAATTTTGGCAATAATTCTTTGACGTGTAAAACAGCAAAAATTATTCTTATGAAAATTTTCAGAGTGAATTTCGCAATAATTCTCGTACGTGTAAAACGGTTCTAAAACAGCAAAAATTATTCTTATGAAAATTTTCAGAGTAAATTTCGCAATAATTCTCGTACGTGTAAAACGGTTCTAAAACATAAGATTTTGCATGTTTTTTATAATTGCGAACATTTATATTGCTTTATTAAAATAATGAATACACCCCTGGAGCGTATATCTCGAGGTATATCTTGAAATTTGAAACGAATTTTTAGCTGAATACCCAACATATCGGTGGCCAATAATCCTAGGAACTTCTGGAAAGTCACCATTACATTTCTGTTATTCAGTCACCAGTTATGTCAAATGTCAGTGAAAAACTGAAAAAAGTAATTAGAAGAATAGAGATACAGCTAATTAGAAATGCTACAAAAATCGGATCGAAAAGGGACATACTTGATCAAACGAATATCAACAGAAATAAATATAACTGACATTTGACATAAATATTGACTGGATAACAGAAATGAAATGGTGACTTGCCAGAAGTTCCTAGGATTATTGGCCACTGATATGTTGAGTATTCAGCTAAAAAGTCATTTTAAATTAAATTATTTTCGAGAGTCTTCTCACATTAATGTTCAGATACATTAATTGCTGCTTCACAAATTAGTTTCTGATACATATTTTAGTAATTTAAAGGTTAATAAAAAAAAATATTTTTTTATTTTATTATTAATAAATTAGGATGCACACTTCATGAAAACATTAAATATCTTGAAAACTACACATTTTTTTATGTGCAAAGGTTAGGACTAGCAGAAGACAGCCTATGCAGGTTCTGCCAGGAAGAAGAAGAAACCGCGGAGCACGTACTTTGTGAGTGTGAAGGCCTAGCAAGGTTGCGGTTTCACTTATTCGGGGAAGAAAAACCGAAGGCAGAGAGCTACGCAAAGGAGGCGGTAACAAGGCTATTAAGTCTAATAAAAAGAATAAAGCTGGATATCGAGCTCTAATATAGGGAGGACCACAATAGATCTGCAAAGGTCGCAGTGGGATAGGACAAAGAGCCACTCCAATTTTAATCTAATCTAATCTAATCTATGTGCAAAGGTTATGTGTTTTTACGTGAAAAAAATTAAGGAATACAAAATTAATAGAGGCCACATGTTGTGTAGGTATTCAGCTAAAAAGTCAATTTAAATTTCAAGATATATGCTTCGGGGGTGTATTCATCATTTCAATTGAGCAATATGGATGTTAGCAATAATAGAAAACATGCAAAATCTTATGTTTTAAACAGTAGATTACAACTGTCATTCATGTCAGAAAAAACCACTTTTTGTTGGCCACACTGACCTTGGACTGAACTCCTCTATTGTAGTGTTGAGTGATAATTTGTTTTTCTCCGATTGGCAGCAAATATTAATTTTGCTGACTGATATCAATCAGCAAAGTATTACTTTTCCTGCCTAGGCAGCAAAGTGATTACTTTGCTGCCTAGGCACGAAAGTGATTACTTTGCTGCCTGTGATTATACATTTCCATAGCAACCAACCAAAATAAAGAGATTGTGGGATTTGTAATAATTTGCAAATACAATATCTTCCTATATCATTATGAACAATAGGAGAAAAAATTATATGTTCAACTTGGCAGCAAAGTAGTAGATTGACTGCCGAGGCTGAATTCATAGGAATTCAGCCAAGTTAAACAAATAACTATTGTTTGTAAGGTATGTGAAGTTTGGCAAGTTTATCCAAACCTGTAAAATAAAATGCAGTCGAGAATATTCGATATTGCCACGTTTAACTATGGAAAAGTAAAGTACTAAATATGTATTGATGATAATAAGAAAATAGACTTTTTATTATCAACAATATTGACTATCTGAATAAACGTTCATTCTTTAATGTGCTTTATTACTTGGATTTTGTCTATTAACTTGATTTTTTCAAGTTATGAATATTAAAATATGAACACTCTTCCAAATTTGTTATTGGCTTCTCCAAACTCTGGCTGCGTTGTGCGAAAACCATAAATTACCACACCCACCGAATTATATATAATTGGTGATATTTATCGAAGGGCTTGACCAGCTGACTTCTTGTTGGCAAGCGCATGGACGTGTCCTCTTACTTCGTCAGTTGACTGATATTGATTTATCCAGTGGCGTTCGTATTGTCAGAGTGACCTTTGTTTTTTCAGTTTTACTTTATAAAATAGGTACAGTACGCCATTTGTACGTTTTTGACAGACAAGCGCCATGTTTCCTCGCCTCTTACCGATGCCCCGTAGGTTCAGATAAACTTGCCAAACTATATCTCGAAGTGTGGTACGTACTTATTATAGGCAATTTCATTTTTCTTTAAGTATAGAATTGCATGTAAGGATTTGGACCTTAATTTGTTCCACGTATCTGTAACATAAGTTTTTTTTGTTTTAGAACCGTTTCACATTTACGAGAATTATTGTGAAATTTACTCTGAAAATAATTTTCGTACGTGTGAAACGGTTCTAAACACTTAGCCTAACGGTCCTTTAAATAAAAGCCTGTGCAAACGGCAATTAGATATTTATAAATAATAAACACACCAAACAACAGACATATTTTATAATATAGTTATTTTATTCAGCGCCATCTAAACGTCTAGTCCAGCTTTCACAATATGCCATCTATACGTTTAGTCCAAAATTTCGGAAGATTGTTAGATTATTAGCTCGTGGCCGTATGGATTTCTTTTTATAGACAAATAGACACTTCAGTTGGTTCGTTGGATCTTTTCCCATGCGTCATCAATAATATACACACGCAATACATCAATACATTAAATAAAACGTAGGTCGTAGTTCAATGCTGTGGATGCCGTCAATTGCTTGTGGATGTGGCTAAAATTACGATGCGCGTTATTTATTATTGAAGCTGGTGTGATAGATTTTTGTGAATATTTTATAGCCATTTAGCAATGTGCTACCTAAACCTTTAGTTTGGAAAAACTGTTAGAATTCCATAGTTTTATGGGGTTACTTGCACAAGAATTAGTATTAATAACAATTTCCTAGGTAGAAACTTTGCAAATCAGATTGCCCTTTTAGGGTTATGGCTGGCAACCATTACTATTGGGCCGTCCCACCCATACGGTTCAACAATGGAAAATAAAAATATTCTAGGATGTGAAAATAAAAAATAAATATTTTAAATATATATATTTAAAACTCATTTGAATATAGTTACAGTATATATTTGCCGAATAATAATGTACAAGGACAGGAATATTGGGGAAATCAAAATTATTGTTAGATGTATTTACCATTTAAAACCACTTGTGGTACAATCTCAAATGCTATCCTTGAAAATGGAAATAAAGATATTCCAAAAGATTGGAAAATGATGTAAGAAAGAGTAAATTTTTACAATTTTGCTGTTTCCCTAATATTCCTGTCTTTGTATATATATATTATTTAATCTTCCTCATAGTCAGAATCAGAACTATCACCAGTATTTATTTCGATGGTTATAGGTTGAATGCTAAAATCAACTATATTCTGCTCTCGGACATACCACTTTTCTATAATTTCATGAGTATGTCTAACACATTTTTCCCAAATTTGTTGATCACATTGATCCAGTGCCTCTTTCCACATATTTATAACAGAACTATCTGAATATCCATCTCTACCAATATATTTATTGTAATATGACTTGCAATTAGCCCAAATCAATTCAATAGCATTAAATTCACAATGATATGGTGGTAGTCTCAGCACTTCATGACCATGTTCTCGTAGTAACTCATCAATTTTATACACATTTACTTTTCTATTCATTTTTGCAATTTGTAGCAGTTCAGGTTTTGTAAGTTTTGTATCAAACTTAATGTTGTTTGTTGTCAACCATGTAACAATCTCATTTTTTGTCGATATAGTAGAAGGTTGCTTTTCTAAAAGGACACTATGATATGGAGCATTATCCATAACAATTAGAGATGGCTCTTCTAGGCTGGGAATTAATTTAGTACTCATCCATTCCATGAAAATTTCATTGTTCATTTCTCCATGGTAGTCAGCTACTTTAGATTTTGAACAGAATACTAGACTTGCTTCAGAGACAAAACCTTTGGTAGAACCAGCATGAACAATTATGAAACGTTTTCCATCATAACCATCTGGTTTACGTACACTTTTAGTGCTGTTGTCTTGCCAAGAATATGTTTTATTGCCTTTTGAATAGATCCATGTCTCATCCAAAAATACAAGTTCTCTTGGGTGAGTACTTGAGAGGTTTACCATATATTCACGCAGAAAATTGGCTCTCAAGGCTGCAATACTGGTTCGCTCCATTAAAGCTCTTCGATTGTCATCTTTGTTATATTTGAATCCCAATGATTTCAACAAAATGCTTAGAGATGTTTTGCCAATAGATACAATTTCTCTGTCCCTTAATTCACAATTTAATGTAGTCAAAGTAACATGCTTCTCTAAAACAAAAATTATAGTAGATTCAATTTCAACTAATACTATATAATATATTTTTAATGATATTTTGATTGCTCATTCCATCAATGTTTCAGCCCTGACTGTTAAAAAATAAGATAAATTCAATATTTAAATTGAATTTGTAATGTAATCGCAAAACTACTAAAATCTATACAAATACCTTCCTTAAGTTTTCTTTAATATACTATGATTTGAATATACTCATTACAAAATACCTACACCTACATTTTACCAAAAGACTTTAATTAAATAATAAATAAATAATATTTACTTTGTTGGTACATATCGTATAATGTATTCCGTACTGCCATCTTAGCTCCCTCAGGTAGATCAGTTGTCTTAGATTTAGAACGAGTTCTGGTTTTGCCTGGGCTTGAAAGTATTGGATTATTTTCCTTTCTTGTTTTTATAGCATATACTGTCTGGCGAGATATTTTCAAAGCAGCAGCTACCCTCTAACATGAAAAAAATTATTAATAATAAGTATATTCCTAAACAAACATGCACTTAAGTATTTATGTTACCTCTTGAACACATGAAAGTGGTTCCAAAGGTCCTCCATTTCTTTTTTCCAACTCAAAATACTCCAACACATTTAGGACCAGCTCCTGTGCTTGCGAATTCAACCTCTTTCCAGGCATATTCTAAAAATAAAAATCATTCATAAATAGTTCTGGTCTTTCAGAAAATAAAGTCAATATTTTCTACATTGGTGGAAGCAAAATATGTTTCATATAATTTAGTTTGATGGAATTCTATCCAGAATCATATTGAAATGTCAATTTAAGGTTAGTTTTCATTGCGAAGTAAATAATAAGAAATAATATTTACTTACCTCAATAATTTGAACACTAAGGTAGAAGTTAGTCGTTATAACAACTGTTTTTGAAATAAATTTATATGCAAGGGGCGAAAAGGTGAATAAAAATGTAAAATAAAAATGTAAACAAAGTCTTTGGCTGTCAACGACGTCAAAGTACTAATTCGCGTTAAACGTATCGCCGACATTCATCATATGGCTATCTCTGTTTGTTATATTACGCTGTAATGGAACAAACGGTTCCATTTCGGGGATTAAGATTCTGTGAGTAGGAAAGAGACGGAATACAAAAAGTAGTATGTGAATTATTTCATACATGGGAAAAGATTCAGCGAACCCGTATAGTCCGTATATATCTTAGATCACTTTGGTTAGTAATTTGACGGTCCGTATATATTAGATTTCTAAATAAACGATACAGGTTTCTAACCGCTAGTAACGACACTCACAATTTTCGGCGATATACGGACCATACGGAGAATGTAGCTTGTCATTAGTTTCTACACGTAACCGTATCCGTATTGGAGTTACGTTGGCGTAAATAAATTGTCAAGAAAACCTTTTCAGCAGAAAACGTATCGTTTCGTTCTGTTTTTAATTGTATAACCTCAAAGTTTTTCTATTTTACCTTTTCATATTTTTGTGAATCGTAAAATTTGGCGATATTAAACAATCCATTGTTGCTAGACGAGAACGATTATGATCTGGACGACCTATTTTTAATGCATATTGAACCAAACCAATATCAAAGAAGAAGACCTGTAAAATAGCACTAATAGTACGTAATACTGACTTTGGTCGGGATACGGATACGTTTAAGTATACGGAGTAGGGTACGTAACGTTCAACGCATCGTATCGGCTGAGACGTAACGGGTCTACACATGCGCAGTTCGTTACGTATACGGATACGTGCGAAATTTTAGACAAGCTAAAAGTAGGGACATAGTTCTGAAAATCACCAGTTATCCGTATACTAATCGCTATGCGCATGTGCAGAAGCGATACGTGGGTTTCGTTACGTTACGTGATACGTATCAATCAGTCACACGTACCTAACGTACGCATTGCTTTATTGTTTTTGCGTGTTCGCGTTTTTCAACGACCAGGGGATCGATTCTCGACCTCATGTGAAAGGATTCACATGTGAAATTATTCCACTACTTATTTTCACCTGCTTGTTTGAAACGGTATTCTCGGTGATAGTGGAATGTATTTTCCAATGGATGTGATCTTGATACGTAAATTATATTTTAATATTCGAAACTTGCTTTTTTAAAAACAAATTATATTAAATATTAATTATACAGTGAAACTTATATACTAAGTGTAAATCTTAATTAAAGAAAAGATAAACAGTTACAACTATGATTTATGCCAGAATGAATATTAATTGTTCTATCTTATTTATAAACTTTGATTATCCTCGAGACTTGCTGAATTTGCACTATCCGTGTTCTAGTTGACCGCTGTAGAATGAATAGTACCATTGTTCTATTAAAATGTAACTTGTCCATCCCCTGAGGAAGTTTTATAAGGGACAAATAAAACTGATGAATTTTGAGTGCTGGTTGATGGAACTTCTTGTTCTTCTTTCTTGTTTTGATTTTTGTTTCTTTTAAAGTATCTTCGATATCTATAGATTATTATACATATACAAATTATGAAAATGATGAATACAGGGGGCGACCAAAAGTAAGTGACGTAAGGAGAGCTGTCTTCATAGGAAATTGGTTGTAGAAGCTGTTGTTCTTGATGAATATGTTGTAGTTCGTCTAGATGAATTTTTTCTAACTTGATAATTTGGTTTTTGTAGAGGGGTAATGAGCAATTGTTTGAATCTTCGGAAGAGTGAGTGGTTCTTCTACTGTCATTTCTTTGGAATTGAAGTAGTTTTCATCGAGAGTGCTGAATTCACATCCTTGCGGTACTTCAATTAGATAAACTCCATGTAGAACTTGAATGTTGCTTGTTGAGCACTGGGTAGAAATTTTCGTTGATGACGGAAATATGCCAATGTAATGAGAGGTTGTCATTGCTTCTGTAGTATTTTGGTATATAAATAATAAAGTTCTTTGGCTTCACTGTTTATTATTTATTAGTAAATTCAAAGTACATCATGATTATACAAGTTCGGGGACGCCATTGATCGCGCCAAGGACGTGACAAGTGGCCAATGACAGATGAACCACCGATCTACCTACATTACAGAATACAGATATACAATACACGTTCCCCTTTTAGAACAATACAAGATGTTAAAATATTTCAGTCGCTATCACTATTATAATTAAGATCATAGTCTCTTAAATAGGCTGGTGGCCTACAATGTCTTTTATTAACAAATTCATGAGATACTATATTGTATTGTATTGTTTCCATCGCTTTCATCAAATTCATTGTTATTACCCACCAATTGGTTTTCATTAATTATTTCCAAGTCCAATCCATTTGGTTCATTGTCATGCTCATTGCTATTATTGCCTTCAATGATTGATCCTTGATCAATAGGTGGATTTTCATCAAACATATGACTAAAATCATAGACAGCTGAATGATCGATAAATGGTAGATTGGTTTTACTTAAAAATTTCCTGTTCCTTCTGTACTCAGTTCCATTTGAATCTTTAACAACATAAGACCTATCATTTACTTTATCTATTACTTTACCAGGTACCCATTTTTTATCTTTTCTTATCAAAACATTATAATTTTTTTCAAGTTTTCCCAATTCTTTAGAATTGCGGTCATAATAATATTTTTGATTTTCTAGATTTAATTTGAATTTATTTTGGAATAGAGCAGTATCTATTAATTTTGTTTTCAGATTCTCCTCTGAAGCTGGTAACTTGGTTTTTAGGATTCTGTTCAAAAACAGTTGAGATGGGGAAAATTCTATATTAGTTAATGGAGTGTTACGATATTCCATGAGAAGTAATTGCAAATCTTTTACAGAATTTGCTTTACGTAGCATTTGCTTAATAATACCCACATATTTCTCGGCCAGTCCATTTGACTGGTGATGATGTGGGCTACTGTGAATAATTTGAAAGTCCCACTGTTTGGCAAATTTACTAAAATTTTCAGATTTATAAGGAATTTTATCACAAAAAAATTTTTCAGGGACACCGAACTGTGTGAATTTTTCTAAGCAGAATTGAATAACTTCTTCTGAAGTCTTGTATTTGGTTTGCTTTACTTCAACCCACTTTGAGTATGAATCAACAATTAGCAAGAAGTTTAATTTGTTAAATTCAAAAAAATCGGAGAAGACATATTGCCAAGGTCTTTTTGGTATTTCATGACTAACTAAAGGCTCCTTTTGATTAGCATTCTGAAATGTCTGGCATTTTTAACACCTAGATATAACATTTTCAATGTCTTTATTCAAGTGAGGCCAATAAAGTAATTGTCTAGCTCGAGATTTTGATTTGGTTATACCAAAATGTGGTTCATGAATCAACTTGAGCATTTCATTCTGCAAGGCCTTAGGGACAATGATTTTATATTCAAGAAATAATAAATTATTTGACAAGTATATTTTTTCTCTCAATCTATAAAAGAACTTCAATTCTTCACTCAATTTTTTATCAGTTGTAGGCCAAGCATTATTGCAAAAACTTTTAACTTGGGCTAGGACTTCATCATTGTCTATTTCTGTCTGAAAAAGTTTTTTCTTTGCATCAGACATTGGGATATTGTTTGATAAGGAGTGCACAACATGATCCATTTCTGGATCATCTGAAACCTTGTCTCTTAAGAATGCCCTAGATAAGGTATCCGCTATCACCATATCTTTACCAGGCAGATAAACAAGATTTATTTCATATTTTAGCAGCTTGAGTAACATTCTCTGCAATCGTGCACTCACTTTGTCCAAGTCTTTATTGAAAATAGCTAACAAAGGTTTATGGTCAGTTTGAACTATCACTTTATATCCATAAACAAAATAATGGAATTTTTCAAATGCAAAGAATATTGACAACAGTTCTTTTTCTATCTGTGCATATCTTGTCTCTGACTTTGTCAGACATCTAGAGGCAAATGAAATTGGGTGACCATCTTGTAGAAGACAACAACCTAGGCCTTCACCAGATGCATCGCATTGAATGATAATTTCCTTGTTTGGATCAAAAATTTTGAGTGTTGGAGAGTTTGTTATTAAATGTTTTAAATGAGTTAACTCATCTTCATGCTATGTACTACAAGCAAAAGAAACATCTTTTCTAGTAAGATTTCTTAAATTAGCCGTAATGGAAGACAAGTTGGGAATAAATTTAGAAAAAAATTTAACCATGCCCAAAACTCTAAGAACATCTGACTTGTTTTTAGGGGATTCTAATAAACTAACAGCTTCAACATCTTTAACATCTGGTTTCGTAATACGTGCAAAATCTTTAATAAATTTTATGTAATAACCGAGGAGTCCTAAAAATCCTTTTATTTCTTTAGTTGTCTTTGGAATCGGATACTTTTTTATTGCTATAATTTTGTCGGGGTTTGGTCTAATTCCGTCGGGGGTTATTATATGTCCAAGGAAAGCTACTTCCTTTTTCAAAAATTCTGATTTGTCTAATTGTATTTTTAAGTTTGAATCACGAAGTCTTTGAAATACTTTTGTTAAATTGACTAGGTGTTCTTGTAACGAAGTTGAGTATATTATTATGTCATCCATATATACGAGGTAATCGAGGCATATATTTCCTTGTAGTCCTCTTAAAATATTATCCATCACTCTTTGAAATGTGGATGGGCTGTTTTTTAATCCAAACGGCATTCGGACATGTTCATAATGACCATGTTCTACTGAAAATGCTGTTTTAGGAATGTCTTCTTCGGCCATTTCAATCTGATGAAACCCGCTGGCTAGGTCAAGTGCCGTAAAATATTGACATCTGCCTAATTTATCAAGTACATCGGATATATTTGGAATAGGGTATTTATCGTCTATTGATTTTTCATTTACTTTTCTATGATCGATTACAATTCTCTATTTAATTTTACCTGAGGCGTCTGGTTTTTTGGGTACTATCCAAATTGGTGATGACCAGGGTGATTGACTATGTCTTATTATACCTTGGTCTAGCATTGATCCAATTTGTCTTTGTACTTCTTCTTTATGTACGTGGGTGTATCTATATGATTTTGTATGTACTGGTATTTCGTCAGTTGTTCGTATTTGGTGTTTTATTTTATTTGTAAATGTCAGGGGTGTATCTGGTCTATGAAATACGTCTGAAAATTTTCTACATAATTAAGTTATTTTTTCTTTTTCTTCTAAATTCATGTGGTCAGTTCTAATGAGATTTTTAATGTCTATTTGTTCGTTTGTGTCTTTAGATTCTATTGGTATAACGTCAGCTGTATATAAATGATATTCTCTAAGGTTTATGGAGCTGCTTTTTAAAGGATTTGTTAATGTCATTGAAATTGTTTCGTTACTGTCATTAATTAATTCAACCCAAGCCATACCATTATGTGCTTCGGTTAAGGTTTCTCTTAAATATGCATTATTGATTTTTTGATTAGGTAAAAATATTGTTCCTTTATTTTCTTCAACGGGAACACGAATTGGATTTATTGAATGAGGCTCTAATTGAATAAAATAAAATTGCGTTTTATCTGGTTGGTAATATTTGATAGGTAATATAGAATTTTCAGTAATTAATTTTGAATTTGAAAAATCTATATGTGCTTTTAAAAGTTTGAGATTATCTAAACCTATAAGTCCGTCAAAAATCTTGTGGAATTTGAAAAGTCCAAATTGTAAATTTTTATTATTTTTAAATTCTTTGAAACATGGAATTTGAGCAGAATATTCTTGAGAATGAGTTTGAAAAACTGAACTTACTATAAATGGCTCGTGCTTAATATTATTTTCAAAATATCGGGATTTAAGAATGATTTTGTTGAACCAGTGTCAATGAGGAGTTTTAATGGAGGGTTTTGGATTACGATGTAGGGTAGTTCTGTTTTGTCACAGAGGGCATTAATTTCTGTTACTTTTTCTTTATTGATTTCGGATCCGACCGAAAATTTTCATTATAATCGTCCGTATTATAAACAATATCGTCACTTTCATAATGTTCATTTATGTCAGTATTGGTATTGTAATTATCTTGGTCAAAATTAAAAAGTTCTTCAGAAGTCCAAGCTCTTTGAGGAGATTGTCTCTGAGGTATCTGTCTATTAAAATTTGAAGGAGGGTGTCTTGGAATAGGAAGAGTACTTGAAATACTCATAGGAGTAGGTTTAGGATTTTGTGTGGGTCGTTGTTGAGGAGAATTTTTATTTCTCCAGACATTTTGGGGTTTACCAAAAACTTGTTGATTTGTAAAATATCGTTGAGGGGGTAGTTGTCTAGGATTCACGTTAATTGGACCTTGAGGAAACGGTCTCTGTTGATTATTTTGCCATTGTTGTGGTCTGGAATAATTTTGAAAAGATGTAGAGGGTTGGAAAAACTGAGGTTAATGTCTCGTAGGAAATTGATGTCTTTTATTAGACGAAGACTGCTGTGGGGGTGAATTATGTGAATTACTACCTCTTTGTAAATAGCGGATATTATTCTCTTCTTGTATATATTGTAAAGCGATTGCTAAAGTAGGGGGTCTCATAGCTCTAATTGTGGAACCTAAGGGTTCTTTTAAACCTGCTAGAAAGGTAGTTAAAGCCTGTTGTTGAAAAAATTGTTTTTTATTTTCTATTATATGCGTATCATGATTATGAAGATCTATATAATTACATATTATATTTAAAATTTCTAAACATCTTTGATAAAATTGTTGCGGATGTTCATTGAAATTTTGCCTTAAATTAACTAAATCTCGTGTCAATGAGTTTTCATCTCTTTGATCACCAAAGTTCTGAATTAAAATTGTTTTTAAATCAACCCAATCATTATAACCATAAATTGGAATAACTTCTTTGGCTTTGCCAATAATTTTTGAAACTATACCGTGTAATAACAATATATTTTGAATGCAATTCTCATTACCGGCTGTTCTATCATAGAACTGATTTAATAATGTTGTAGCTACTTTAATAAAATCATATAATTCACTAGGTTTTCCATCAAAAGAAGGTAAAATACAAAGCGTCTTAACATCAAATTGTGGGACTGCCATTGTATTGTCGGTTTGTTTATTAATATTATTAAAATTAGAAATATTATCACTTTAAATTTAAATTTGCAATTAAGGTTGCTAAAAACTCTGCAGATATATCACTTGAAGGATTATGAGCAAAGGATTCTGACATAAGTAAGTACTCACAGAAAAATGGCGATGATCAACTTCATGTCCAGTAGACTGTAGAGACTATTAGATTCTGGATGAGGAGCTTCAATTGCTGTCGTCCAGGAATGTTTCTGTTTCTCGCTGAAGGCTGAGCTGCAATTGCTGTCCGTCAGGAAATTTCTTCTTTTGGATTTCCACTTATTTTGATATTTCACTCTGTATTAAAGTTCAAATCGCGAACAAACGTTTAAAAACGACGAGTTTCCACCAAAAGGACTCTTTCGCGATCCTACTGACTGCGCCAATTATATTTTAATATTCGAAACTTGCTTTTTTAAAAACAAATTATATTGAATATTAATTATACAGTGAAACTTATATACTAAGTGTAAATCTTAATTAAATAAAAGATAAACAGTTACAACTATGATTTATGCCAGAATGAATATTAATTGTTCTCCTATCTTATTTATAAACTTTGATTATCCTCGAGACATGTTGAATTTGCACTATCGGTGTTCTAGTTGACCGCTCTAGAATGAATAGTACCATTGTTCTATTAAAATGTAACTCGTATGTCTAATATTAAATAGATGATATTGGCCAATCCTCTTTCATCATTTTGGATTTGTTGTGTTGAGATCCATGGGCTATTGACATCAAAATAAATTAACTGAAACGTCTGAAACTGAAGAATTGAGAATAGTAAGGAATTATGGCGAATGAGGTTTTAGTTTCAAAAAATAGAAGGAAAACTGGACTGATTATCACTAAGGTTTATGAAAGGATCTCCTGCTATGTTCTTCCACCTTGACCAAAAATCTCTAGGTGGATTATTTTCTAGCATTTCCACCTCTTCCAAAACTTCCAAATGATGCAGTAGAATAGCTTCCTCCATTAGAAGTTTTGAAACAAAACAAAACACCAAACAAAAAATGTGCTACTGCTGAGAAATTCAATTTGAATCTTTACGTGTAAGCGGCCCTTACACGATCAATATTACTGTCAATATCGAAAAATATTGTCAGTAATAATGATCGTGTATGGAGTGGAATGATGGAATGAAGTTGAGTACTGACGGTTATTCAAATATTTTAATATTTTGGTCATCAGTATTGACAATACTGTCAGTATTCCGTATTGACAGTAATACTAACCGTGTAAGGTCCGTTTGGTTATTGACAGGGTTGTCACTGTTATTGGTTATGTTGTATGACAGTAATTCCATTACATTCACATTGGCATTTACCATGTGAAAATATTCGTAGACTTTTTGTGTGAAAATATTCACGTGGTTCTGTGGAGAATACCGAATTAAACATTTCCATGTGAAAATTATTTTCACTCATATGAATAAAAGTCGCGAATCGAGCCCCAGACAACAGAATTGATGTTGTATGCTTTTAGAAAGACTATTTTTTACTATACCCTGTTTTTAAACTAAGAGGAGTGATTTGAATTTAAGTTGGCATTTCTGCAGGCTAATCATTGGTCAGATAGCCGCCCGTTTCACACAGATCTTCTGATAGAACTGACAAGGCTATTTGTCAGATTTGACATTTATGTTTATTTACATAAAAGTATTCCATTCTTTACTACCACTTTTGCGCGTTTGCTGTTTATCATGCTGTTTGCGTTTGCTATTTCATATTGTGTTTGGACTTATTACCTCATATTATTGTATTTGTGTTGTTTACTTTTTATTTTGTTGTATTGCTTTGTTACTATTTGAATATGGACCAAAGATTGTACTCCAAGTACCAGTGGACTTCCTTAGCCCCCGAAACGAAGGGAATTATCAAGTTTGGATCATTAATCGCTGACAGAGAAGCAAAGTTTATAAGTTAACAAGTAAAATCTCATTTTTAATTATAGTTTTACACAAATTACGGTACCTACAATATAATCGTATTTTTTCAAATCAAAACCTGTTTAGCTTTATTTTGTGCTATACCTAAACTTCCAATGTAAATAAAGGATAATTCAACATATAAACTAATTGTATATTTTATACATACTATACTAATTTATACTCAAATTATCAAATGGTCATTCATAAAATTTTACATAATATAACCACAATGTTTTCACAATAATGATTTGGTAGCTGTGTTCGCCATTGTCTGGCCTCATGTCCTGAGTCCAATTACGATTAGATATTTACACATACCCTGATCTCTCATTGGCCACGACAAATGGGAGCAGTAGAATGGATATTTCACATAAGTGTCAATTAGTTCTATAAGTCGGAACACGACCATTTCGGAACACTCTCCCAATCTAGTAACTTTTAGTGGTGTGTTCCAGGTTTCTTAAAATACTCCTCTTAGTTTAAAAACAAGGTATAGATGTCAATGTAATAGTGTCCCACTTTTTTTTAGGTTGAAAATTAAAACACATGTATGGTTAAGTTACGAACGTATTTGCTTTAATATTAGAGACTTTTAGCTTGTCTTAAATTTCTCACTTATCCGTATACGTAACGAACTGCGCATGTATAGACCAGTTACGTCTCAGCCGATACGATGTGTTGAACGTATTGTTACGTACCCTACTCCGTATACTTAAACGTATCCGTATCCCGACCAAAGTTAGTATTCCGTGCTATTAGTTGTATTTTATAGGTCAACTGCCGTATAAGCCCTTGGATATTTAAGTGGTTTTATTTTGCTGTTTTAGTTATTTTCAGTGTGTGTTTTGTGAAACTTTTGCTTTTTCTTTGATTGTGCTTCAGTATTTTGTGTTGTTAAATTAAATTTTTACTCCTAATATTTTTATATTTGGAGTAATAGGTATGATTG
Organism: Galerucella nymphaeae; assembly: GCA_963978555.1. NCBI lineage: Eukaryota > Metazoa > Arthropoda > Insecta > Coleoptera > Chrysomelidae > Galerucella > Galerucella nymphaeae. The sequence goes on from OZ021705.1 coordinate 10,123,962, forward strand.
ATATTTGTCAAAAATAAACAAGTTTAGGTTTTATTTCGTGTTTTTATTTTATTTTTGATGTAGTAATATCCACAAAAGTTACAGGGAAGGTACGTTTGTATTGAGTAATATTCAAAATCTTTAATACCGATTTATTTTCTCTTTGTTTTTGTAACATTAGGTATACACTGACTATTCAAAGTTTATCTGATTTTGTAAATGCTGTCTTCTGCTAGTTGTATAAATGAGGGACAGGCAGTTTTAAATGCTGGTCATATTTTTGCATATTACCTATAGAGAAAATAAGTGATTCTTTCATAAAATTGCAATGAAAACAAAAAATAGAATAACATAACCTCTTCCATAATATCTCTGATTATTTGCAGAAACGATGACAGTGGGGATAAATAGAAAAACACAGTTTTAATCTTGTCACTGACACAAAATTTAACAAATAAAGTAAGAATTTACGGTAATTACGTGGACTTGAATATAATACAAAACCAATGCAAAACGAATTGTTTTACTCGTTTCGACAGTTACAATTTTTTCCGCCAGAGGTCTCATCGAATTCTACTCCGCCCAATGGACGAGTTCTATACAAGGGAATTGCTGCCAACATAACGAGCAAAAAAATACTGAAAAAGGTTAGTCGCATAAGGAAGTGTTTTTTCCCAAGGATATTAGATGAGAATAGGATGGATTATTCCCATAAGAGCAACGCTAGCCGTTTGGGTAACCAGTGACGTCACAGCAACGTTCTTTTGTCGACATTGGTGTTCCATCAATTCAATGTCTATCTTCTTTTTCTCTGTGTAGTAAACAAAGACAGATTTCGAACTGTATTGTAATAGTGTAACTATTGATAATTGCAACAGCTGTTTCTAAGGCGAAACTCTTCAAGGATATTAGTGTTGTTTTATTTTCATGTTAAAATACCAGTTTTGTCCTATTATATTTGCTGATTAATAAAAATGAGTATAAAATTGAATCAGCCATTTCAAAAACCTCATAAATCACACAATTCGAGTTTTTTTAGAAATCAATAAAAGCTATTTCATACACTTATACTTTTTTACTCTAAATTTAGTACATATTTGAGTTGCAAAAAAATAAAATATTGAATAACCTACCTAGGTACACAGTTTATAAATAATAATAATGAAAGAAACTTGAAAAACTGATCATGACATGTTGTTTTAGCAAGAAATGGGGTAAGTGGAACATAATTTAACATAGTAAATAGTAATCATTTTTTTTATTGCTTATTGAAAATTACACTTAAAAATTTGTCATGTGCGTAAACATATTCTCCATCATTCTTATCCGGATTATCTAGAACATTTGCAGTTGGCCAAATAAAAATGCCAAATTACATAATGGCATTATGTTTTTCCAGAATACTATCCCCTGAACTAGCTTTTAAATCGCCCAATTAATTATTATTAAGGCCCGTTTCACAAAGGACCGATCTTCGGTGCTGATGATCGGTCGGCACCGATGATCGGTCGAAAATATTGTTTTCACATTTCAGTCGTCAACATGTATTTGAGAAGTACAGAGCATCGCGCTGTTGTCACGTTGTGTGTAAAAAGGTTAAAAGAAAGGCAAAAGAAGAAACGATGCTCCAGGAGGACTTGGGCTCATCCTTTATGTTTACAAAGACCAATAAAAGGGGTTTTCGTCACCCTGTATTCAAATTTAGGAGAAGATCCACGAATATTCTTTATGTACTTTAGAATGTCAATTTCTTCATTTGACGAAGTGCAACAAAAGTTAAAAATTATTTAAAATTTTCAAGTTGTATTAGAGCTTCAATTTCTTCGGTGGAAAGATTATGTGTAGCACTCAGGTAAAGTATTTTGAAAATTCATCCATACATACTCCATTCGGAAAATAAATAATCAGACACAAACAACACCGCATCAAAACGGCCACTGATGATACGCTTGCATTGTGAATATCTCTGTTTATCGTATGGCTCGGCTACCAACCGATGATCAGCACAAGCCACGGGCCAGACCGATGCCCGCGCGTTTTCCAACGGTTGACCGATGATACGCGTACATGTGAACGATACATATCCACCAATGACTAGGACCGACCGTCCGTCCTGATCATCGGTCGTTTGTGAAACGGGCCTTAAGGTAAAAGGAATATTGACTTACATGATTTATACCCAGAATGATTTTAACATAAAAAAACATGTTGAAAAATTTTGCTTATACATTAAATACTTTATTTTTTGTTATTAAAATTTAAAAAATAAATAAATAACACCACGGATTTCACAGTTTCATAATTCGCGCAAGCCGACGCGCGCATGGGTAACCAGTGACGTCATCAAACTCGGCTGACACTTTTCAGCTTTTGATCAATCCTATTCTCATCTAATATCCTTGGTTTTTTCCAATCTATGTTAAGTTTTTCTTATATGTTTTGAGTGCCTTTACCACCCATGTTGTACCCAAAAAGTTTGGAGGTATTTTTACTTTTGGGTATTTTGCATCTTACAGTTGACGAAACACAAAGAACACAAACAAAGTCAAATAAACATGTATAGACAGCTGTCATTAGTTGTTCGTCAACTGTAAGGTATAAAATTCCCCAAGCTAAATAGACCTACAAACTTCTCGGGTAAAACTCCAAACTTTTCGGGTACAACATGGGTGGTAAAGGGACTCAAAATATATAAGAAAAACTAAACATAGAATGGAAAAACCACTTCCTTATGCGACTAACCTTTTTCAGTATTTTTTTGTTCGTTATGTTGGCAGCAATTCCCTTGTATAGAACTCGTCCATTTCTTTTTGATTAATCACGTATCTCCGTTACGTATACGGATAAGTGATCTATTTGAAGGACTGCTTTATATTTCTCTATGGCTTTAAGTATCTAATTATTAGGACCGTCCAGCTAAAACAATGCTAAGACTAAAGATACATACGGACCATAATCACCATTGTATAAAGATTTCATTATCTATGGCAGACAGATAGTGTCTATGGTTTGTCTTTGTAAAGTGACAGTTGTATGATAGATGCCATAGATGGATAAAGCTTTTAGGTTAATGGATATTGTAATACAAACAGATTTTAAAATGCAGCTGCCTCTTGATAGTAAATAAACTTGCAGAAATTTTTACGGTAAGAGATTTTTTTACATCAAATATGTTATGTGGCTTATAAATTATATATTATTGATAACTGAAATAACTTATCGGGAATTTCGAAGTCGTTTTTAAAACGATTCATTTTCACAAATTATTGAATTTTTTAATTGTTTTTATTGAATTATGAGAAACAAAAAGAATATAACGGGACTGTTAAGCACTGAAACAAGTATTCTTAGATCAGGAAATATAATGTTAGGTCCTTGCAATTAGCAGTTTTGTGCGATTTTTTCTAGGGTTGGATGGTCTTCTTGAGGTTCCTTTTTGGTACAGCACTTTACAATGATGTACCTACCTGTATGCAAGGTATATTAGAAAAATGCTGCAAAATACATAAGTAACAATAGTCTGATGCTTTGAGTATTGTAAATTTTTGAAATTGACATCCTGCTTGTTTTTTAACAGTTTTATCTTGAGGTCTTGCAATTCATATTCAATGCTGAATCTTGAAATTTTCTGGGTTTTCGGCCTTCCCAATCGTGAAAATGCTATGAAGTTTTCTTTATCTTTAATAAACATGGAATTTCTATGTAGTATGTGACTGTTGACAATGAAATTTTAATGATTTTTGAATTTAGTAATTTTTCATCATGTGTTATAGTATTAAAAGTACTGTTAAAATTTCATAAAATTCATAGTGAATTTTGCTCGGAATTTTGGTTTCTGATACTTGGAGCTAAATTTTATTTTTATTTTCTAGCTCTGTGATTAGCTTATCATAAAGTTTGCCTTCATCAGCATCTAGAATTCCAGATATAGTTTTTGAAAATTGAATCTCATCCTATTATAAGTCTGCGTTTGATTCTATTAGGTTAAGGTATGTTTTTCTTTTTCCTTTTTCCAATTTAGAATGTACTCTATGGTTCTTCATGTAACCATTTATAAGAATTTTATCAATTTCCAAATTAATGAGTATTTATGTGCCCAATGATTATATATGTGGGTTTCAATTATATGCAAGAATGGCATTTTCATACGTAATATAACAAGTGATATGATGATCATCGATGATATTTTCGAGTGAAACCGAGCTGCAGATTGCTGCTATATCTTTGATTATTAATCATACCACGAGCTTATATTTAATGAGAGAATATAATGAATTTATAGAATTATATTATATGAAACGATTAGAACACATTTTTATACTTTCAATATGAACTGTCAATGTGACAAATTACCCTTAGCACCAAACCAAAATAAGGTGATAATTTCTTTGTTTTTTATCATCGCTGTGATAGACATGTATCTAGGGAGATTCTCAATATTGATTGGTGGAAAACATGTCACGTGACATATGAATTATATTCTCATACGTAATATAACAAGTGATATGATTATCATCGATGATATTTTCGAGTGAAACCTAGCTGCAGAGTCTGAAGGACGAGTTAAATGTGCTGCTTCGGTTTTACGAGATATATCTTCGATTATTAATCATATCACGAGCTTATATTTAATGAGAGAATATAATGAATTTATAGAATTATATTATATGAAACGATTAGAACACATTTTTATACTTTCAATATGAACTGTCAATGTGACATGTGACGAACCAAAATAAGGTGATAATTTCTTTGTTTTTTATCATTGCTGTGATAGACATGTATCTAGGGAGATTCTCAATATTGATTGGTGGAAAACATGCCAAGTGACATATGAATTATATTCTCATAGTGATAGATGTCCAAAGAAAACTAGTATTAGGTAGGCATATATGTTCTAAGTTTGTTGAATGGTGCTTTGGACTACATAGAATTTGTTCATGAACTACAAGGAGGGAGTAAAAATTTATTAGATTAACGATTTCTGTATATTTTCTGTATGAATGTTTGGGTTAGGTTGCACTAGTAAAAATATGTTTTTGTTTTCATAAATAAATTGATAACAGTATGGTCTATAATGATATATCATCTTTTTTTCTTAATTTGGTATTTTATTTTATTATTAAAAGTGAAAGATGTATTTTCATGGTAAAAAAAATATTGGCAAAGATTTAAAATGAATCAAAGTTTAAGTACCTAATCTTTATAGTCTGTTACAATATTGCTGAAGACAAAATTCTGAATATCTTGTCTCTCAAAATGTTTGACTGATAATGGTTGAGAAACGTCTAAGAACCGTACGAGAATTATTGCGAAATTCACTCTGAAAATAATATTGAAAATTTTGATATGAATTTTGAAAACATTCCACTGCTTGGCTATTTAACACATAATATTTTTACAACTAAGAATTTCATAACATTTTATTTCATACGCCTGCGCAATGAGGATGTGTTTGGTATGAGTCAAGGCCACCTCTAACACAAGGCCAGAAACTTAGATGTGGCAACGTGGCGCACTTGTCAAATAGTGGGCCAATGAAAACTATTTGTAGGCCTACTACATGGTGAGAAATATGAAATAAATCAAGCTAAAAAACATTTTTAACGAATAAAATTCGAAATAATCATGGGTAGACCAAATAAAATAATACTGCAAAAGGTAATTTATTGATAAGAATATAAAATATGAATAAAATCAGCCTCTAGAGCTGTCGAGACATCACCTTAAAATAATTATAAATCAATTTAATACTGAATAAATTATGCTCAATTCTTACCTATATTATCATTGATTCGAATATTTTTATACTACACCTGACATATGGTTCATCATTGTCAAATCCAATAAAATATAAACATATACAGTTTTTTTGTTATTTCTCTAAAAGAGCATTGAGCACTCAGTTTAGATTTAATCTTTACAAAAATTTACTATCACATCACTGTTTATCCATTCTTCTTGTTGTTCCTGTCCTTTTCCTTCCTATTCCAGGATTACTTCTTGCAGCTGGATTCTTCTCCACTGGAAGATATTTTGAGAGACGGGGAAATATTTGTGGTATCACATTTTCCTTTAATACATGTCTTAATGTCATGTCTTCAGGTCACCATCCCTATCCTTGTACACATCACTGAATGAAATTTTATCTTTGGTATTCAATACACACTGAAGTATGACTTGGTTCCAAATTTGAATGTGGGATACTTCTCAACTATAGTCAAAGGCACTCTTAACGTGCGGGTCATACGATTCAACAAAGACATACTCACAGTTTTTGTTTTCTTTTATTACGTTAAATTATAACTTCCAAATGAAATCCTTTAGATAAATTAGACAGACTTATGCAATTTTGACGGGAAAAAGAAGGATATGTATTTAGTTTTCAGCGATTCTAAAAAGTCTTTCACCAGCAGAGTCTTTATTTAAATATGTCAGTTTTGTCACTTTGACAATTCAAAGTGACAATATGAATAATAAGTAGCAATTTTCAGTTTTTTTGTACTTAGTTCGATGGATTATTTCGAGAATGAAAGAAGAAGTGGAAATTCGTCAATCTGCAGTGTAATCTCACATTTTGGTAACCTCTGTGTTTTCTGATTTGATACATATGGTTAGTGACCTTTGAACCCGCACGTTAAGAGTGCCTTTGACTATATTTATTCCCCAGCTTATCACTGGGTGGAAACTTAAATACTGTAATATATCCTTCACTGTTGGAATCATAATTACTAGTACAACTGTGGTACTGAACATTTTGCAACAAAATAAAATATTTAATAGAAGTGTTACTTATTACTCGACTTATTAGTTTATAAGTACCTAATTAACTTTATTGGCTTAATTTATATACTTCATTTATGTCCAATGTGAGATCGCTTAACAAGAATCACAAATTGTATAATAATATGAAAATTAGTTTTGGTTCAAGTCAATCAATCAGTTTTAGAAATTTTTTAACTATCCTTTATTTAATACAATTACCATGTTATGCCTTAATTGCTAATAAATGTTTGTCAAATGTTTTATTCCAATTGAGTACAATCACTTTGCAGCCTATGCAGGCAGCCTATGCTGATTGACATGTGTCAGCAAAAAAAATTAATGTTTGCTGCCAATCGGAAAAAATAGTTATTTGTTTAACTAGGCAGCAAAGCAGATTGACTGTCGAGATAGAAATCGCAGTTGTTGAAATGGTTGGTTACTATGGAAATGTCCATAATAATTATAGTTTGACAATTCATGAAATTTCTGACAGTTGTGCGAAAAACTATCTGTATATTTAAATTATTATATAATGGACAGTGTAGTAATTTTACCATCAATGTTAATAACAACTAAACATATGTTTTTAAATTCTTGTTAAAAGTGTTATGTAATAATTGCTAATAAATGTTCACGTCAAATGTTTTATCTCAACTGCCTAGGCATCAAAGTAACCATTTTGCTTCCTAGGCAGGAAAAGTAATACTTTGCTGATTGATATGTGTCAGCAAAATTAAAAAAGTGTGGCACTCGCAGACTGCCGCGGTAAGGCTATTGCATAGCATTTTTTATCAACTTATGTAATTATAATTATTTATTTATTTTATTAATGCAGTATTTTTTTTCCTTTGTTTTTTTTTTCTTTGATATTAATTCAAGTTACACTTTGAGCGTGGTGACCGAATTTTTTTCTTTTATTAAATAAATGAGATGTTAATATTGTTCAAAATATTTTTATTATCTTTCAATACATGTCGGTTCTTCAGGAATATTTATTATTGAAACTATAGGTTTATGGTAACGGAAATAAGAAACATAAGTTTGAGACTTGATATTAATCATTATTCATTTTCAAATTCAATTTTTTCGAATTATAATAAATGAATGTATATGTCGGCGTCAATCAGTGAAATCCGTCATTCCCTGAAATGCCTAGTCATTTCAAGTATTGCCGGCAAACAGCGTAATTGTATATTCGAAAGGTTTTGCCTTCCCTTAAAAAATATTCAAGAAGGGGAAGGGTGAATCCAATTATTATATTCCCTTTCCCTTCTTGAATAACTTAATGTGGATTACACACATAATGCCTTCCCTCTCAGGGAATGCCTGAAACTATTAGGCAAACGGTGTACCGAATGTACCACTACGCTGTTTGCCGGCAATACGTGAAATGACTAGGCATTTCAGGGAATGACGGATTTCACTAATTGACGCCGACATATATAGAGTACTAACTCATTTTCTTTCACTATTTTTTCGTGACTTTCTTCATTAATAAATGCACTTTGTTTATTCATATTTAAAACACTTTGTACACAAATTATACGAGTACAGATATTCACTGTTGTGCATAGATGATAAATACCTATACACCTATATACTTTCTAACAAACAGCTGATTACGGTAGATTTCCAATACAACCAATGCCACCTAAAAAGTATCACCATGGTATCACCTCTGTGCCGGTCGGAGTGGGGGGTGTTAGGTTCTTTTCGTTACGGAATTTCTGGATTCGGTCCCCACGGCCCGCGATAAAAGCTATGCAATAGCTTTATATTTGCTTCCAATCGGAGAAAAAAGTTGTTTATAATGTAGTTTCTTGTGAATGTATGTTGTAAAATTTGAACAATCATATCAGTTTGTTCAAATATTAATTCAAAAGTATCAAGATAAAACAAAACTTAATTATTCCCGCTAATCATCTAAAATAGAATAAGCACGCACGCACACGAACCCACTCTTGTACTCTGTATTCCGTAATAGTTCGTATTGGTTCGTATATTATCGCAACCGCTAGAAGCTAGCCTCTTGAGAGTGTTGCCTTTTTAGCAGCTCAGAGGCTCATATTTTAAAATTAGTCGCAATTGTACAGCGTGTTCCAGAACGCCGTGCCAGGTTATATTTTTTTAAATAGGACACCCTGTACTTTACTTCAAATTGAATTCTGCTTGACCATTACAATGATATAATATTGTAATGGGTTATACAGCGTATTTAGAAAGTTCTGACCGCTTGTTCCTGTAAATCTTCAACGCCCTGCATACTTTAAACTGCACTATTTAAAATTAATCTTTTATAGCCACACGTTTGTGATAGTTGTTTAGTACTGCAATTCAATAGAACTGCGTCGATATCTAAGAAACCGTGTACAGGACGAGCCCAAACTCGAAAACATCGGTTTCACAATTCTTTTTAAATGGATCACCCTGCATTTTATAACGGTAAATCAAAATTACTTCCATGTTTATACCTTCACCTTTTTCTGTATCTATCAGGCGTTCGATAGTTATTTCCTCTTTTTCCTTTTCTTGTTGTCCATCTAGTAGTTCTTGAAAGTATTCTCTCCATCTGTTCATTATTTCCTTTCCTTCCGTTAGCCATTCTCCATTTTTGTCTTTAATACTTGTCGTGTCTGGTTTTTTTTCTTTTCGTAAGGTTTTCATTGTTTTGTAAAATAATTTTTGATTAGTTGTCACTTTCCATTTTTTCTCCAAATTCTATCCATGTCTCCTTCTTAGCCTGCAATACTAGTTCCTTTACTATTTTTCTTCCTCTCTTGTATAACTCATAATTTTTTGTACATCTGTTACTCAAGTACTTTCTCCACATCTTCTTTTTAAGTTTTATTTGGTTTTTTATTTCTTCGTCCACGAAGCGGTCTGTTTCTTATAATTGTTCTTTTTACTAGTTCCACATATTTCTTGAGCTGTTTCTAATATTGTATTTTTGAAGTAATTCCACCTTGCCTGCAGATTATGATTTTGTTGAGTTTTTGACAGCAAGTCCAACTTCAGTGTTAGTAATTCAGTGAATTTTTTGCTGTTAACTTGTTTGATAGTTTATAGGTTTTTATTGATTCACATTCGACTCTTGCGTTTAGTTAAGATTCCTCCAGTTTATTTATTTGTTCTTTTATTTTCGTTACTAGTAGGTAGTGGTCGCTACCAATTTCTGGCCCCCTCCTTACTTTCGTTTCTATTATTTCCTGTCTATTACATTTTTCTACCAGAATGTAATCGATTACTGATTTTTCATTTCTGCTTTTGCATTCCCGCGTGAATTTGTGAATCTCCTTATGTTCAAAGAACGTATTTATTATCATTAGATTGTTCATTGTACAGTAATCTAGCATTCTTTCTCCATTATTATTTCTGCTCTCCTCTCCATGTGTACCTAGTATACTATTGTATATTAAATCTTGTTTTCCAACTCTACTGTTAAAGTCCCCTAATACAAATATCTTTCCTTTTGCTTCTTCTGTTATTTCTGTCAGTTCCTCCCAAAATTTATTTTTAATTTCCGCTACTTCATCCTCATTTGGTCCTTTTACTCAATTACTGTTTTTATTTTGATCTTTGAGCTCCACCGTCATTATTCGTTCCGTCCATCCTCTCCATTGAGTAATTTGTTTTGAGGTTCTTTTATGTATTAAACAAGCTACTCCCTTTGTGGCTCTCTGCTTTTCTGAGACTCCACTGTGTAATAGAACATTTTCCATTTTCTGTAAGTACTATCCCTTGTCCTTTCTTTTTTGTTTCCGTTACTGCCAATATTTCAAGCCCTGTCTTTTCAAATTCTTCTTCCAGCTCTTTTTCTTTTCCTGATAAACTTCTTACATTCCACGTTCCTATTTTCCATGTTACTGTTGCCTTATCAATATTTGTCAATATTTCGTTTCTTTTTCCATTTTTACCACTTTCTTGTCCTTTTCCATCGCTCTTGTCGTTATCGTTTGGGTTTTTTTTTGAATGAGTTAATTCTAGCCTTTCATTATTATAATTCCACTTCCACTCTTGATTATTGATAATAATTTTGTTGTATCCTATTTTAACTGAATTTCCTTTCTCTCTTTCTTCCTTTCCTCTTTTTCTGATTAATCTCTCCTTTTCCATTTCCTTCACTGTCTTATCTTCGTTGATGTATATTCTGCCTGCTTTGTTTTTCAATTTATGCTTGTTTTTCATAACATTTTCTTTATCTGCATAATTCACAAATTCAGCTAAAAAAGTTTTGTTTCCTAGTTTTTGTGTTCTTTTTATTAGCGTTTGAACACCAATTTCATTGCCCAGCATACTCCCTATTTTTTCCTTGATTTCTTCTGAATCATTGGTTTCTATTTTTAATCCTGTGACTATTATATTATTCCTTTTTTTTCTTTCTCTAACCATTCTATTTTCTTTTCCACTATTTTAACTTTTTCTTTTATTTCTCTATTTTCTTTTACTAGTTTCGCGTTCTCCTGGTTTAATTTTTTATTCTCTTCCCTAATTTTTTTTTATTTCCTCTTTGATTTCAGTTTGTTCCTGATTACTTTTCTGCTGTTCTGATTTCATGTCTGATCATTTCTATCAATAAATCCAGTTTTTCGTCAGCCTTTTTGTATGTCTTTTGTGGCGATCTTTTTCCACTGCTAGTATATATTTTTTCTTCCTCCCTGCTTCTTTTTCTTCTGCCCTCGTCTGTAGTATAATCGTCGCTGTCCATTTTTTTGGGATGGCGTAAAGAGCTGTCTCGCCTCAACGGCTCGGAAGATCTTCGCTCTTATCTATCCTTTTACTTATTATTTTTGTTTGTTAATTTCTTTGTTACTTTACTTTTTTTCAAGTATGGCAACAGTGCTTTATAATCGACCAGAAATTTACTAATTAGCTGACGTCTCTTATCAATATTATCAGTTTATCACTTACTTTTAATTTTTATAATGTTGTTTTTATCCGTGTTTTCTTGGTTTTTATTGTTTTTAACTTACGGAAGATTTAACAGAAGTTATACGAACACTCAAAAACGGTAAAGCTCCAGGGTATGACAAACTTACAACAGAGATGTTTAAAAATCTGGGTCAAAAAGGAATGAATTATTTACTCGAAATAATCAATACAGCATGGGATGAAGAACATATACCTGATGGTTGGAAAATAGCAATGATGTTGCCAATTTATAAGACGGGGAACAAACACAATTGCAACAATTACAGAGGAATAACTCTACTTAGCACGGCTATGAAAATATATGAGAAAGTAATAGACAAGAAACTGAGACCACATGTAGAAAAAACACTAGAAGAATCACAAAGTGGTTTTAGAAAAGGAAGAAGCATACAAGATCACATTTTCACATTTAAATTGTTAGCAGAAAAATTACTACTGCAAGATAAAGAAGCTTATGTTGGTTTCATTGATTTGGAGAAGGCTTTTGACAAAGTACTATGGGAAATCCTAAAAAATAGAGGAGTTGACCAGAAGGCAATAAGAATTATGGGAAACATATATAAAAGCAACTTATGCTGTATAATTCGTGAAAATAGAATTTCAGAAAATTTCAAAACACAAAAAGGACTCCGACAGGGAGGGGAATTGAGTCCACTATTATTTATTGTCTTTATGGATGAAATTATAAAACAATGTTCACCAAAGACGAAAAAACTACATATAGGTTACAGAAATTTACAAAGAATAAACATCGCGGAAGGAGCCTTTGCAGACGATTTGATTATTATGACGGGGTCAGAAAAGGATCTACAACAGAACTTCGACATTATGATAAAACTCTAAAAGAAAATTGGATGAACATAAATAAAACCAAAACAAAAGTGATGCAGATAAGTAAAAACAGTACAGAAATGAATATTGCAATTGATGGAACAAATATTGAGCCGGTGAAAAGCTTCAAATACTTAGGAGTGGAAATTCAAGAGAACGGAAAACAAGATATTGAAATCAATAATAGGATAGAAAACACTTTGAAATCATACTATGCAATGAACAGGTCATTTATAAATAGAAAAGAAATATCAAAGAAAGCGAAAATGAATGTTTATAAAACCATATTCAGACCAATCCTTACATTTGGATGCGAATTTGGATGCGACAAAAGAGTCAAATTCAGGCTGTAGAGATGAAGTATCTCAGAACAGTCAGGGGTGTCACAAAAAGAGACAAAATGAGAAACGTAAAAATAAGAGACCTGGAAATAGAACCACTGCTGGATTTCATTGAAAAACGACAACTTAGCTGGTGGGGGCATCTCCAAAGAATGAATAAAGAGAGGCCTGTCAGGCAAGTGTGGGAATCTAGGATACAAAGAGCTAGGAAAAGAGGAAGACCGAAACAAACATGGGATGGAGTAATAGGAGAAATAATGAAGAAAAGAGAGACAACATGGTTAGCGGCCAAGGAACTAGCAAATAACAAAAAAAAAATGGGCAAAATTTGTGTACAGACACTGAAAAATATTGTTAACAATATAGACATTGAAATATACCCTACACCATTAAATGGTAACAGGGATTTTGATTATATATATATAAATCAAAATTACTTAACTATACTTCAAAATTTATTGAGTATTCCCTATACCCAAACTGAATAGTTTTTGTTTAGTGGAATTTTGGATGGATAAGAATTTTTTTTCGAAAAATTTTGAAAGAAGTGAATATTATCTTCTCTAGTAAGATATTGCAATGCTTCATTTAAGGTCGAGTGTTCCATACATAGAGTTTTTCCAAGTCCCCCCTTTAGACCAGATTAAAATGTTTTCAAGGATAAATTTTGGTATACTCTCGTTTTAAGTCTACCGTCTTTTGTTGCTTCGAATTCTACACAATAACATGAAAGATTCGATAAACGAAAAAATTGGAGTAGTTTTTCATTTGGGCCCTATCTTAGTATGATTAAGTCTCTGTTAAGACAAGCTTCGTCTCTCTGATCAGCAAAACTACGAGTTAAAATTTGTTTCTTCCCAAGTAGAAACATTCTGAATATTAACCACTAATTTGGCAGTACCCTGTAGTTTCGAGATTATAGATATTACGACAAATAAAAATATTTTGATGTGTTCGGATTTCTGACATCTTATAATAAATTACCAATAAGTGACTCGCTCGTATATGTCGGCATCAATTAGTGAAATCCGTCATTCCCTGAAATGCCTAGTCATTTCACGTATTGCCGGCAAACAGCGTAATTGTACATTCGGAAGGTTTTGCCTTCGTTGAAAAATATTCAAGAAGGGGAAGGGTGAATCCAATTATTATATTCCCTTTCTCTTCTTGAATAACTTAGTGTGGATTACACACATAATGCCTTTCTCCTCAGGGAATGCCTGAAACTATTAGGCAAACGGTGTACCGAATATACAATTACGCTGTTTGCCGGCAATACGTGAAATGACTAGGCATTTCAGGGAATGACGGATTTCACTAATTGACGCCGACATATAGATACCTATTCAAATTATTAAGATTGCAACCAAATTCTGTGATGCACTTGAATAATTGTAGTTTGAATTGATTCACTTATAAATTAAAATTATTGGGCTCATTTGCTAGAGTTAAATTACTTCAAATGAAACAAAGCGACTATTAGCATCTCACTCATCTTCTATAAAGATGACTACTAGATCTGCGATTCTGTCTTCTCTATGCAACACAACACTTCCACATAATGACACACCCTGTATTGTAAATTCGGTGTTCAGCCAATCGTTAAAACTGAAAATACACGTATACACGATACGCAAATTTCTGATTATTGTCGTTTTAAAAAGATCTATTTTCACGAATTATTAAATTTTACTAATGACTATAGTAATTGAAACAAGTGTTTATAGATACGGAAATATAATATGATGTCGTTTCAATCATCACTTTTCTTAGAATACACCAGTGAAGGCGAGAGGTAATTCATGCTAAATACTTGCTTTGAAATGTCAAGCTATTCATTTCAGAAATAAGGAAACAAAATCTATTAGCCCGTTACGTCCCACGTGCATACCACTCTCCAAGTTTAGTATGAGAAAATAGTGTAGATGAATGAGTAGAAGCAACAACATTTTTTGGTATTTTTCAAAAAATATATGCATTTTTTGTTTCATTTTTAATTTGGCTGACTGATATCAATCAGCAAAGTATTACTTTTCCTGTAATCACTTTGTTGCCTGTGATTATACTCAATTGGAATAAAACATTTGACGTAAGCATTTATTAGCAATTATTACATAACACTGAACAAGAATTTAAAAACATATGTTTAGTGGTTATTATCATTGATGGTAAAATTATCACACTATCCATTATATAATAATTTGAATATACCAATATTTTTTCGCACAACTGTCAGAAATGTCATGAATTGTCAAACTAAGTAATTATCATTATCATTTCCATAGCAACCAACCATTCCAACAACTGCTATTTCTATCAAATTTTATTTCAATTGAGCACTACAGGGAAAATAAAGAGATTGTGGGAATTGTAATAATTTGCAAATACAATATCCTCCTATATCATTATGAACAATCGGAGAAAAAATTATATGTTCAACTCGGCAGCAAAGTAGATTGACTGCCTAGTTAAACAAATAACTATTTTCAACAGATGCAAGAAGCTCATCTTACAAAGACATTGGTTAAATTTTTGTTTTTTCTAATATACAGGGTGAATCACGACTAACGGGACGGAGGTTTATGGCGAAACGGTAAAAAATTTGAAATGCTTGTCACCTTGGTAGTTTGTACATTCATAAAGGCTACATTTTAAAATTATTTTGAAATATACAGGATGTCCCAATAAAGTGTGGCGTATCAAAGTTATATTTTTTCTTATGGAACACCCTATATTTGATTGTATTTTCTGATTGCACCCAAAAAATAAAGTACTGTTTCATAATGGTTCCCTATACCTAAATACAGAGGGTTCCGAGTTATGCTGACTTTTTTAAAAATGTGAACATTTCGAAAAAAATTAATAACCCATTGATATAATAAATTCTAGCGAATTTCCTCTCACAGCTCAATAGTCGGATATTCGTAGAATGTATATTCCACGATTGAGTACTAAACATCTCTTTACAGGGTGTTCAGAATTATCAGTTGAATTATTAGATCATTAAATGTGTTATAACGGGCTTATTTCAAATGGAACACCCTGTATTTCTAAAATTCATCATATTCAAAAAAATATCCTCTTCCCAATGGTATAAGGGTGTCCTATACCTAGGTATTATACTTTTCGCGCAATTTACAATTTTCTTAAAATTGTATGCTAAATCGATTTTAAAACGTCTGCAGTTCTATCTTAATTTAATAGTTTGGCTGCGAAAGCAGCAACGACATTTTTTGTTTTAATTAAATTTAGTTCATCACCTTGCAGTTGGAGGTTCATGTCGTTGAACAATTTATACAGGTCTGTCATGTAAGCTATACCATTCTTTGATGTTATGTGGTTTGCCTTTTTGAGCAATTAACAAAGAGATATTGTACGAAGTCCGTCGTCATCTTGCTTAGCAGCCGCCGAAAATAGTTTTGATACACTTGGCTGAGTATTATGCTTCTTCTCTAGGCCTTGAAAATATGCTACATTCTCGTCTTTCTTATCTGGATGCATTTTATTTAAATTATCTTGCAGTCTTGAAGGCTTCATTGCTTCGTTCGAAAATGTTTTTAGACATAGAAGACACAAAGGCGACGACGGGTTTGTGGGATTTTCAATAAATCCGAATTTAATATATTCCGCAGAGTATTGCCGTCTCTTCTTTTTTACTTCCGACATTGTTTTATTTTGAGAAATACGTAAGTGTTGAAATCAAGTACTGCTGATCTATTATGCGCGAAACCGCAAATGAAAAAAACTAAATTTACGTCGTTTATATAGTATTGCATAAGCAGCCTGCAGCACGCACCAACAGGAATAAGACAAACGTGCATAAACTCGTTTATCTCATTCGACGCCCAATCGTACTCGACAAGCAAGAACAAGTATTAACCAGCCGATTGATACAGGAATCTTCAAATCGGATTATTTAACAAAAACTTGGTGAAACATGATTGCCCGCGGTCTATTATATCGAACCGAGTTTGAGCTATATCTTAATTAATATTAGTTGATGTTCACAAGTTGTAGTCGAGAGTCGAGAGCTCAGTCGGTGTCTAAGAGTCTTCCTAGCTAGATAGATGAAATTATAAATCAACCCCAAAGCCCTACACAATGCCCCCTTTTTTTCTGGGTCTCTTACCGCCCCTCTTTAGGCCTGCAGCGCCCACAAGGGGGCGTTATTGCCCACGTTGGGAAAGACTGATATAGAAGATTTGCAAATAAGCCTAGTCGATGAAGTAAAACAATTCATGTAGTATTTTCAGATGAAGCAACATTTTGTTTGAATGGTACTGTCAATAGGAAAAACTGTACATATTGGTCAGATTCTAATCCTCATTAGATGATGGAGGCTCACACTCAGTATCATGAAAAAGTTAATTTTTGGGCAGGAATTGATGAAAATAACATATTGGGACAATTTTTATCAAAGAAACGTTGACTGCTGGAAAATATTAAGAAAATATCTTAATTATTTATGATAATAAAAACTAAAATTTATTAGTCCAGCTCTTTCAATAAAATTTTCTGATTACAAATTTCTGAAACATTTGTCACCAATTCTCAAACCAATGCTTTGGACTAGTGAGTATTATACATTTTTGTAATCGTGGTAAAGTCATTCGTACATACAATGATAAAGTACGATGCGCAATTGAAAATAAAAATCTGCCTGTTTTGTTATAGGTAATAGCTTGAGACACAAAATTTTTGAATTTATTCCAACCTAAACTTCCTCACTTTATAAAAATCTACTATTTGCAATACAACCTAATTTTAAAATTTTAGTTATCTTGGTCACAGTCTGATGAACTTGGTGTTCATAAAAATGATAAGTGGCAAGGTTTTTTAGCTGCATTCATAGAGTAATAAATAGAAGAGAGGTTTTAAAACATATGGAAGAAACTGGCATAAAGTTTGTGCGCAGCCAGTTGAGTATGGCGCATCACAGCGACTAACTGAACTAACACACCCCGCCTCTAACCATACGAAAATTGTCAATATTATGAGGTTAGTCACGTGTAGTTACTTCTGAACATAATATGATATCTATTTTTATTTAATTCTTATTGGCCTTTTTCTATTTAAATTGATTATCTTTAACATTGGCACCTATTATTATCATCATAGGATTTATTATAACTCTTAAGAAAGTAAAATAATGGAAACGATATTTTTCATTTTATCGTTTTTTTGCAGACAATGAGGAAGATTTGCTAAAAGTTCTAGTTATGTGAAAAAGTGGTATTTCGAACATTGTTCGTGTGATATTGGTGTGTGCGTCAAGATGTCTCCAGGTAGATTGGTGTATAAGTGTGGATTAATTGTTTGTCTGTTCTTATTTTATTTTTATTGACTATTTTTGTTTTATGTTCGATATTTTATTGTATGAAAAATGTTGTTTTAATAGTAATTTCTCACTAGCAGAGTTTTTTCTCATACTCCTACTAATACAATATTACGCGTATGCTGAAAACTTCCAAATTCAAAAAGCGCGCGTCTTGAACGCTAGTCCATACCAGTAGCCAAGGTAGGCGCTAGTGGTAAATGTGTGCCACAAAACGCTACACGTTCAACATCTCCCTTTTATTTATTACTCTATGGCTGTATTAGTGTTGCCGCGAGACGAGACGAGGCCTTCTCTCGTCTCGTCTTCAGTTTGCAGGGTGAGCCGTGGCCCCAAGTGTACGTTGGATTAAAAAAATATATGTTTTTACTACCGTGTGTAAAGTAGGTACTTTAGACACACTTTCGAGTGCGTAAAACCTTATTTTACGCAATAGTGCGTAAAGGGATTTTCTTTACGCACTTATAAAAAAAAAGTTATGTATGTAGTTATATGTATCTGAATAGGTATAAGTTGGCGGTGAGTGACTGACATTTATTTGTGAATTGAATCTGACATTTAAAATTTGAATTGAGATCTTTTGATTATACCTAGGGTAATCAATTGTATTTTGATGTAAGTATTGAATATTTTTAGGAAACTGATGTTATTTTAGATTATTATAATTATGAAGATGGATCTCTCAGAAGATTACTTCGCAAATAGTGTGGGAAAAGTAAAATGATGAAATATTTCGAAAATGTTCTAGTGGCATATTACCTAAACTTCTGTATTCTAATAAAAATTTCGATAATAGAAAAAATATTGTATGTAATTCGTGTGTAAAGGCCTTTTTTCGACTACTTCACACACTAGTTACATAAATAACTATTTTAAAAGGTTTGTTCAATGAATGGTAAAAAAATATTCTATAATAGTGAATAGTGGTTTTAATATTTCAAAAGCAACTGATACATTTTTTAACTTATAAACATAAACGATTAATATTACCTACAAGTGAAGTTTTCTCCGTTATTGACTGAACGAATCTACAACCCTGTTTCAAGTCGACATCAACATCTTTTTCTATGAATAACAGAGACAAATCTGTATGTCTGTCTTGGGTCATGGTCGTTCTCAATCAGTTAAAAATCCTCCTCATTGCAGAAAAAGACCTCTCACACGTGACACGTCGCACTTGAAATAGGGAGAATAATCGCAACTTTAAAAAGTTGATAGACATTTGGATATGTTTTTTCTGCTTTTGCTGTGTATTTTTTTATAGTTTCATGACCAACAGTTTCCTTAAATTGGAGAATACAATTTTTTTAAACGGTCATTTCTGCCTTCAAGGCAGAAGTGTTAATATTTAAAATTTCACGCTCAATGAATTCCGCTGAACTGTCAAAATCTAACTGAAAAAAATGATCCACTGAATTGGCAAGCACCATACTTTCTGATGATAACCTTTTGTTCAGAAACCCTTTCACAGTATCAATAATTCGGTAGAAAATGTTGGCCTTCCAATACTCAATTACTCCTATGTCAGCTCTAGAGCATGTGGCGTCTATCAAACCTAGTCCTACAGTTGTTTCGGTGACGAAATCAGCGAGCTTGCTACTGACTTGCTTTTTTCGTTTCGATGAGGGGATTTCCAATGATACTTGATAATTTTCAGCAAACTCTGAAATTTTTAGATGAAGGTCAGTATAGTATTTTTCGTTTCTCATTTCATCTAATGTAGTAATGACGCTTTTAATAACGTTAACTGCTCTCCCCAGAGTCGCACCTTTCTCCTGAAGGAGTTTCGATAATATATTCAAGATATTCAGTACCTCGTCTAATACGAAAAGATGAATTATGAATGAAGGTTGCTTAACGCTGGATAATATCCCGATTGCTGTGATTGATTGTTTATCATTTGTGTTAGAAACTTCGTTTTCCAAAGCATTGACAATTCCCTCGAAACATATTTTAACAGCGTGGTAAGTCGTATATCGACATACCCAACGAGTATCGGACAGATTTTTCAACTCTCTGAGGACAATAGTAAGGTCTTTCAATATTTGTTTGTATCTGGTATGGTTTTGTGAGAAATGTTCGTAAAGTGCTTCCAAAGTACAAAAAAATGTTAATATTGATGGATTATTTCCACATGAGTCTACCACAGCTAAGTTAAGTCTATGAGCTAAGCAGTGCGTATACATTGCAGCTGGATATTTCTCTCGCATTTTTGCTTGGAGACCATTTATATGACCCGACATTACCGCAGCTCCGTCATGGGGTTGACCCACCATCTGCAAGTCGCTAAGATTAAGCTTTTCCAATTTTTTGGAAATTAAATTGAATAAACCCGTAGCAGACCTGTATTCCGAACAGTCAAGAAACGCTAGAAATCTTTCACGAATTTCTAGATCTTTCGTTGCGTAACGTACACACAAAAACAATTGTTCCTTTTTGAAAGAACGAGCTTCATCACACATGATTGCAAAAGTTCCGGACTGTCTAATTTCGTCGATAATGTTTCTCAAGCACGCCTGTGATAAGAGGGCAATAAGTTCATTTTGTGTTTGGGGACTGGCATAGTTTGTGTGCGAATTATGCAGAATTTCAAAGTCCTCGTTACACTTTGCAATTAGGCCACATATTTCCTTGAAGTTTCCTTAGCTCTGGATATATTCCGGTCATTAGCGTCTCATTTTTTTGAAAGCCGTTTTCGGTACTTAATTCAACAGAACTATTAATATAATATATCAGGAACTCTAGAGCTGTTATGAAATTATTTTTCCCTATAAACAGTGCTCCAAAAAACCAGCACGGTGAAAAAATTCCTTAAATAGAACACCCTAATTTTTCATATTCTATCCGCTATCTTTAATGGTACCAGAGATATTGACATTGGTCGCACTAATGAACCACTTTGTATATCAAATATGAGAAAAGTAGATTCAGAGTTATTGTAACCACTTTTTCTTCGTCTTAATAAAGGATTCCTTTATTTTGACATTTACGCATGCGCATTTGACGTCTTTTATTAAAGGATCTTTAATAGGCAGCCTGTATTTGAATAAATTAAATATTTAAATGAAATACAGGATAACTTAACTTTAATTTCATTAAAGGATCGTTAATTTTGACGTTTTTGACAATTAAATTGAGAAAAGAAGAAATACTTTCCGAAATTGACAGCGACAATTAAATTTGAACTTACATTATTGATTTGAGTCAATTTCGTTTCCAGTTTCTCCAGGTATTTAATATAAAAAAAATGTGCGAAGAGCCTAAAAGGTTGCGATTTAAATACCTGTAATGTATTTCCATCTTTTTCGGTTCGGAAAGAGAAGAAAATATCTTAGTGTTAAATCAGTTACAATAGCTATATTTTACATACCCTCATTTTCATCCTTTATTATTACAGGCTCTGAAACAAAAATGTTTACTGTTGGATGACAATGAAACTTAGATTGACAAAAAAAAATGATTTTGAGATAAATTGTAGGTTCTTGCCTAATTAACCACTTGAATTTGGTAGTAAACTACTTATTGATCTTATACAAAAAATTAACAAAACGTTTTCATACCCCTAACAGCAAAAAAAAAATTTTTGCTAAGAAAAAATTTTTTTATTCATTTTTATTAAAACTATTTGAATCCCAAAACTAATATCATAAAGTCCACTCTAAAGTGAATAAGTTAAATCCATAAAATGTGAAAACCAATAAAAAAAATAACTAATCTAGCAACAATATTTTCAACCCTCACCCCAGATAATTTTCTTCCCCAAGTTACAATGAGACAAATCTTTTTTTATGATATTGAATACTGGAACCAAGGAACAGTCTACCTGTTTAGCAACTGAACTTACTTAAGACATAAAATACTACAAAGACAAGGTAAGGAAAAATACATGAAAGACAGATTTAGATAAAGGTAAAAAAAAACAGAACCTTACACAAGATACACAAGATACACGGGATAAACCCTAACGATACACCGATAATCCAGGAAGAACACAATATACAAAGGCTTCTCATCTTCTGTATAATTTTCTTCCAAGATAACTTCACGATAAAGATATAATTAAGACAAAATAAAAAGATATCACCCACCAAGGTGTGAGATATATCAAGATAATTTTAAAATTGTGATTATAATTATTTGTTAGATTATAGACAAACATTTAAAAATTTACTGTATATATATAAAATAAAGCAATCCATGTTATATTTTAAAAAAGATATAATTAATTTTTGTTAATTTATGCACTGATTCAAAGGAACAGTCTACTTGGCTAGTAACTTAACTTGCATAAATTTACAGGAATTTAACCGTAGGTAAGTTATAGAGCAGATTCTATTAACCCAAAAAAAAATTCTAAGATACGTGAAGACAAGAGATAGATACTAAGATATTTTTATATTTTGTTGTGCTATAAGTGATTAAAGAAAAATTTGCGATAACTGTATATCGCAAGCTAAAATAAGATACCATAATCATCCGGTGGGATACTTGATGAATGTTCACTAAGACACCAAAAAGATGTTCACTATGAAACATCCCTGCGACACAAGATAAGGTAGTTCAAGGCTAAAGATAAATTTTCATGTGCCATTTCCTACAGCACACAAAAACACGCAAGGTAAGGTATTTAATTTTGTGTACTCTACACAATTCAACTGAAAAAAGATAAGGTAAGGTAAGGTATTTCAGTTTGTGTACTCGACACAATTCAACTGAAACAAGATAAGGGAAGGTAAGATATTTCAGTTTGTGCACTCGACACAATTCAACTAAAAAAAGATAAGGGAAGGTAAGATATAGATATATAATATTATGGAACATACAAATTTTTAGTTTCTACTAATTAACATTCCAAGATTATATATCCCAAATTTTATAACCAAATCAAGTATTACATCCATAATACTCTCAAATGTCGCAATTGTGTTATTACACAGATAAATCTAATTTGCCACCATAATTATTAAGCTTATAGCACAACAAAGATATATTTTAAACTCGATAGTCAAGTTAAAGATATAATTAGAAAAAAAAGTAGAAAGGTAAAATCAACATGGTAACACGGTATAATCTAACACATAATTAAATACTATAAAGGAAAGTTTTGAGAAAAATTCATTGCAATTCAAGATACAGTTCCTACAGTAATCAATAAATAAGTTATACTATAAAGATATTTGAATAAACTGAGTTCCATATTTTCAAGACACATTCCTAAAGCTGTTTAAGTCACAAGAGATATAATGCAGTGTAACATACAATGTATAAAATTTAGAGAGAATTGCAGATGTTTTAAAATCAATTTATCCATACAATTTAAGAAAATTGTAAATTGCGCGAAAAGTATAGTACCTAGGTATAGGACACCCTTATATCATACGGAAGAGGACATTTTTTTGAATATGATGGGTTATTGAAATACAGGGTGTTCCATTTGAAATAAGCCCGTTATAACACATTTAATGATCTAATAATTAAACTGATAATTCTGAACACCCTGTAAAGAGATGTTTAGTACTCAATCGTGGAATACATTCTACGAATATTCGACTATTGAGCTGTGAGAAGAAATTTGCTAGAATTTATTATATCAATGAGTTATTAATTTTTTTCTAAATGTTCACATTTTTAAAAAAGCCAGCATAACTCGGAACCCTCTGTATTTAGGTATAGGGAACCATTATGAAACAGTACTTTATTTTTTGGTTGCAATCAGAAAATGCAATCAAATATAGGGTGTTCCATAAGAAAAAATATAACTTTGATACGCCACACTTTATTGGGACATCCTGTATATTTCAAAATAATTTTAAAATGTAGCCTATATGGATACTAAGGTGACAAACATTTCAAAATTTTCACCGTTTCGCCATAAACCTCCGTCCCGTTAGTCGTTATTCACCCTGTATATTAACGCAAAAAAACTGGAAGCAAATCCATAACAGTAAACTATTTTGTTTCTACTGAAGGTCATTGAAAGAAAATGATAAATAGATAATAAACTAAATGAAATAAGTGAATTGACTAATTAATGAAAATACGAATCCTTGAGTTTTACACTTATATCGATACAATTAATTTTCAGAAAGGAAGTTGAAAGAAGTTAATATGAAGTTAATGCAAATTGCCCCAAAAAGCAGGAAGAAAAAAATTTTAGATACAAAAATTTTTTTTTAAGAGAAAAACTGAAAACAACAGATTAAAGTTATAACACTTTGGGCTGCCAATGAAACAAAAATGTTTACTGTTGGATGACAATGAAACTCTAGATATTTAGATTGACAAAAAAAAATGATTTCGAGATAAATTGTAGGTTCTTGCCTAACTAACCACTTAAATTTGGTAGTAAATTAGGCCAGTTCGCAGGACTTAGTTGCTTATTGATCTTATACAAAAAAATTAACAAAACTACGGAAAAGAAAAAAAAGGAGAAGGCAATTTTAGGGCGCCACTAATTTTCTTTTCTAATTTTCTAAAAGAAAATTAGAAACAAAATCAAATTTAAGGGCTAGCTAACTTTAATCGGTTAAGAAAAATAAAAGAAATAAAACGTTTCTGTACCTATAGTAAATAAAACTAAAGAAGTAAAAATAATGTATATATTAACTAACAATTACAAAAAAAAAGGTTAGTAAGTTATAAAAAAAAATACTTAGAGTTTAAACCACTTTGGAAGATGATGTTGAATAGCAGATGTAACTGTTGATGTTGAATATTATCCCATAGTCTTCAAGGGACAAATGGACTATCAGAGGAAATCATCAGGAACAGTAAGTCTCACAGGAACTTTCAGACTTTTAGTAACAGTGTAGTCTCACAGGAACTTTCAGAATATCAGGTACTGTTATTTTTCCAGGATTTTTTATTCCAGGGAACTGTTTCTCCTACGAACTTGTTATCATGGTTGGGATTTTTGTCCCCCAGGAACTGTTGATTGTACAGGAACTGTTTTTTTTTTCAGACAGGTATTTTTTGTCTCCCAGGAACCGTGCTATAGAAACATACTGGTATATAAAAAAAATGTTACAAAAAAATTTGAAGCTAACAAGGATATCTGTCCAGTTCAATAAATACAAATTTACTTATTGAACTTAAGGATTCATCCTGGACAAATATCTGAATTATATAAAAAAAACAATTTCATAAAAGTGAAATATCTTTGGCTGGATAGGAGAGGTAGTGATGAACAAATGCAAGACTAAGACCAAGACCCGGTTAGTCTTGGTCTTGTTCTTGCATACAAGGTCTTGGTCTTGCAGTCAAATAAGCGGTCTTGGTCTTAGTCTTGGTCTTGCAGGGTCCAGTCTTGGTCTTGGTCTTGCGCCAAGACTCTTGCAAGTCTTGCACTTTTTTTGAAGATTTTCTCTGGAGTCCATTTTTACAAAAAAATGAATAAGAAACCTTTGAGTTTTTTCTTTGTAACGCACCGCTTTCGAGTAAAAAAATAAAAACCATAAAATTGTGCTTCAAATATTCTTTACCTGAAATTTTTTGTTTTTGAAACACCCAATTTTCCTCTTGCAATATTAATAATGTAATACATTTTATTATCATTTTTAAGACTAATACTTATATACTTACAAATACTTTGTGTTTTTAATGCATTTTGACATATTTTTTACACCTGTTGGTACAGATTTTTGTTGTAAAATTTCAACACCCTGTATTTTAGAAACGGCACACTTCCAGACATAGGTTTCCTATCTCAAACTACTTCTTTAGGTTTTATTAATATACCCTATAAATTTTGACCACTTGAGCGGGAACACCCTGTATATGAAAAAAATACTTCGTTAAAACAAGCAGTTGTGGTCAGTATATGTTGGGGAGGGGGAGGGTTTAAAATGATCTGCTCATCTTTATTTTTCGGTTAAAATGTTTAAAAAACGCAAGAACGCAAGACTCTTGCAAGCTTAGTCTTGGTCTTGCATAAGTCTTGCAATTCTAAGTCTTGGTCTTGCATAAGTCTTGCACTGCTCGGTCTTGGTCTTGGTCTTGCAGCCTGAAGCTAGTCTTGGTCTTGGTCTTGCATTTTCTGCAATACCAATACCAAGACCGCAAGACCAAGACCAGTCTCGCTCATCACTAAGGAGAGGAAATGTAGCTTCCACAATGGGTAGCAATTTTGTAAAAAAAAATACTTAGTGGTTAGTAGTGAAATACAGAAAAAAAATTAGAATGTGAAATTAACAAGTAGATAAAAAAAACATACCAGTAATCCAGATACTCGAGTAACAAAAGCGGCAATGATTTTATTTTCAACAAACTAAGTTTCAGTTTGTTTTAGTTGGGGAGGCGTAAGCAATTGATCCATAGTCTATTTTAGATATTATTAAGCTTTTGTAAATATTTAGCAACATAGTATAATAAGATCCCAATTTTTATCACTTAATGTCTTCATTATGTTTGGCCTTTTTTGGTCTAACCATATTCCGAGAAATTTAACTGATGACTTAGACGAGATAACTTCATTATATAATTTGAGTTTTGGATATGATTCTGGAAACCTTTTAGAAAATAGTATTTCTTTTGTTTTTGAAACAGATAATTTGAAGCCAGTGAGCAGAGACCACTGTTCTAATTGTGTGAGAAAAGATTGAAATATATTTGTTATTAGATCAGTATATTGTGTTAACTGTATAAACCCTCACTTCGTGGAATCTACTCATCATATGGTTTTAAATGAAACGAACTGTTTCTAAATGACTCCACAATATATTTGAAAAAATGTGTAAATTGCAAGTAAATTATTGACAATTGTTTCGATAAATATATCATCGTCAAAATGACAGAAGTTACTTTTGACATGATGTATACTTGATATATATTTGGCTAGTCCAAATAGTGCCTATCTAGTGATTGACTTAATATATATGAATAGAAAAGAAGAATTTTCAAATAGTAGCTTTGATATTATTAGCCCTATGGGGATATTCTGGATATCTTTGTCCCATTTAAGATCAGTATAACTGTGCAATGATATAGGAAACCAGGAAAACTATATCTGCTGATCTTTACAATTATTACTTAAGAAGACAGTTTAATAATGGAGAACTTCCTAGATTCAGCTGTTCATTGAGGACTTCATATTGTGGGTCTGTTAAGTGTCTTCTAATTTATAATTCTTCAAGGAAGTCCAGTTCTTGCTTCCTATCACAAACATGTAGTATTTCTGGTTCTGTGTTAGGTGTTACTGAATGTTTAGTGTCAAGTAGGTGTTTTGCATAATGTGATTTATCTGGTTGTTTTAATCTGTATGCTCGTAAGTGTTCACTGTACCTAATTTCAAAATTACGACTGGTTTGACCAAGATAGACAGCATTACAATCCGGACATTTAAGTTTGTATATCCCAGATTTTCTTAATGGGGCTATTTTTGTTTTTACATTTAGCAAATTTCTACCTATTGTTTTCTGTTTTAAAAGAAATTGTTGTATTTGTTGCTGAAGATATTATCTTTGAAATATTATTGGAAATATTACCAGCATAAGTGATGGTTTTGTAATTTGTTACTTCTTTAGTTTGTTTAGGAAATATTATTTGTAACGCCATCTTTTTCTCTTTTTTATTAAGTAATTTATTTATTAAATGTAAAGGATAACCATTGGATGTGGCTATTTGTTTAATTGTATTAATTTCTCTATCAAAATTAAATTTGTTCATAGGAACCGAAAATGCTCTATGAATCATCGAATTGTATGCTGCTAGTTTATGTGACATGGGGTGGTTGGAATCATATGGTATAGTCACATCAGTATGTGTTGGTTTTCTGTAAATTGAAAAGTCCAGTACATTATTGACTTTTTGAATTTTTAAATCAAGAAAATTAATTGAGTTATTTTCTTCAACTTCTAGTGTGAATTTAATTTTTGGGTGTAAATTATTAATATAATTGAAAAACATATTTAATTGTCGTTCACTACCTACAAAACACGTTAATATGTCATCTACATACCTATACCAAAATAAAATATTTTTTGAAAGATTACATTCAATAATTTACTTGCAATTTACACATTTTTTCAAATATATTGTGGAGTCATTTAGAAACAGTTAGTTTCATTTAAAACCATATGATGAGTAGATTCCACGAAGTGAGGGTTTATACAGTTTACTCAATTAAAAAATCTTCGAGAGAAGACTTAACCCGACTATATAAGAAGTTACAAGAAAAACGTTGTAAGGCATCCCAAAACATCTGGTTCAATCAACCAACCTTAAAAGAGAGCTAGTACCAAATTATGTAAATATAAAATGCCATATGAAAACACCTCAAACTCAAAAAGCAATAAAATGTGCTCAACGAGTCTGGCTTAAAGAAGAAAGTCGAAAATGGTTCAAAATAAGAGACTCCTTAGACTTCTACTTGAAAATTGTACATTCTGAACTCACATTCCAAATGCATCAAGTAGAATTCGATTGCTTAGATGACAAGATCAGAGAAAGTATCAGCAATATGAAATATATCAAAAATCACAAACAAGAACAAAAACTGAAAAAACTTGAATACAAACAACATAACATTCAATCCTCGGAACATCATGAAACTGTAAGTACTTACATACCTACACACTTTGCACCACGATTTGAAAACCTTTCAGACACTAACTTCACAAATGATGAAATTAAATTTTTAAATAAAGGCTTAAAATACAGCATATCTCCAAAATTCACAAATCATATAAAACAAATTTGTAATATTAATTCCAATGGATTCTACAGTTTTTACATCAGTAGTTGATGACAGCGATAAATAAATATTGCCCTTACAACCTGATGACGTTGTCAAGGAAATGGCAAAGCACAGCTCATTCACCTACTAATATTTGAAACTACACAATACTTACTCCTTTAAAAATAGTTGTCATTGTGACATGTCGAAAATGCAGTTTTTAATTTTTCGAAAATGTATTGATATAGATGCCATCAGATAAAATTTTGTATGTAATACGAATCATAAACAATCATTATGGCACACGCCGTGTTATCGGACTCGGCTACGCCTCGCCCGATAACATTCACGACTTGTACCATAATGATCGTCTTTATGATCCTTATTACATAAATAACTATTATGAGAAATTTAAAATTGCCGAACTTTTGAATAAAGTCCCACCGTCAAAAATTAAACGTCAAACTAAAAATGACATTTCAGCATTAAATTCAATTAAGAAGATAATAGTAGATAATAACCTTACAATAACAAAGTCCGACAAGGGAAACGCGACTGTCATTTTAGAGACTTGCGCGTACAAGTCAAAAGTTGATAATTTTCTTGAATCTTGTGATGCCAAAATTCTTAGGGCAGACCCAACAAAAAAGTTTTCTAATACAGTAAGAGAGATTGTTAATAATTCTAATTATGTTTTCAATGACTATGAAAAGAAATACTTAATAAATAAGAATCCACAATCTCCACAATTATATGGAACAATTAAGTTACACAAAGATTCGAAACCAATTAGACCTGTAGTTTCTTACATCAATACACCTAATAATAAGTTAGCTGAAAGACTAAATAATATACTCAATGACTATGGATATATTTCTAAATACTCAATTCAAAATTCCATAGAACTAATCAAAAAATTGAAAACATACAACTTACAAGAAAACTCTAAAGTAATTTCATTTGATGTTACCAATATATTCTCTAAAATTCCGCCAAAAGAGTGCATAACACTTGTAAGAAAGTTGCTAGAGGATAAAAACATCCATCCGGGAATAATATCAGACATACTTAATTTATTTGACGTTTGTATTAATCAGAACTATTTCACTTTTGATAGTAAGGCATATATTCAAAATGAAGGTTTACCAATGGGAAGCCCTATATCACCAATTTTGGCAAACATTTTTATGGACAGTTTGGAAAGAAAGATCTTTGAATGTAATCTTTCAAAAAATATTTTATTTTGGTATAGGTATGTAGATGACATATTAACGTGTTTTGTAGGTAGTGAACGACAATTAAATATGTTTTTCAATTATATTAATAATTTACACCCAAAAATTAAATTCACACTAGAAGTTGAAGAAAATAACTCAATTAATTTTCTTGATTTAAAAATTCAAAAAGTCAATAATGTACTGGACTTTTCAATTTACAGAAAACCAACACATACTGATGTGACTATACCATATGATTCCAACCACCCCATGTCACATAAACTAGCAGCATACAATTCGATGATTCATAGAGCATTTTCGGTTCCTATGAACAAATTTAATTTTGATAGAGAAATTAATACAATTAAACAAATAGCCACATCCAATGGTTATCCTTTACATTTAATAAATAAATTACTTAATAAAAAAGAGAAAAAGATGGCGTTACAAATAATATTTCCTAAACAAACTAAAGAAGTAACAAATTACAAAACCATCACTTATGCTGGTAATATTTCCAATAATATTTCAAAGATAATATCTTCAGCAACAAATACAACAATTTCTTTTAAAACAGAAAACAATAGGTAGAAATTTGCTAAATGTAAAAACAAAAATAGCCCCATTAAGAAAATCTGGGATATACAAACTTAAATGTCCGGATTGTAATGCTGTCTATCTTGGTCAAACCAGTCGTAATTTTGAAATTAGGTACAGTGAACACTTACGAGCATACAGATTAAAACAACCAGATAAATCACATTATGCAAAACACCTACTTGACACTAAACATTCAGTAACACCTAACACAGAACCAGAAATACTACATGTTTGTGATAGGAAGCAAGAACTGGACTTCCTTGAAGAATTAGAAATTAGAAGACACTTAACAGACCCACAATATGAAGTCCTCAATGAACAGCTGAATCTAGGAAGTTCTCCATTATTAAACTGTCTTCTTAAGTAATAATTGTAAAGATCAGCAGATATAGTTTTCCTGGTTTCCTATATCATTGCACAGTTATACTGATCTTAAATGGGACAAAGATATCCAGAATATCCCCATAGGGCTAATAATATCAAAGCTACTATTTGAAAACTCTTCTTTTCTATTCATATATATTAAGTCAATCACTAGATAGGCACTATTTGGACTAGCCAAATATATATCAAGTATACATCATGTCAAAAGTAACTTCTGTCATTCTGACGATGATATATTTATCGAAACAATTGTCAATAATTTACTTGCAATTTACACATTTTTTCAAATATATTGTGGAGTCATTTAGAAACAGTTAGTTTCATTTAAAACCATATGATCAGTATATTGTGTTAAATCTTTTTTCAAATAAAAAATATAGATATATACTTGATTTATTAGTCGACAGTGCTTCATGGATATCACTTTCCCAAGAATATTATCGATGCTGGAATGGTTTTGTCTAAAGTCATTTTGTTCGGTTATTGAACGTTTTGATTTTTCTAGTGTCCCCATCAGTCTGTAATTAACCATTTTCTCCATTAGCTTGCACATTGAACACGTTAAACGATACGAGTCAGGTTTAAGATTTGACTTTTGGGTTTTTAGGAAAGTTAGAATGTACGCTGTTGACCAGATTGATGGAAACTGATTATGTTTCCAGATAAAGTTGAAAATTGAAGAAGGAATGTTTTCGCAGATTCGGGAAGGTCGTTTAAGAATGTGACTGGGATATTATCAGGTCCAAGACTAGTATCTTTTCATGCTATGGAGTGCGTTATCAAATTCCTTTATAGAGAAGGTTAGATTTAATGGAGAGTTTTTATTTTCGTCTTGAGATAGATCTGAATTTTCCTCTACTAATCTGCTTTCGAGGAATGTATTATTGTAGTAGTATTATTGGAGTTTAAAGACATATAGTCAAAGGCACTCTTATCGTGCGGGTTCAAAGGTCACTATCCATATGTATCAAATCAGAAAACACAGAGGCTACCAAAATGTAAGATTACACTGATTGACGAATTTCTACTTCTTCTTTCATTCTCGAAATAATCCATCAAACTAAGTACCATTTTTTAGCTTGAGACCACAAAAAAAACGGATAACTGCTACTTATTATTCATATTATTGAATCATTGTAAAAATTAAAAGTGATAAATTATATTATATGGACAAATCAACTTAGAAAATACGCATTTGACATATACATAAAGCAGGGTAAATATACTACCATTTCAACATTCAATTTGACAGCTTTTTTATCCGTACTCGTACGGATAAGTTTTTTCTTTCGTACGCGTGTGAATAAAGGCCACTTTCCATAGAACTAGACAGTGCGATATATGTCACTTTCCTATGTGATCGTAGGAAAATAGCTATTTTCCTCACGCTCGTAGAAAAACTATTGTACCTAACACTTGCGAAAAATGATTTTCCGCGCTCGGCTGCTTTCCGCGCTCCGCTACGCGTCGTTCGGTGAACGGCAGACTCGTGCGGAAAAACTCACTTTCCGCTCGGCCTAAAGACCTCGTTGGACAATTTCACGTCGCGTGCAAAAAACACGTTTTGCAAGAGTTGCATACAATATTTTTTCTAAATTCATGCAAAAACTGGAAATTTAGAATATAATATGTCAAGAACCTAACCTAACCTAATAAAACTCAACCCGTTCTTCTTTTTTTGTATCTTTATGGCCCCCACCTTGTCAATACTCGATCATAGCTGGTTTTCGCCTTGACCATTTGAATTTTAAATAATTAAAGATTTTTGCAATAATTGTAACTCGTTGAGACTAAGTAGATAATATACTCATATTATTGTTGTATTAAAGCAGGATCAGATACTTGCTATGGATTTTTATTTAATTTAAATGTTTATGTTTGTCATTAATCATCACAAAACTGACACAAGAATGACAGATGAGTGCAATAAAATATTTTTTCTACTCCTGTTTTATAATATACTTATTAAAAGACTAAAATCTGTATCATAATGAAATTCATTATGATACAGATTTTCATTATGATACAGATTTTTAAGCCAATAGGAATGCGACATTCGCACAATATTTAGTATATAGCCATGGATACCTGGTTGACATTTCTGAAATTAATCATATTAGGTCTGTTCCCTGCAATAAAAGTGTAGCACTGAGCTATACGATTTTATTTATTTTGATCATGTTTTAATGTTTCTTGCAGTTTACAAATGCAATATACATAGATATTCCCAAATTTAGTAATTTTATACGTATTTTTTCACAGATAGACCTGAATTCTTCAACATTATATAGCTCGGTGCTACACTTTTATTGCAGGCGAACAGACATATTAAGTGACACTTAATTTGATAGCTGTCAAATAATTTTGATTTTCAAAAGTAACTATATTTAAAATTGATTTAACTAATAATTATTGATAAAATAATTTTTATTAACCGGAGTAGAAAAAATATTGTATGCCACTTTCATGTAATGGCCATTAATACACTCGCATATTATATACGAAACTCGCCTGCGGCTCGTTTCGTATCCTACAATATGCTCGTGTCTTAATGGCTATCATTACATGTTCGTTGCATAAAATACTATTATTGC
Source organism: Galerucella nymphaeae (assembly GCA_963978555.1). Classification (NCBI taxonomy): domain Eukaryota; kingdom Metazoa; phylum Arthropoda; class Insecta; order Coleoptera; family Chrysomelidae; genus Galerucella; species Galerucella nymphaeae. Next base: position 10,157,609 of record OZ021705.1, read on the forward strand.
ACTAGTGCAATAAAGTACCACTTTTTCCATTAAATGTGGTTCACAAAAGTGTTGTTTTTTGCATGAATGTAGAAAAAGAAATTTTCACGGGGAATCGAACTCTGGGCTGGGACTCTGCACACTATAGAATTTAACCGATCGTTTCCTACTGTATTATTACTATTATTATTCCAATCGACAGCAGTCGAAAGTCTCACTCTGTATACCATCTCTATACTGTCGACAAGTATTATCTTCTTACTGACTTAGTTTAATGAAATATATTGAACTTTTTATCAAGAAATTGTCGACAAAAGACGAGCGAATAGAGTCGACAGTAGAATTCTATAGTGTGCACTGGTCTACCACGCGAGAGTCTGATATGCTTACCACTCGAATACCGCGGAATGCTCTACTTGACAATCTATAAAGTCAGATGTATTATATAATTTCATAAAAACTGATCTCTATTAGGAGTCCCCTTAAATACCCATTTTATTTTGTTTTTAGTATTTGTTGTTAATTTATACGGATTATTTTATTTATGTTTATTATTGTTAATAAATATTTTTGATGCAGTGCTTCTAGGAGAGACTTTTTTTGACAAGTTATTTTTACGTATCTTTGAAATTGACATTGACGAATACTTAACACGAATGATGATTGGTGGATTTCATATACATTCTAGGATGTATATGAAATCATAACCGCTCGGTTAACCGATATGGCCTACATTTACATTCTGTAAACTGTGCAGAAAATTGATAATATACATGTGGGTCTAGAAAAATGTATTTTTTGGTTGAAACGAATGCACAGTATTGAGATTATGAGTGTATATTGGTTATATTTATATTCCTTGTGGTACATTAATTACCTATCTTTATTGTTAATTTTTTGGAAAATCAAACCACAATCCATTTTTATATTTGCAATTCAAAGTTTTGGGTAGCGTTCCAGTCACAGTTAGGGAGAATAATTAAGTTTTTATAAAATTCTGGTCCCTATCTGACACTATGAAAAAATTCGCAACTAGTTTCCCTTCGACGTTTGAATTAAAAGTATAATAGTATATTATGCAATGAGCACAAAATAATTCCCATTTTGCTGCGAGTTGCATACTATACTTTTTCTATGACAATATATCTTTCACGTTTAATACATACATACTTTAAACTTTGAAGAAATAAACTGATAATATTTTATTACTCCGAATTCGCGAATAATGTGCTTTCTGTCAAAATTGAAATATGAATTTAAAAAATATGTAAATATTCTCTTTATTGCTATTTCTAATAGGTACACCGCTAATGAGCTTTCTATCAAAATTAAAATATAGAAATAGGTTTATTGCTATTTCTAACAGGTACACAGAAATAGTAGCCTATAAAAATACATTTTTATAGAATACAACTATGAAATTACTCGTTACCTACTAAAACTTTGACAGAAACGATCTGCTGACGTTTGATCTATTTGTCGCTGGACGTCATAATCTGACAAGCCGTAGTCGTTGTAATTTTAGAGTGCACCTAGAACTAACACGAAATATTCCATTTCGCATTTGTTGCATAGCAACCGATGCAATAATAAAATTCTGTACAAAGTGTGCTCGTTTATGATTGAAATTACGGTTAGAAAATGAAAAACTAACAATAAAAATGTCTATTAGTTTGTAGAACCGTTTAAAAAGGAATATATCAAAATCTTGCCAAAGAAAAAATAGACACATTGCCTTATTCAGAATCATATACACTGTGTTATTTATAAGATGCGACATAGGGATTTTTGTACAAAACTTTTTTAGCAAATAGCGTTCATTAAAAATAATAACTGATTTGGAAAGGTCGTTGAAAAATAAGTTCAAATGCTTTTTTAATTTTCTCAAATTACTTTTGACTTAATGAAAAAATGGGTAGTTATGTTTAAAAAAATGAATTTCATTTCCATACCACTTTCGAATATTCTTCACCGTGTGGGAATTAGCTACACAGGTAGGTGCATAGAAAATTTAAAAGTTTAAAAGCTCGCGTTTGACAGTTTGGTGCAGGAATCCCTATGTGTCGCATTTTATAAATAACACAGTGTATACAGTTAAACTTTGTCTGTTATGGGAACTGAAATGAGTATTTCTTTTTCAGTTATGACCATTATTGGAAATATTGGAATAGGTATTTCAATATTAACAATATTGTGGATATCAACATTATTTATTGTTGTAATTGGAGTCCGATTTCAAAGTAACATTTCGTGGATAATATTAGGATTAGCTACAGCGATAACAATTTTGTTTTTAATTATCCCCACTGATAAGGAATTTCAATTGAATCATTCTAATTCTGTTGTAAGTTGTTTCCAATGTACCTAATATTCATTCATTTTCTCTTTCTTTTTTCAGACAGAAGATTATTGTTTCATTTATAAGAATATATCATTATCAATTTTATTATTAAGCTGCATAATTGGATTTGGAAGTTTTTTTGTTGTACATTGTACATTTCCTGTGCATCCAGACGCCATCCAGAGTGCTTACTGTGAATATGATTAAATTAACGATTACTCAATTAACCAAGAGGTTATTTTCTTCCACTACCAGTTTGAAAAAAATCATAGAGATATCCAATAATGATGAGTTCCTGTCAAAAGTAATGAATTCTAGTATTCCGGTTATAGTAAATTTTCATGCAGAATGGTGTGAACCATGTCATATATTAACGCCAAAAATGAAAGAATTAATCGAACCTAAAACTAATATAGATTTGGCAATTGTAGATGTAGAACATAACATCGAATTAGTCGAAACTTTCGAAGTAAAGGCTGTACCAGCTGTAATAGCTGTTAGAGATGGTTTAGTAGTTGATAAATTTATTGGTTTAGTGGATGCTAATATGATTGAAACGTTAATCGAAAAATTGGATCAAAAAGCATGATGATAAATTGTTTTCACTTACTAGTACGGCGTTTCAATGGATGTCAATAAATGTATATAAGTAAATTACTTTGTATCATATTTAAATCCTGTCTTAGAATATGTTTTGTAGACAAAGTTCAGAATAAAAATATTCCAGTAGGTATATTATTTATGTCTGCCGAGGAATTGAAATGCGAGGCATATTTTTTAGATTTCAGGTTTCGATACCATTTGAAAAGCAAAATATCCACCATTTTCCTAAATTAAACGTGAATTTGCAAAATGAAAAAGGTTCTCCCAACAACAGGTGAGATTTTGATATCACCCATCTCGTTACGGTAAGACTACAAAACTGTGGTTTTCGATGCGTCGGCTCGTACAGCAACTAATGTTTCACCAAACAAGCTACAGATGAAAGGGCCAGTAGTTCAGGATCATATTTCAACAATTTTATTGCACTTCAAGCATCGGTACCTACGCGGTAACTGCGGATATGGAAAAATTTTCTGTAAGTATTGGTATTGCCTGAGCAACGAGGTTTTCAACGGATTTTATGGCGGGGTGTCCCCACCGACGAGATATTTTCTGTTCATGAGTTACTGACGGTTACATTTGGAATGACAAGTTCTCAGTTTCTAGCAACTCGTTGTCTTAAAGAGTTGGTGCAAGAGTATAAAGTTGATAGGCTTATTGCGAACATAATAAAACACGATTTTCACACGTTTCAGAAAGGCAAGACTAGTCATGGTCTATAAATGGTGTCATACCGCACTAGTGCGTTTTGAAAACATTACCGCACTAGTGCGATAATGAGAATCTAGAATAGTTATTTATGTATCAAGGGCGTAAAACAGGCGTTTATGGACCGCAACGTGTAATTAAGAGCCCGTGCCGCAAGGCGAGGGCTATTAACACGTAAGGTTCATAAACGCTGTTTACGCCTGAAATACATACAATATTTTATGCACGACCGTATTAATGATAGTTTATCAATACATATTTTTTTTTTCCATTTTTCACCTTTTGTGAGTAGGTTAATTATTATAAATGTTTCAAATTGGATAAATTTTATACCTCGATATTTTTATAACTCACCCTGGATAACAATCTACCAAATCATTTGTGAAGTTAAATCAAAATATGTCTTATTGAAACTAATAAGATGATAAAACAATAATCCATATACCTATACGCGTTACCATAGCAACCAAGTCAATAGGACAAGAATAGGTAGACGCCATTTTTATTTACAGTTGACTTCGCGTATTACAAGTTTCTTGGTATATTTTCGAAGAAGTTTTATATATTTAAATAATTAAAATAACACTGGAAGCTGCTTTTTCAATTTCCAAAAGGAGATTGTCTTCGCTTGAACTCATTTTTATAGATTTTTGTTCACTCAAAATTGACAATTTGATGGCATAACTAATTTATTTTATTTCCACAGCTTTGTTTGTCTCTGTTGCTATGATCACAATGTATGATACACAGTACCTTATGTTTGCAGTCATTATTAAAAATACGTTGGATTGATTTTTTTTTATTCCATAATATATGTAGGTACTGTTAATAATACTAATAAACAGTTGTAAATAAAATTTTGTACATAACACGTGTGATAGGAATTATGAACGAATTTAATGTCCATATCCCACCAATTACATACTACTACTATAGTCAGATGCAGTCTTATCGTGCGGGTCATACGATTCAACAAAGACATACTCACAGTTTTTGTTTTCTTTTATTGCGTTTAATTATAACTTTCAAATGAAATCCGTTAGATGAAGACTTATGCAATTTTGACGGGAAAAAGAAGGATATGTATTTAGTTTTCAGCGATTCTGACTTTTTATTTTGAAGATGTCCATACCTAGTCGTTCTCAAGGGTAGCTTACTAGTTTTATAGGATGGAGTGTTTCTATTCTTTGCTGTTGGCAAGTTATACATGTGGAGTCGAGGAGATAGATTATCAATTGGCTTATTGATTAGACCAATTAATGGTTTGTGATCGGTTTGAATAAGTATTTTTCTGCCATAAATATAGTAGTGATAGTGCTCACGTGCTGCAACAATCGCTAACAGCTACTTTTCTATTACTGAATATCTGGTCTGGGTTTCTGTTAGAGTAGCAGAGCAATATGCAATGGGGTTATTCTCTTGCATAAGTACTCCTCCAATTGCCTCTTTACTTGCATCTGTGGCAATTACTATATCCTTTTTGTCATTGAAGATTTTTAATACTGGAGCATTACATATCATTCTTTCCAATTTTTTAAAACATTCATCATGGTTTTCTTCCCATAATCATTCACAGTTATTTTTTAATAAATTTCTTAGTGTCACTGTTTTTTTTGACATGTTAGTGATAAATTTGGCCAGGTAATTCACAGCACCAAGAAACATTTGAAGTTCTTTTTTGTTTTTTGGTTTTTCTAAATCCATTATTGCATCAATTTTATCATTAGTTGTTTCTATCTCTCCATCACATATCTGATGTCCTAAATATTTAACTGTTGTCACTGTTTTATTTTCTTTGAATTTTATGTTTGGAATTCTTGCCTGCATTAGTACTTTCTCAAGAATATCATTGTACTCTTCCAGTGTTTTGGCATGAACCAGAACATCATCCGCATGAATTTCCACCCCTGGTATATCTTTGAATACGGTCATTTCTTCATGAAATGCTTCTGATGAGCAGCATAAGGAAGTCGTTTAAACCTGTAGCGGCCAAAGGGTGTAACTATTGTACATAACTTTCAACTTTCTTGATCTAATGGTTCTGGTGGAAGGCTGATCTTGCATCTAATACAGTGTAGTATTTCGAGTCATTTATATTGTCCAATATTTCTACTAATGTTGGCATATGGGTTTCAGATCTTTTAATGAATTTGTTCAAAGGTCTTGGATCCTCTGACTGACTGGTCAAGTTTTAATACTGTTACAATAGGATGGACCCAGTCCGTTGTTTCACTTACAGCTTCAATGATGCCTTCCTGTTCCATTGTTTTCAATTCAGTTTTTACTCTTTTTTGTAGTGACCTTGGTATTCTGCATTTTGCCCTTGTTGGTTCCGTATCTTCTGTTAATCTAATTTTGAATTGATTTTCTGCGCATCCTATACCTTGGAATACATCATTGTGTGTGGGTCATATGTGGCCTAAGTGCTGTGAGCCTACACTCACCCTCCCTACTCTACAGATACAGATACAGATACATCATTGTATTCATCGATCTTCTTACATCTTTTTTCTTCTTTAATTGTATTAGTTTCATTTGAATCTACTCTTCTCAGGAGTTCCAGGTTTTGTATTGACTCCAACCCTATTAATGGCTGTAAATCTTTTTTCGTAATGAAGAATGTGGCCATCTTTTTAAATTTTCCAACATCACATTTTAAATCGCAAATGCCTTCGATTTCAATTTCATTTTGTGAGTATGATATCAAGCAACTATTGTTCTTCCTAATGCTGGGTTTTTCTTTTAAGGAATCATATAGTATTCTAGACAATAGATTTACTTGACTACCACCAAGTTTTTTTCTTTTACCCATTCCAAGTTTGAGCTAGCTAATGCATCTACAGTTTGATGAATTGCACCTATTTGCCATGTTGTTTCTGCCTCTGGGTTATATTCGGTTTCTTGTATTGACATTTCATTATTATTAATTTTAGGTCTACAAGCTTTTGCGAAGTGGTTTAACTTTCCACATTTTGAACATTTTTCACCCATAGCTGGGCATTTTCAAAATTCATGACTGAATGTACATCTTTGGCATTGCCATTGTTTTTTTGGTAAATCCAAATTGATTTTCTTCAATAATTTCTCTCTCAGGTTTTTGTTTGTGGTTCCACAAATTATTCTATCTCTGATTAAATACTCTGTTAGATTACCGAAACCACAGTTTTTTACGTTGTTTCGTAAAATTGTGATGTACTCATCAATATTCTGCCCCTCTTCTTGATTACTTGTAAAGAATAGGTATCTATTCTAAGTTTCATTTTTGAAAGGGGTGTAATGTAGCGAAAATGCATCCAAGATATTGGTTAGTAGATTAGCAACGTTAGCCTGACTACAGAAATAGGGAAAACAGTGTGTTAGAGAGAGAGTGCAGCGAGACAATGTGTAAGAGAGAGACTTCGTTTTAAAATGCGCATGCGTAAAGTTATATGGTATGTTATTAGAAAAAAATTTTGGGAGGGCTCGAACCTGCATCGCCGACGACGCGGACTTCGAGTTTACCCACTCGGCTACCAGATAACTTTGTTATCTAATACTGAAATGAGGTAGTGTTGATAGCGACGATAATAATTGTAAGACGAAAATTTTGCTAATCTTGTAGTATAAAAGTATAACGTAACCGCGGTTAACTGATAGCGTCTGAAATACTGAAATACATCTGAGTTGAAAGTAACGTATACCGGGTGACTTAAAAGTAACATATAATGAAAAAACAATAATAAATAATTATTTATTTAAATCATTGATAACTTTAACTTTAAAAAAGTATACAAATTCTCTAAGGGCATTGTGTAACATATCGTTTGGTGTGATGGAACAAAATGCATATAAAATTTGTAAAGGACTTTAATTTTCGGAGAAGGTATTTTTACAGAAATCCAAAACATAATAATATTCACAAAAATTCAAATTTTCTAACACAGATATACGTTGTATAATCAAATTATTTCATTCTAAAATTTGCGATACTTCTTCTTCCATGTAATACTCAACACCATGTTTCTTGACTAAAATCACCTTACTGTCATCGTAATTTAATGGTAATCTCCACATGGTAATGAATCAGATTTGAACTCGTCTCCGGTATGAAAGAAATTTATCTGTTGTGTCATAGTTGAGATAAAGGTATTCCATTCATAAGTACTGAAAGATATTTTGCTGAACTTAAGATGTTGGGATAAGATAACAGCAGGTGTGAATGATCTTGCAGGACTTATTCCACATTTTACTTCATAACCCGAAATTGGATACTGTGTTGAAAGCAGGTAAATGTTCTCCGACTTGACAGCAGTCTCATAGTTTTCCAATATTCTATCTAACTCTGAACTGTAGTTACTTGAATCAGATTCGTTCACGATGTCGACACTACCACTATCTTGGGAACTCATGTTGCTAACTGAGTTTGATATCCAAAGCTCACTTCAATTTATAGCTCCTGCTCTTTCAAGGTTTTCTACGCGGCGAACCGAAAAATAGATCTATACAATATCAATATTTTCTATCCAACTGTTGTGTTTGCTATCCAAACCAAGCCACTTGACGTACATTTTGTTACCCTTTCTTCTGAGCACCTTTTCAACTGAGTAAATGTCTGGATTCGATGTTTTCTGTAGTTCTTCATCATAGAAGCAGCCGCTGATTGGAGTGCCTTGCATGTCTTCAAGTAAATACGTAGCAGGATTGGTAATTTTAACTTTGATGATTTTGAATAGTTCTGTAGTCCAATTGGGTGTATATCCTTTTTCAAAGACATGTTTTGCCTTGGATATGCGCACAATGTCGCCAACTTTAAATTTTCGTGGACCGGCTATCTTTAAATGACTATAGGTGTTATTCAAAATAGATTTTTCGTTGGATTTGTTGACTTGAGAAGGCTTATATTTTGTTGTGGAATGTTTTGTATTGTTATAGTTTTGAGTAATTTCAGGCAGAATATCAATCCATTTGTAGGTGCCATTTAAACTGAAATACTAGTAGAGCTTTGATTTCAAAGTTCTTATAACACGCCCAGCCATAGAAGCCTTCATCGTACTAAATACGCTATAATGATTTATACCATGTTTTTTCATTAAATTTTGAAATTTTCTGTTGTAAAACTCCTTCCCCTGATCAGATTGCAGATTTTTTGGTATTCGTCTAGTGTGAGCGAGAATGCCCGAGTAATCTCCTCTCCGGTCTTCGTCTTTAGTGGGCGTGTCCACACAAACTTAGAAAAACAATCAATGACGACCAGTATCATTTTATGATTCCTGTTTTGTGATGCAAAATTCCTCATCTCCGCAAGATCCATTTGCCAAATATCGTCAAGGCCCTTGATAATTGTGCGTCTGCGAGGGAGTTTTTTCCGAATCGGTTTGTGAAGTTCGTTTACGAGTTGAATCTTTTCCTTGTTGTGCATATTATGATGTATTACCGGCTAGCTTCAGCTCCAGACTGTGAATGCGGTTATGGATATTTATTTCCAATGTCTTAATATTGTTCACTATGTCTGAAATGTTACTTTTCAAATCAGAAACGGCTCTGATATTTTCTGCAGATTCTTTTTTCAATTCACGTATACTTGCATTCGCACTAAATTCTCTTCGAATGAAGACTTTTGCAGTGGCAATTGAATCGTCAACGTATTTCTTCGTAGCCATATCCTTACCTGCTACTGGGGGATTTCGCGAAATGAATGTATTAATTTCGTTAGTTTTATTTTGTAAGTTGGCAATATTCGCCTGTAATATGGGAATTTCGATCTTATGAAGCTCGTTTCTGATTTCGTTCAATCCTACTTCTAAATCCTTTATATCGTGTGTTTGTGGTGAGTTGATAGTACGCAAGTCATCAACATATTTTTTTGTTGCAGCGTCACTATTTGCTGTCGGTTCTTTAACATTACAAATTTTCACATTTCCAATATCAATATTACGCGCATAGGGCGTTTGATGTCTATGTCCGAATTTATCGACTGGCATAATTGAAATGAACAAGTTTCAACTTGTATTATTCTATTATATCAGCCTCCTTGAGTTCATTAATAATTGCTACTATTTCTTTGTCGTGTGACGTATTACCGGCATCTTTCGAAGCAATTAGTAGCTTTAGACGTCCAACCAACTCGTTGGGATCATCCCAATAAATGTATTCCATAGGGTCTTCGTTGTATACCAAACGGGAATCGAGAACGTTTCCGCCACTTTTCGGAGAAGGTATTTTTCATAGACGTTCCATTAGTAGCTGATGTGTAGAGTAGAGGGACGACGGTTCGATGATTCTGATTTTGTTCTAAACAAAGGTTTGATAATATTGTGATATTTGTCGGTGCGTGAACCCTTAAGACGGTTGAGTGTATCTAGGTGAACCCTAGTATACTCTAGAAGGGTTTTATATACCTCCAAATCCTGCTGGGTGTAACCTTCTGGATCGTGGTAGAATAAAAGCTGGTATAAGCCAGGTGTACTAGTCACGGATCCAGCTTCTTTATTTCGTTCTTGTAGTATGTTGATATTGCCGTTTCTTCCATCAAATCCAATTCTACGCGTACCTAAACTCCAACCGAGTTCGTCATTGTAGATAGGGCCGTAATTTTTATCGATTCTTCCATTATCTTGGAAATAGTCTTCGATATACGATTGACTAATTTCAGGATATTGATCTAAATACTTTTGGATGGATTCATGTGTCACCTCAGGAAGCATTATTTCTGGAGATTCGGCATTGGAATGTTTCATCGGTTTCAGCCACCGGTTCCGTTTCGAGGAAATGTGTAAACACATCATCATCATCGGGTTCTTCTTTCTTTATTTCCTCCTTTGGTTGTAAATTTGTAATCGATTTTTGTAATGTCTTCGAGGATTGTACAATTTCTTCTAGTGGTTTGGATATTGGCTTGAATAGTTTATTAATAGACTTATCTTGCTCTGATTTACCCAATTTCAATGCCAAGTATTTTTTTCGAATCGATCTGGCAAGTTCAGACACTTTTTTCTTGCGCAATGCAATAGCATTGAGGGCGAAATCTTTCACAATTACCAAAGTACCATAGCGATCACACCAACAATTTGAACACATATTTTTGAATGTGTCAAATGTCGTCAGGAGATACGTGTTCGTCAAATATATGTTTCAAGTTTACCTCATCCTGCTTGAATAACACAATAACATTACAATTGTCGCGAATAAGCTGTTTCGGTATTTTTGAGTATGTTTGACAAAGATATGCAGCATCACTATCTTTATGTCTACACATGGAGTAGTATTCACGAATTTTCTGCTGACCGTCACATGCAACGTCATCAAATAAAAAGACAGAATTTGGTCGAGCTTTATCTGGTCTAATTATTTCCTCATTATCTTTAAATGGGAAATACCCAACACCCTTGACTTGCGCTATAACTTCTTGTAGCAATTGATACTTTGGTTGAAATAACGATTTTGAATAGACATAAACATTTTTGAATTTCGCACCATTTGCATTGAATAGGAGCGCCAGCACGGCGTTCGTCTTTCCACACCCACTGGGGCCACATATAATGGCACGGAAAGAATTTGGTAACAATTTGCCATGTTTACCAATAGTTGGTGTTGAGGTAAAATCCAGATTTTCAATGGGTATAGTCTGCTCTTGTTGAATTATTTTCATTGTGTGTGTCGTTTTTCGTAGTACTACTCTTTAAATATAGGTGTTACCACTTACGCGTATCAGTCTTAATGTTGGTGTTTGAAGGAGAAGGTCTCTTGAATTCTCTCATCAATAAACTACCTATTGAACTTCACTTACCTAGCTATCAGTACTGTGGACGTAAGTACTACCCCCTCCACTCCTTTATGTAAAAAATTGATTAATTTTTTTTTAGCCGGTACAAAATTGGTAAAACGCCTTGATCGTGGAGATCGAGGCATTAACCCCTTGGACGCAGCTTGTAAACAACACGATATTTCTTACTGGAAGAATAAGTCTCTCGAAGAACGACACAAAGCTGATCGAATACTTGAAGATAAAGCTTGGGCTCGCGTCAAATCAAAAGACGCTTCACTGGGAGAGAAAACTGCTGCATTACTTGTAACAGGCGGAATGAAGGTGAAAAGAAAGCTGGGAATGGGTTGTCGTCGCAAACGTCGTTCCTTGCATCGAGATGTTATTCTAAAAGTGGGAAAGTCATTGAAGAGAGGAACATCTTTGAAAGACACTGCAACGTTTGCCTTACGAGCAGCCAAAGCACTTATTAAAGAATTTGGTGGGAAAAAAGAAGTCGAGGTTCCTCGAGTGATACCTGTAGCGAAATCCGGAGGTTCCCTACCGCTCAGTCCTTTGTTTGCTGGCATTTCGGCACTGGGAGCACTGTCAGGTGGTGCTGCTGGGATTGCTAAAACTGTCATTGACGCAAAGCATGCGCAAAAGAAATTGGAAGAAGATGTACATCATAACAAGGCTATGGAACGTGTAGGATCTGGCCTGTATCTGAAAAAGTATCCAAAAGGCGGCTGCGGATTGTATTTGAGAAAGCAAAAAAACCAATAAAGCTACCCAATCACGCATTAACGGACTTTGACATAACACATTACGCAAAATCGCTTAAAATACCGCATTTTCGAGGAGTTTTCATGCGAGACACTCTCCCCAAAGACGGCCCCCGAAAACAAGAATGTGCAGTGGTTAATTTAGATACCTCTAAGAATAGCGGAAGTCAAGGGTAGCTTACAAAAAGAAACAATGTAGAGTATTTCGATTCATTTGGTAACTTGAAGCCGCCGAAAGAAGTTGTTGAATATCTGGGAAAGAGTGCGAGAATTTTCTACAACAATACTCAATACCAAAACTACGATCAAATCAATTGCGGTCATTTGTGTTTGAAATTTCTACAACAATGACGGAACTACTACTACAACAATGACGGAACTACTACTACAACAATGACGGAACTACTACTACAACAATGACGGATCTACTACTACAACAATGACGGATCTACTACTACAACACATCTACCATGGAAAAGCATTGAGTAGTTCTACTGACGAAGAACTAAAGCACTTTCCCATTGAACATCTAATAGAGTGTGTAAGACCTTGGGAATTGCTGGAAATGTGGCATAAACTTCCCAATGAATATCGAGCAAATTTTGAATTACAAATACGACTGCCTTGTTTCATCCATTACAACCGACCTGATTGGACGACGCATTGTGACGGCCCTCCGAGTTCGCAAGCTACTTGTTTCCTTTGTAAACAAACATTAAAAAATAAAAAATGATATTTAAATTCAAACATTATTCGTATTTCATTAGTCACCATGTCACAGTTGCTGAGAGTAAACAGCCACAATCATGAATTTACTTTCCAACCTACTACGCCTATTGTGCTCGATCCGAAGAATGGATACGAAATAGCTCTACGATCTTTTCATTCTCATCACAGTATACCGAACATTGAAAATTATAAGTTTTACTACTACGATACCAGGGGCAAGCTTCAAAGTTTTGATTTTCCCACAGGATGTTACGAAATTGCTGATCTTGAAGCGTTTATCCGAGATAAATTGGGTGCGGGCAATTCAACTGGACCAGAGGATATATTTTCACTAAAACCCAATCGCAATACGTTAAAATGTGAAATTTCCAGTAAATACAAAATTTCATTCAAAGAAGATAATAGTCTTGGGAGAATTTTGGGTTTTTCACCGAAAATACTCGACGCAAACAAAATACACTCGTCAGATCTCTCCGTCAAAATCATTAAAGTATCTAGTATTCGCTTCGATTGTAACATTACCACTGGAGCCTTCGATGCAAACAGACCTGCTCATACTATATACGAATTCGTCATACAAGTGGATCCAGGATATTCCATAGACGAAATTCCTCATAATTTACTCTATTTACCTGTTATACCACAACGTGAAATAACCAATATCACTGTCATCTCTTTAGGCCAAGACGTTCAGCCTATAAACTTTCGTGTAGAACTAAGTACGTTGGTGCTAGAGCTTAGAGCGCGAAGCAAATGGGACTAATAATCAATCATAAAAGACAGTCTACAGAGCATTCAACTTCATTAGATAAGCTACCATCAAAGCTGAAGCAACTCACGTTCGCAAACAAATTGGTTCTGCAATCGTTGGGTTTTAAATTGAAAAATGACAACAATGTATGGAAAACGTCTTCGTCAAAAAGACAACATGCCTTCGATGTTTGATATCTACCGTAAGCCGATGTTTGACGATTCAATTCGAAAGGCTGAATACAGAACCTATGCTCCATTTATAAAGTCATTCAATTGCAGTGACATTGTGGAGTTTAAGCATTAATCAAGTTGATTCGTTCTTTGCAATGAGCGAAACTTTGTTGTGCATTAAAGGTTCGCTTGAAGTACACGGAACTGGTGACGTAAAATTAGCAAATAATGTTGGTGCCTTTCTATTCGATTCATGTACGTACAGTGAAAGTGCCAGGGAAATGGAAACGGTTCGGGATCCTGGAATAGTGAGTGCCGTACGTGCTATGACTTGTTATAACCAAGAAGATTCCAATCATATGGCTATAGCCGGCTGGAATTACCCGAAAGATCCTATTCTGAATGTTAGCGACAAGTCCTTCAACTTTCAAATACCTCTTAAACATATTTTCAGCATTTTCAACGATTATTCCATAATTACATGTGAGCGTCAAACAATACGACTAGTTCGGGCACGAAATGATAATGATTGCTTATATATTACTGAAAAGAATGTCTCTGGAACGCTCTCCACTACAACAGCTAAAATTAATATTACAAGCGTTGAGCTAAATCTTTCCTAATGACGACATAAAATTAAATCTCACGAAATCCATTCAAAAAAGATCAACCTATAGTTATTCCATTTAGGAAGTGGGAATTACACGAATTACCTTCAATTACTAAAGGAGCAAGACGTGAAGTTTGGGCTGTCAAGACATCCACTTCAGTTGAAGGACCTCGTTTTGTTATTGTTTTCTTTCAAACCGACAAACGTAACTCGAGTACAGCTGACCCGACTTTATTTGACAATGCCGACGTACAAAGTATAAGACTGTCACTTAATGGTGACTATTGGCCCAATGAAAGAATGCAATTGGATTTCGCTAAAACTGACTATAATGAGGCATATTTCAACTACACCGCATTCTATCCCAACTACGCAAACTCCACACAGAAGCGCCCCCTGCTGGATTATTCTTCTTTCAAGAAACGGGCATTGTTTGTTATCGATTGTTCGAAACAGGAAGCAAGCATGAAGGCGTCCATAGTCGATGTGAAACTTGACATTGAAGCAAACATAGGCTTTCCCGAAAATACCAAAGTCTGCATCATAATTCACGATTGCGTAATGGAATACTTCCCCCTCTCCGAAATTGTTAAGAGCTTGAACTAAATGTTGTGAGTTAGTGTTGTCAAAGAACTCAGCATAGAAATTGGCTTCAAAGGTTCGCATTACATATTTTTACCACCGCAACCGTTTTCCACATTGAGCAACGACGACAAAAAGACTACATCCTACTTGGAAAGGAATGTGCATGGTATTCGATACTCTTCAGGAGATGTAGAATATTCTAAAGTAAATGAAATATTGGAAAGCAAGTTATTGCATGCCGCAGACTACATTTACGTTCGAGGACAACAAAAAGCCGAGTTTCTGCAAAAGAAATGTCACATTTTCGGTATTTTTCCACATATTATTGACGTTTGCAAATTTGATGGTACGCCGTGTGCAACAGGAAACTTTGTCCACGATCCAAACCCCTGCCACGCCACTGGAGTATATTCGTGTACCGAAAGAAATGTACAGCGCCTCCGCCACTGGTTTTCAAATACTGTATTACCATTATAAATAAAGTTTTTTTAAACATGGGTTTTATTGAAACACTCTGTATATTCATCAACTTTTATATTACATGAAGATTGGAATTTTCGTTTTACAATTTCAAAAATAATTTTTAAAATTAAAACAAATACAGCCACTAATATTACACATGACATTGCGAAAACATTATTAATTTCATTTTTTATTTCCTTTTCTGTTCTGTTGAACATGGTGTAGGTTGAATACGTCTTAACGGATAAGTAGTTTGCGGCAGTCTACGAGCTAACTGATGGACCTCTTGAGGTACCCAGTTTATACGAAGACTGCTCCACGTCTGACTCACTTTCTTATCAGATAAACTAAGATTCTCCATTTGTTTCATAACCTCACTTTTATCTTCATAAAAAGCAATATCTTTCTTTAATTCACCAATGCTATTAATAAACTCTTCAATTCGACGTTTGTACTCTTCTGAAGGCATATTACGAAAGAGAACATCCTCATACGTAGACACGTTTGATGATCGTTTGACGCAGCACTTGACGTTTGACGTAACGACGTGACGTTTGACGCAACGAGGGAGATACATTTCATGAATATTGTTTTTACTGCTATTACATAAGGATATATTGGAAACTAACAAAAACACAAGAATAATTTTAAAAATAATTTTATTATAAGAAAACGACAATATTTTACATTTATGAGAGAGAGAGAGAAAATATAAATACATTTCTAATAAAGCCCTGTTGGGCACGGACTTATGTCCAACACTAACAACGCTGATATAAATCACCTACAACGCGTACTAATGTAATACCGGCGGCCGTTAATCACCAATATAATAACCGGTAAAAACCACTGTAATCAATAACCTGTAATAGGGAAACTAAAAACTGCTGGTCCACCGTAAAAGCTGCTACTCCAGAGAACACCTTGGTGCCGAGTTTCACGAGCCGGAACCTGGAAAAGTAAAATTCTCCTGGTGTGTTCCTGAAAATAACAAGAAGGCAGCGTAGCTGGCTGTCACCACCCACGAGTACGTGGGAAACAGGAATCAACGACTGCTGTAAGAAAAGTCCGAAAGGATAGATCCGGCCTCCGCTGCTATCAGTTGTTGTTGATAATGAGAGGTCTTTATGTGTAGGGTTACGTCTGGTATAAGGTTCAGGATAAGGTATTACTACTAATTTTACTAAGTAGTTTTTAGGGAATACCTAAGTATGAAAGCAAACTAAACGTTACCGAATTTAAATGGGTTTATTAAAAAAAGAGAATAGAAAATGAATAATAAAATATAATAATAAAACTTGATCTTGATCTTAAAAAACGTAATTAAAGGTTACGGGTATGAATTTAATAACCAACATTAATAAATTATCAATTTTCTCGAATTTAAGGATTACGACTGAATCCCTTATTTTAGCAAATATATAATTAAATTAAATATGTGTAAAACTAAGAAATAAAATATATTAAACAATCTATGCATGAGGTGGCAAATAAATACAGGCTAACCAAACTACAAAAATATTTGTTTCACAGTTAGTATAAGATCAATCAGACTCACCAAGTGCAGGTAGGATGCTCTCCAATGATGCTGGAGACTTCTTATCCGGCTTATTAACTGACACCAACACAGTATCGGATAGGGTAGACTTCTTATCGAACCTGTTTGCCTCTAGCAAATCTTATTTGGCCGTTCGCTACCCTCTTTACCGAATTACACTTTAAGCGCTACAGTAGACGCTCTCTCGAAGAAATTACTCCGGTGTCGAAACGAAACTTATTTTGACTCCGCGCTACTTTCGTCTTACAAGTCAAAATATAACTCTGGATTTTTCCAGATGACCGCTAACCGCGAACACTATGAGGCAACCGCTCGCAACCGTGCTCGGGACCCAACTGCCTCGTCGTTTTTTCTATCTCGTCCAGCTTTGGGCAATTTTTGCCCAGTCAGCTTTTCACCACTTTTTCATTTCTTGCTTTCTTATTGGACACACGTGTACTTTGTAACCCACGATCGCTTTGCTTCATCAGCCAACTCGTGTTTTCGAAACTGGGTTCCTTTTTGGTTACTTAGTAATTGTGTCATTGTGCATTATCAGCATTGTTTAGTCTGATTGAACTTTGCTACGATACTTGAATCTAGGTTATATATTTATGAAATTAATTTTGTTTTGAATATACTCGAAATTTGTTATACAGGATGATGTTTTCCATCATTCCACCCTTGGTACTTGTTACATTGCCACCCCCTTTGAAAAAGTGTTGGACTTACCTGTCCAACACCTTTTACGTGCTCCCCCTACGCTAAACTTATCTAAGTACAAAGTTGCGCCACTGCGTTACATATTATCGCGAATTCACCGTGGCACTGGGACACTTTTTCATTGTTCGTCCGTACGGTCTTTTCCTTTTGTCTTGATGTAATACCTATGACTCCCCTGTTGCGCTTTGCTGCTCCTCGGCTCTGCTGGGTGGTTGGGCCATTTTACCATTGGCCTCATCCATCTTTAGTATTGTAATGGGATATACATTTTTGGTAGTTGAAAAATAATTCGTACAACGAAGGGTAGAGTGTCCTTCATTGCTGCTAGTGCATTACTAGTTTGGCGGAAACATTGGGGGGAGAAACCGTTATGGTTTCAATACTGTGCCCGTGGAATGGGGCGAGGACGATTTGAGATTTGACAAACAGTTGTCTGAATAGTTTAGGGTGGTCTAAGGACCGAAAGTATGATAAGTTGCTTGTTGCACCAAGTTCTGGTGGGATTTACATTTCCTTGTAATGTTGACTCCTTTTTAGTTGTTGTTAGCCATACGATTGCGATTTTTGTTTGCCACGCACTCTGTTTGCACTTGACTTTAAAGTGTTTTTGTTAATTATTAACTTAAAACTATGGTAATAAAAGTTTGTACCGCGCACTTTTTATGGGGAGTTTATATTGTCGCGCGAGTCAGTCCAGTGAGCAGTGCTAGATGCTTGTCCATGGGTTTCTTGAGGGGTTTCCTCGTCGTGTTTAGTTAGTTCAATTCCTCCTTTGGATTTCTTCCTCAGGTCGTTTTTGTGTAGTACCCATGACGTTAGGCTTGACCATATGCCTGCGAATATAGCTACTCTGCAGTCTATGGTTCGATACATTCTTAAACTATTTATTATTACTCCACATAAATAGTGTAGATTTCAATATACGACGTAAAGTTAATTCTGTCACTTCGACGTTGCAGCTCCATACCATTTGTGTTCCGTTGAAACAACAACTGACACTGTTCCACTTACGTATGTTTAATTGGGGGCACGCCCGGTTAAATGTCTCTTAACGATATTACCGTTGCGTTAGTTTTCGCGTCCGTACAATCGTAGGCTATTAAACCATGTGTTCCATGTAGTATGGCGAAGATTAGCGTTAGGGTAGTCATGGTATTGTGTCGGTTGACCATTTTCTTCTCCTAATTTTGGTTCTGTCTTTTTCAGTTCGATAAAATTCTAGTTCAATGAGTTCACTACGCACTTTCTTATTCTAAATGCGACAAAAATATGAAAAAAATATTCAAAATGTTAAATAAGGTAATAGAAGTCAATAATATTACCTAACACAATATTAATCTGTCGTTTGGTACCTATAATCACATTACATAATTGTAATTATCTGCTTTTATAAGTCCTATGTGTAGTAAAATTCCTTTTTCAGTGAAATGTTAATGGCTTCCTGTAGCCCTGTCCAGATTATATCAAATCTTTCGGATGCAATGTCACTGATTGCCTTAATGAAAATTATAAAACAAAATCTTAAACTGTTAGTGGCTTCTTGTGGCCTTATCTGAATTAAATAATCCCCTTAATGAGTACTGTCTATAGATGACTCTTAAAAAAATATTAATTAAAAAAAATTTCCTGGCTTCCTGTAGCCTTATCTAAGTTGAATATTCCCTTCTTATTTCACTTACTAACTAATTTAGAATAATAGTGAAATAATATACTTGGTTTTCTGTAACCATACTTATCTAAGTTGAATAACCCCTTCTAGTTTTCTTTAAGTAAATAATTTACAAAATAAAAAAAAATTGATAAAAATAAACAATTGTTCGTTGCTGAAATTATTTGGTTTCCCCTGTACGAGGAAACTGCTGCACTAATTAACCTAACTAGAAACAACTGACGAGAAACCCCAATTTTTCACTTTGCTAAAACCCTTTGTACAGGTAATCAAAATATCTTATTAAGATAATGAACCGGTTGTCCTTGCTACTAGCGTTACCTTATCTTGGGTGCTTGCCTTAATGTAGTGGAGTGTCGATTCAACGTGGTCCAGGGATGTTGCCTGTTAGTATCCACAGTAACCATAGGGCATCGCGCAGGTACGTTGAACTAACCCTCGTACTTCATTTTGACAGTTCCCCTTAATTCTGGTATGTAGAGCGTCGACCTACTACGGATACGTTTGTTTTGATTGCCATTTCTGTGTCGTGAGGGTGGGTTAATGCGTTTCTCTGTTGTAGCAGACACTTTCCGCTAAAATTTTCCTATTTATCTACTCTCCTAGTAGTTTTCTCCATATTCTGCACCTTTTAATTCGGATTCACTGATCCGTGTTTTATTTTCAAACTCTTCTCCTTTGAAATTTCGTTATAGAAATATTCACCTATGTCGCTTTCGACATTTTAATTATTATACCTTCATTCCAGTCCGGTCCTGGCGAACTTACATTAATCGTAATCTCGCATTTTGTCACTGGATCATCAGTAATTGTTTATTCAAATATCAGCTGCTTTTGTGTCCTTGAACTTCACCATGTCTCGGTATGCAAGCGATATATAAACATTCGTTGTCGTAGGTTCTGCTTCAAATACTTAAAAAAAATTTTACTTTACCTGCAGTGTAAATGTATAAAATTTATTTTTTCTTCTTCTCCCTACCTACTCTTATACTATCTCCTGTACAACTTTTTCTATAACTTTTTATTTACCTTTTGTCCACATCCCCTTTTTGGGTTTATTATTCCTTTATTTGCCTAGTTTGGCAACTTCATTTTTTTTTTAATAATTTTTCTCTCCTGCATTTAGCACTTCCCTGCATGGGGTATTTATTACAATATTAAACTTGCAATTATTATTTCTTCTTTGATACCTCGTAACACGTGTATTTACACGTTCAGCTTATTTGCTGGCCTCGGGTTTGAAGCAAAATGGGTATCACCTTGTAACTAAATTCTTCGCAGACACTGTACTTTAGTTACTTGTACTGCAATTTAGTATCTATCATTGTCAATTTTTGACACGTTGCCATATTGTACCTTTTTCTGTACTACCTGATTTATGTAAATTATTCGCGAATTTTCATTTCAAATCAATTTCCCTATTTTATATTAATATTTTTTGTTTTTTATTATTTCCTTAAAATCTTTTTGTGACACGGGACAAAGTTGAAAAGAATATTTTGGTCGCCTTAATAATTCTACGAGTCCAGGGTGATCAGTCCTTTTCTCTAGATTAGAATCAAGTCGTATTCCTCGACCTTCCCTCTGTGTAGTATTTATTTCCATTCAAGCCTCGTCTACACGTTCATTCCACAGTACTGACTTCTGAAGAAGCGAGTGTTTCCGCTCTTAAGTCATTTGCATTCTACGTTTTTTATGTCAATCTCTTGACTTGTTGCCCCTATTTTGGAGCTGCAGGTTATTGACCTTGCAATTATATCGACATCTATAAAATGTCCGTATGAAACATATGTTTTATTGAAAAGAAAGGAAATTAAAATAAGAAAATAAAAAGAAATTTGTCATATTTTATATGCACTTTAAGGTCAGTAAGTAACTACCTTCTTTATGCAAGTTTTCCCTGTGTTTAAATTCACATGGGGACTAATTAGATAGTTTGTTGTACTATCGGAATCTATATTTTCTATTTTGACTATGCGGCAATAACCTCGCCGTTAAAATCAGATAATGTTGCCGCAATTACCCCTTGTGGTTGTGGCGGCAATTGCACCACCAATGGTCCAGAAGCCGTTGAAGCTTCAGCTGCGAATGTGACGGCTGCTTCGGACGTTTGTTGATTAGCACCTATATTAGTGTTAGTAGGCATTTTTGTAGTTTGGTATATTTAATTCTAATAAGCACACAGCACTAGACTAGCTTACCTTTTGTAGAATCTTCTGAAAAAGAATCAAAACAAACAAAAACTCTTGGGGGAGGGGGGTTGAGTTGGGTTGGTTGCGAGCTGGGAGTGGTTGCGAGTTGGGTTTTTTTTTTTTTGATTCTGCCAATTTGCTAATAAAATAGTAATTGACTACTTGTTTATTTATGCTTAATTATTGTAACTTTGAATATAATGAAATTTCTTTTATAGCCAAGACAGAAAAAAAAATTGCAAATAATTATTTCAATAATTAACCAAGTTCTAAGAGACGGCCCTGTCTACTTAAATGATTTCACTCTCTTTATATTTCTTGTGACCTTGCATCCATAAGCATTTCACCGAAAATAGTAAAGAACATCCACTCAGCGAAATTACTGTGACAAAACAAAGCTAGTTATTTTTCTTATGAAATAACGTTGTATATGCAAATTTTCCTTTCTTGCAATTTATTATTTATATGTAACTGTATTGTTACGGTAATTTTATCAAATAATATTTAAAAAACAAAAAAAAATTTATAGATTTCAAAAATTGAAACTGAAATTTATCTATGGGAGCGGAGAAATGTGGTAATGACGTAACCCTTTAATCTTCCCTCTACCAATACTGAAAGAAAAATAAAAAAAATCCGAAAACCGCTGTCACCAATGTAATACCGGCGGCCGTTAATCACCAATATAATAACCGGTAAAAACCACTGTAATCAATAACCTGTAATAGAGAAACTAAAAACTGCTGGTCCACCGTAAAAGCTGCTACTCCAGAGAACACCTTGGTGCCGAGTTTCACGAGCCGGAACCTGGAAAAGTAAAATTCTCCTGGTGTGTCCCTGAAAATAACAAGAAGGCAGCGTAGCTGGCTGTCACCACCCACGAGTACGTGGGAAACAGGAATCAACGACTCCTGTAAGAAAAGTCCGAAAGGATAGATCCGGCCTCCGCTGCTATCAGTTGTTGTTGATAATGAGAGGTCTTTATGTGTAGGGTTACGTCTGGTATAAGGTTCAGGATAAGGTATTACTACTAATTTTACTAAGTAGTTTTTAGGGAATACCTGTGTATGAAAGCAAACTAAACGTTACCGAATTTAAATGGGTTTATTAAAAAAAGAGAATAGAAAATGAATAATAAAATATAATAATAAAACTTGATCTTGATCTTAAAAAACGTAATTAAAGGTTACGGGTATGAATTTAATAACCAACATTAATAAATTATCAATTTTCTCGAATTTAAGGATTACGACTGAATCCCTTATTTTAGCAAATATATAATTAAATTAAATATGTGTAAAACTAAGAAATAAAATATATTAAACAATCTATGCATGAGGTGGCAAATAAATACAGGCTAACCAAACTACAAAAATATTTGTTTCACAGTTAGTATAAGATCAATCAGACTCACCAAGTGCAGGTAGGATGCTCTCCAATGATGCTGGAGACTTCTTATCCGGCTTATTAACTGACACCAACACAGTATCGGATAGGGTAGACTTTTTATCGAACCTGTTTGCCTCTAGCAAATCCTATTTGGCCGTTCGCTACCCTCTTTTCCGAATTACACTTTAAGCGCTACAGTAGACGCTCTCTCGAAGAAATTACTCCGGTGTCGAAACGAAACTTATTTTGACTCCGCGCTACTTTCGTCTTACAAGTCAAAATATAACTCTGGATTTTTCCAGATGACCGCTAACCGCGAACACTATGAGGCAACCGCTCGCAACCGTGCTCGGGACCCAACTGCCTCGTCGTTTTTTCTATCTCGTCCAGCTTTGGGCAATTTTTGCCCAGTCAGCTTTTCACCACTTTTTCATTTCTTGCTTTCTTATTGGACACACGTGTACTTTGTAACCCACGATCGCTTTGCTTCATCAGCCAACTCGTGTTTTCGAAACTGGGTTCCTTTTTGGTTACTTAGTAATTGTGTCATTGTGCATTATCAGCATTGTTTAGTCTGATTGAACTTTGCTACGATACTTGAATCTAGGTTATATATTTATGAAATTAATTTTGTTTTGAATATACTCGAAATTTGTTATACAGGATGATGTTTTCCATCATTCCACCCTTGGTACTTGTTACACTAATACCAAAAAACTATGATAAAACAGATATTTATATTTTGATGTGGCATCATGAACCGCCACCGTTCATAATGCCGCAAAAACAAAGGAATAATTTTAAAAGTAATTTTATTATAAGAAAACGACAATATTCCATATTTATGAAAGAGAGAGAGAGATACATTCCATGAATATTGTTTTTACTGCATAGCGGCCTCAAAAGTATCAATATCACAGTCTATATCAGAATCATCAAAACGATTATTTCTAGGCATCTCATGTAAATCATTAATACAGGACTCATGTGATTTTATCACTTATAATTGCACAAGATGTTTGTATTTTATCGGGTAAATTTGGATTGTTTAATGAGAAACTGTTTCCTAGCAATTAGACGAGAACAACTGTTTCTCGAGTCTAATTGCTAAAGGAAACAGTTTAGAAGTTGAACAACACAAATTTACCCGATATCAATACAAACATCGAGTGTAATTCGGCAGGACAATTCAATGAATCGGCTCATTGTTAGTGTTTAGAAATTCAATAAGTTGTTGACAAACATGTCAAATTATTTATCATGGTAACAAATGCATAAGTGAAAAAACCACAAGTGCATTTATCAACAGTAAAAACACAAGAGCTTTTTTTTTATCGGATAAATTTCTCTTTGCAACGAAACAGTTTTGCCAATCAATAATTTAACGAGAAAAACTGACATGATAAAATCGCGACACCGAAGGTGGAGCGATTTTATCTAATGTCAGTTTTTCGAACAAATTTAGTGATTGGCAAAACTTTCAGTTGAAGAGAAATTTATCTGGATAAAAGAAAAGCTCGAGTGTTTTTTGGCAAGATAAATTAACGACAGAATATATCGATGAACAACAACAATAATTATCTCATTGTCATTGTGTAAAAGTGACGTCCGCATACTAGAAATTGAGGAAGAGAGGTTTTTATCGCGATAAAAAAGGATGCACCTTTTTTATCGATGTCAAAGTGACAATAACATTTCCAGGTATATGACATTTTAACATTGAAGTTAATTTATCGCTGAAAAAGTTAAAGCTAACTTTTGCCGGTGTCAAAGTGACAATTACACTGAGGCATATGCGATTTTTTATACATGAGTTGAATTGTCATAAATAAAACTTTGTTAAAACAACTCTGACACCAATAGGACACACAAATTTTTATGATGCATAATTCCATTAATGTTGAGGAGTTCATTAACTACAAGAAAGGAAGTCTGGAATACTATAATGACCCCACGGCAGCGTATCATAACTATTGGTAATCAAATATCTTTTATCGTCATAAGGACGATTTTTGTCTGTTCTATGCTATATACGTTATGAGCATACGACCTAATGCAGCGTTGAGTAATATTTTTTTCTTTAAAATCAAGTTTGCATAATCTTCAAAATTTATTTTGTTTTTTACTACATTATATCGAACTCCTTTTGCCTTTTTTACTATTGCACCTGATTGAACTTTAAAAGAATACATTTTAGACCTTAAGCCTGCAAAATGAGTCATAATTTCACCTTTGTTTTCATCTTTCATAACTCCCAGAACTTTTTTATTTACCTGTGGAATATTATAGTTATTATTGATGGGATAATCTGAAGTGTCGAATTTTGTTAAATCAGCTTTTAACACCTCCTCATATGCATCATCACAGGTGAGCTCATACACAAAACTGTCTGTGTCCATGTACATTAATTTACATCTATCAATACCCAATTTCGGAATCATGTAATCATAATGGAATTGATACATACACAGCTTCGACAAATCCAAAACTGCCATACCAACATAAAGAGGCTTATTAAAAACCAATTCTGATTTAGTGAGTTCTACTGCAATTTTGTTTTCATTAAAAACTGTTCGACTATGAAACCTAACACTAGATATCAAATTTTTGGCGCCGTATCGACCATTCCAGGTTTTAACAAGTTTTACAATTCGGTTCTTCCTTATATTTTCCATTGTCTTTCCAAACACAGCATTATTGGCAATTTATATAAATTTTTCTCAAAGTCATTGGTAGCTGCAGCCCTCAAACGAGTATTTAGTTCGATATAGGGCCGCAGCCATGCAGATTGATTAAATTTCAGAATTTTATGTATCTTTTTAATTTTTAAACCGTTGGCTAACATTTGTTTCAAATTACGATAGTGAACTGTGTATTCTTTTTTACAATAAAGCGTTGTCATTAATTTGGAATAATTTGAGCCTACAGGCTTGCGGTGTTCGGGGGTAAATGGAAAATATCTGCCACAGACATTACATCAAAATTTTCATTATCTAACCATTCAAATCCTCCATATGGTAATGACTCACACATAGCCCAACTATATAAATTATTGACATCTAGGTAGATTGAGTACTTTGAGGGTTTTGTAGAATCATAATCAGGCATGTACTTATTGTTAGCATTCGATAATCTACTGCTACAAACCGAAATTCCTCCTCGAATTGCTTTCTCGATAAACATGATCATGTCTACGTCATGCAATAACTCTAATTCACATCCTACATATTTCAACATACAGTCCCAAGTATATCCAGGCATTGTATAGTACCATGTAGGGTCTAAACCATAAGTAATTGAACATTTTCTTAGAAATTGTTCGAAAACATCTGATAAAAGTAAAACATCGGTCTTTAAGTACAGATCAGAATACTGACCCAAATTTTCAATATTAAATGATTTCCACACTGCATGAGCATGCGAATACTTTTCAATACTGATGTTTTTATCCTCCAATTTATTATAAAATGCCTCTATTGGTGGTAGTATTTAATTTTTCCCAACTATCTATAAAATCGTAGCAGAAAACCCCTTTTTTGGCTATTAATTTAAATTGTTCGATACTTAAATTACTAAATTCTCTTATGCAAATTTTCAAATCATTATCATCCAATGTAGCAGCCAATTCTTCCAAGGAAGCACCCAAAAACCTTAGTGAATCTATGAATCGATATTTTATATTTGTATCTGAATCGTTAAGTGTAAATGAAATGTATTTTTCTTTATTTATGGGGAGTAAACTGATGTTTCCTCTTTTACTTAATTCCGAAATTATGAAATGGCTATCATAGCCACTCAAATTATGAAAAATTGTAGGTACAACAAACAGTTTTTTGAAATTTAAATTGCATGATGTGCAAAATTTCTAAACTTCCCCGTAAAATGATCGTGATCTCTAACAATGATATCTGTAGAGGAAAAACCCATTTCACATATGTGACACATTGTTGCCACACGTAAATCTGGTTTTTCTACCATAGGTGTAATAGTTTTAATTTTCGATTTAATACTTTTAGCTAAATTCGATAATTAATTTGCAAACCAATCCATGCAATCTCTACCTCTGTAGCTCTTGAAAAAACTCAAGTCTTCGTTGTAGCTACATTTTATGATATGGCACAAAGAACAATTTCTCTATATATATATGAATATTAGCGGACTGTATAAAAAATTTATCTTACCTCATGCACCGGCAGGTTCGTAAATCCCTAAGGCATCGGTGAAATCGCTATATAGGGTAAGATAGAGGAAGGAAAAAATGTAATACAATTTCACCCTTCACCACAATTAATTATAGTAGAAAGAAAACTTAATTATTGTAAAACAACCGGTAAGTCGATATAGATAAACAATGTTCTCTCTGCGAATATCTAGTACTGAATGTTTTAACGACCAAAAAATGATACTTTTTACTAAAGCCCTGTTTGGACTTAATTTTTACTACATCTACTAATAGGCAATACTTAATACACGCAAAATATCTGATAATATGCTAAAAGATAATTACGCCAAAACATCCTGCCCCCCAAGTTTATTATAAATAAACGAAAAAAAAAATTCAATTAAAATAGCTACATATACCTATAATTTCATACATTGTGTCTTCGCACTCCTATCCAAAATTTGTCTAAAACTACAATTCTTAACTAACTTAACCATCCCCAAAATACAATTTCCAGAAGAAAAAAGAGAAAAAAAAATTGAACTGGAAATTTGATGAAATATTTACAAAACAAAAAAAAATGTCTCTTCAGTTTATTGACTGGGTAGAGGACACAGTTTAACAACTGGGCGCATGTATGTGCCATTCTTGGTTCGTACCTTGACAATTCGAACAATACCGTCCTTTCCAGGGTACAAAGTTTCTATGACCGCCAAGGGCCACTGTAAAGGAGGGATAGATTCGTGCATTATTACAACCACCATACCTTCCTTTGCAGGATTTGATTTGGTGTTCCATTTCAAACGCGATTGCATAGATGACAAATATTCAGAATGCCATCTCTTCCAATAATGTTGGATTATAATATCTAACAATTTATATCTTTTTAAAAGGCTCATATTTTCTAAAGTTACATCAGGAGACGGTAAAGACATTAATGGTTCTGCACATAAAAAATGCGATGGGGTCAAAGCGATAGGATTTTCAGGGTCGTTACTTTGAATACAAAGGGGGCGCGAATTTAAGATACATTCTATTTGTGACAAAATTGTTATGAATTCTTCATAAGTGAGAATTTGATTTCCCACGACTCTAGCTAAGTGAAGCTTTACGCTTTTAATATTACTCTCCCAAATACCAGCAAAATGACTCCCCAAAGGCACATTCATTTTCCACGAAATTTTGGAATTATTTATTTCATGTTGGAATGCATCTCTATAAGCTTTGGACTTAGTTAGCTGATATATCTCGTCAAGAACCCTTTTAGCCCCCACAAAATTCGTGCCATTATCGGAATACAAAACTGCACAATTTCCGCGACGAGATAAGAATCTTTCTAAAGCGGCTAAAAAACAATCGGTTGAGAGCGAGGAGGCTAATTCGAGATGTATGGCCTTCGTGCTAAGACAAACAAATAAGCATACATAGGCCTTTTGAGTTTTCACTCCACGATATCTCCCTATAGTGATTGTAAACGCACCAGTATAGTCTACACCTGTGTGCAAAAATGCCTTTGCTTGATTAACTCTTACGGCGGGTAAGTCAGCCATCATAGGATAGTTAGGTTTGGGATTAAGGCGAAAACAACGATTACATTTCCAAATCCTATTTCTGATGATCTGACGACTAGATAGAATCCAATATTTTTTTCTCAAAAGATTTTGTAACATATAGGATCCAGCATGTAAGTACAATTTATGGAAATAATCTATCAACAAAATAGTCAAGGGATCGGATTTGGGCAACAGAATAGGGTGTTTTTGATCAAAACTATACTGGGAATTTGAGAGTCGTCCACCGACTCTAATTATACCATTTTCAATAAATGGATTCAAACGACGTATAGATGATTTTGCGCTAAGATTTTTACAAAGAGCTTTATACTCATCGGAAAAATGTTTTCGCTGGACAGAGCGGATCAATTCATGTTCTGCAGCTTCTAGATCAGATGTACCTATTTGTATATTCAAAGGCAACTTTTTCATGAATCTTAATACGTAAACTGTGGAATTTAAGAGTTTCGACCAAGATGAAAATTTTTCGATTAGCGTATAAAGCGGTGAGATTACCGGAACAGCAACACCTACAAAATGCTTTGACGAATATTCAGAATCATCAACCTGAACTTCCTGTTCGTTCACCGACTGAATAGGCCAGTACTTTGGTTCTAACCTTAACCATTTGGGCCCAGTAAACCACGTGGGATGGTTGACTAACGAATGGGGACACAAACCTCGAGAAGCGCAATCAACAACATTTTCTTTTCCAGGAATAAAAAACCAATAGGGTGGAGGAATCATCTTTTGAATTTTCAAAACTCGATTTTGAACAAATAAATTTAATTTCTTCTCTGGGTTTTTTATCCAACTCAAGGCAATCATAGAATCACTTAAAGCAAAAATCTGGTCAATATTATGTCTAAGGGTGTAAGTTTCAATAGCATGAGAAAGAAGTTTTGAGAGCAGGAGAGCTCCGCAGAGCTCTAACCGAGGGAGTGTAATTGTAGACATGGGCGAAACTTTAGATTGAGAGTACAAAAAGGTTACTTTAACTTGACCTGTACAATCAACAACCCGTGTATAAACAATGGCTGCATAGCCTGCAGCACTCGCATCTGAGAATCCTACAAATGATAATGACGAAATAGGTGTAACTGCGATATGGCGTGGTATCTCTATTTTATGAAGAATATGAAATTCGTTTTGAAATTTATTCCACAGAGTCTCTATTTCTTTAGGTGCAATACTATCCCAATCAATTTTCAGAATCCAAAGTCTCTTTATCAATATTTTCAGAAACAGGGTTATAGGGGACAAGAATCCCAAGGGATCAAACATACGAGCGACAAGTGAGAGAATGTTTCTTTTTGTACAAAGAGACATTGACGACATTTCTACCCCAAAACTAAAATTATCATGTTTTTCTTCCCACTGCAGTCCTAACACCTTAGAAGCTGACTTATCAAATTCTTTGGTTTTTATCAATTGAAGGGGTTCGGGTATTGTCGACAAAAGTTCGTCAGAGTTGGACATCCACTTAACTAATTTAAAACCTCCCTTTTCAAATAAATCTACCAGCTGAGTATGTGCAGCTATAGCTTCGGAAACACTACAAAAACTACTAATAAAATCGTCCATGTACATATCAAGGGATATGGGTACAATAATATTGGGAAAATTTTGAGATTCGTCCTCACATAATTTTCTTACTACTCTAAGACTTAAATATGGCGAAGACTTTACTCCAAAAGTTAAAGTATTTAACTGATATATCGAAATGGGATTATTTGTATCGAATCTCCACAAAACTCTTTGAAATGCACAATGAGGTTCGACAACTCTAATCTGCCTATACATTTGTTTCAAGTCCGCAACAACTGCTACTGGAAAAAGACGAAAGTTCAACAAAATGGTAGTAGGATTATTTTGTAATTTTGGACCTTTATGGAGTATATCATTTAGTGAGGGACCTTGACTCGTTTTCATTGAGGCATCAAACACAATTCTACAAGGTGTGGATGGACTATCGGGTTTAAAAACACAATGGTGAGGGATATAATACGATAACGAATCAATATTTTCAATAGGAACTAAACTCATATGTCCTTGGTCTAGATAGTCTTGGAATATATCACTATAAACTGCTCTAAGCTCTGAATTTTTGAAGAGGCGCTTTTCTAGGGACAACAATCTGTTTTTGGCAAGTACAAATGAATCGCCTAGCACTTTAGGATCATCTTGGAAAGTCAAGAAAACATATTCGTATTCTGTGTAAAAATAATTTATTAAATCGCAGAGCGCTTTCGGCTATTAAGCCATCTTCAGTGCTTACCTGTAAGTAAGTAAAAAGAATTTGTAGAAAATATAGAAGAAGTGGATTAAAAATTACTTACTCGTCAGGTAATACAAGAAACTTGGACAACACATTGACGTCATGAATTAAAATTACATTAAAATTAAAATTAAGATGATCCCCTGTTTAGGGTTTGTTGACTCTAAATTTGGAACATTATTAAAAATTTTCTTTTAATTATTTTAAAAATGAACTCCGAACACGTGTTCATCTAACGGATGTTGTAGTGACACTAACTCAATTTCAAAAAATTAAAATATGACAAATGACAGTGAACATAGAACTCAATTAATCCAACAAACGTTCAAAAAGACACTGCAGAAATCCTCTATAAATGTCCCAAAACAGACATGTGAACTTCTTAATGAAATTAAAGAAAATTTGATATTAAGGTCTAATGGGAACCTATCAAATTATAAAATTAATGAAAAAGATTGAGGGTCTAATGAGAACCCATTACTGAATCTAATTCAAAATAAAAATTCACATATATGTCAAGGAACATCCAAAAGTTAACAAATCCATTCAAACAATAAAAAAACACAATCAAATAAACATTGTAGTCTGGTTGTAACCAATAACAAATAACAAAACTAATTACGGAAATTTAATTTGATTGAAGTCTAATGAGAACTCAATACTCAAATCTAATTCCAAAAACGAATAAGATTAAGGGTCTAATGAGAACCCATTTCCAAATCTAATTCAAACTAGATGATTAATTAAAAGTTAATGGAAACTCCAAACACAATAACTTTTAGAGAAATGAAGTATGTAAAAACAAATTGTAGCAATTATTAAAAAATGTTCAAATCCAATATAAAATAAAAATCAAATGTAAACCAAGTAACATTTCAAAACCAATGTGAGTGGTTTTACAATAAGGAGATCTGATTTAGAGTCTAATGAGAACTCATTAATCAAATCCACTACTATAAGAAAAAGATTAAGGGTTTAATGAGGACCCATTACTAAATCTAATTCTAAACAACTGTAACAAAAGCTCAGAAAAATTAACTTTCTAAAATAAACAAATGGAAATCATGGCTCAGCTTGATGATGTTATGGATAAATATGAAAATCATCATAGAGAGAGGATTAGTATGTAACAAACAAACTAAAGAATGTATTAAAACTAAAGAAACTAATGGTCAAATTATATTTAAAAATGAGAAAAATATGCTTTAAAAATATCAAAAAACTCATATGAATTGTTTACAAAAAGAAAGATCTAATTTAGAGTCTAATGAGGACCCATTAATCAGATCAAATACTAGCCAGAAAAAGATTAAGGGTTTAATGAGAACCCATTCCTAAATCTAAATCAAAAACAACCACAACAAGAGTCCAGAAACATTTAAAAAACCATTAATCTTTTAAACGTCTATGTAATGGAATATAAGATCTATTTAATTGTACTTGTTTATTCAAACAAAAACTATTGTTTTGTAATTCTTCACTAATCTGTAAATCTTCAAGAAAATCTAACCTATTAAAATTTTTTGAATTAACCTCTTTTAAAATTTTTGAATTGCGATTAGGACTGAAACTATGCTTATTAAATTTTAAGTGATGACCAAAAGCTGAATTCTCATGTTTACTCAAATGCTCACCTATTCGAACTTTTAAAGGTCTGCAAGTTCTGCCTATATATGAAGCTTCACAATCATTACATTCAAGTCTATAAATACCACTTTTTGATAATTTGTTAATTTTATCTTTTGAATTAACCAAATGTTTACTCAAGTTATTAGTACTCTTAAAAGAAATTCTTGTATCTGTTAATTTATTATTAAATAATTTTGAAACTTTTTGAGAAATGTTATCATTCAAAAAAGGTAAAGCTACATATCTAAAAGATTTCTCTTCAGAAGGATAAGTCAATTCCAGTTCTCTTTTGTTTTTAATTTTCTGAATTAACCTATTAATGATATTAGGATCATATCCATTATTACAAGCTATCTGTTTAATAATATTCAATTCATTATTATAGTTAGAATGTGAAAGTGGGACATTAAGAAGTCTATGAATGTAACAGTAAAAAGCTGACATTTTATGTTGATGGGGGTGATTTGAAAAAGAAGGTATCACATGATCAGTTTGTGTAGGTTTTCTATATATGCTGAATTCTAATTTGTCTGATTTGTGAATAGTAAGGTCTAAGAAATTTAATTTATTTTCAGATTCAACTTCTAAGGTAAAATAAGTGATGTTAGGATGAATTAAATTTATTTTATTTAAAAGATTATTAGCTGTTATTGAGTTACCATTGATAAAAACAAGACAATCATCTACATATCTAAACCAATGTAATATTTCATTATTATTTTCTTTAATTATGTGATTAAAGAGTACTAATAACTTGAGTAAACATTTGGTTAATTCAAAAGATAAAATTAACAAATTATCAAAAAGTGGTATTTATAGACTTGAATGTAATGATTGTGAAGCTTCATATATAGGCAGAACTTGCAGACCTTTAAAAGTTCGAATAGGTGAGCATTTGAGTAAACATGAGAATTCAGCTTTTGGTCATCACTTAAAATTTAATAAGCATAGTTTCAGTCCTAATCGCAATTCAAAAATTTTAAAAGAGGTTAATTCAAAAAATTTTAATAGGTTAGATTTTCTTGAAGATTTACAGATTAGTGAAGAATTACAAAACAATAGTTTTTGTTTGAATAAACAAGTACAATTAAATAGATCTTATATTCCATTACATAGACGTTTAAAAGATTAATGGTTTTTTAAATGTTTCTGGACTCTTGTTGTGGTTGTTTTTGATTTAGATTTAGGAATGGGTTCTCATTAAACCCTTAATCTTTTTCTGGCTAGTATTTGATCTGATTAATGGGTCCTCATTAGACTCTAAATTAGATCTTTCTTTTTGTAAACAATTCATATGAGTTTTTTGATATTTTTAAAGCATATTTTTCTCATTTTTGAATATAATTTGACCATTAGTTTCTTTAGTTTTAATACATTCTTTAGTTTGTTTGTTACATACTAATCCTCTCTCTATGATGATTTTCATATTTATCCATAACATCATCAAGCTGAGCCATGATTTCCATTTGTTTATTTTAGAAAGTTAATTTTTCTGAGCTTTTGTTACAGTTGTTTAGAATTAGATTTAGTAATGGGTCCTCATTAAACCCTTAATCTTTTTCTTATAGTAGTGGATTTGATTAATGAGTTCTCATTAGACTCTAAATCAGATCTCCTTATTGTAAAACCACTCACATTGGTTTTGAAATGTTACTTGGTTTACATTTGATTTTTATTTTATATTGGATTTGAACATTTTTTAATAATTGCTACAATTTGTTTTTACATACTTCATTTCTCTAAAAGTTATTGTGTTTGGAGTTTCCATTAACTTTTAATTAATCATCTAGTTTGAATTAGATTTGGAAATGGGTTCTCATTAGACCCTTAATCTTATTCGTTTTTGGAATTAGATTTGAGTATTGAGTTCTCATTAGACTTCAATCAAATTAAATTTCCGTAATTAGTTTTGTTATTTGTTATTGGTTACAACCAGACTACAATGTTTATTTGATTGTGTTTTTTTATTGTTTGAATGGATTTGTTAACTTTTGGATGTTCCTTGACATATATGTGAATTTTTATTTTGAATTAGATTCAGTAATGGGTTCTCATTAGACCCTCAATCTTTTTCATTAATTTTATAATTTGATAGGTTCCCATTAGACCTTAATATCAAATTTTCTTTAATTTCAATAAGAAGTTCACATGTCTGTTTTGGGACATTTATAGAGGATTTCTGCAGTGTCTTTTTGAACGTTTGTTGGATTAATTGAGTTCTATGTTCACTGTCATTTGTCATATTTTAATTTTTTGAAATTGAGTTAGTGTCACTACAACATCCGTTAGATGAACACGTGTTCGGAGTTCATTTTTAAAATAATTTAAAGAAAATTTTTAATAATGTTCCAAATTTAGAGTCAACAAACCCTAAACAGGGGATCATCTTAATTTTAATTTTAATGTAATTTTAATTCATGACGTCAATGTGTTGTCCAAGTTTCTTGCATTACCTGACGAGTAAGTAATTTTTAATCCACTTCTTCTATATTTTCTACAAATTCTTTTTACTTACTTACAGGTAAGCACTGAAGATGGCTTAATAGCCGAAAGCGCTCTGCGATTTAATAAATTATTTTTACACAGAATACGAATATGTTTTCTTGACTTTCGAGTCATGTGTACTCAGCTATAAAGTATTTACTTCATCTTGGAAAGGCAAGGATACTGTGTATCTACCATCTGGGTCTCTAGATACATTTTCCACAAACAAATTCTCACAAATTTCATCTTCTGATGAACTAGGAATAGGGGACAAATCCTCTAAGTCACACATTCTTTCGACAAATGAATCTAGATTCAGCAAAGGGTTACAAAAAAATGAAAGATATGTGTGAACATTTTCAAAATTAGGTTGTGCGGAGCCCATGACAACATAACCTAAAACGGTTTCAATAGCTGGAGGGGAACCTTCGGAAGACATCACTCTATTTCCACCAATGATGCTGGAAAACATGGCAACCCCCAAAATACCATCTATTTTGCAAGGTAAATAAAAATAGGGATCGGCTAAAATTAAAGCATCTATATTGGGAATGAAATTTTTATCAATTAATTGATCTGGCAAATTATTGGTGATTTTATCTATTAGGATAACTTCTATAGGATATTGTATTTTTGGATCAAAATGTGAAAATATAACAATATTTGTTTTTCCTACTATTGGCGCTTCTGAACCTCCTATACCGGAGACCTTTAAATTTAATTTGGAGTAGTTTAAACCTAATTTT
The DNA here is from genome assembly GCA_963978555.1 of Galerucella nymphaeae. Lineage (NCBI taxonomy): Eukaryota > Metazoa > Arthropoda > Insecta > Coleoptera > Chrysomelidae > Galerucella > Galerucella nymphaeae. The sequence continues at coordinate 10,193,417 of OZ021705.1, forward strand.
CGGGCACAATTTAATGTAATCAAATTGGCAGAAGATCCACTATCTAACAAAAACCGAATTTTTTGCTCTTTACCCCATTTATCAACAACTTTAACTATCACGGTTCCAAAAAGACTAACCGGGCGTACTGGGGATTCCATTGAAATATTTTTCAAAGGCTGGACATGTAAATTCGATGGGCCTTCAGACGAACCAGAGGAAGACCCTAGGCTAGTGGAGGGGACATTATCATTATATGGATCAGGAGTTGGTTTATGTAACAGGGAATGATGGCGAGCTTTACATTTGTTACAGGAGAATTTAGACGTACAATTCGATACACGATGTTTTGAAGAAAAGCAATTTAAACATAAATATTTATCTTTTATTAATTTAAATCTTGTTTCAAATGGAAGTCCCAAGAAATATTTACAATCTTTAATCAAATGCGGGCTCTTATTACAAATTATGCAATTTACGGAGGAACAATTATTATTCGTTTCCTGCAAATGAAATGATTTCGTGGGTTTTGACGCAACAAAACTACCTTTAGAATTGCGGACGACTCTATCACTTTTGTTAAAAGTTTTACTACGCTGGCGCAAAAATTTCACAAGCTCATTATAAGCAGGCAAATCATCATTATTTCTTATCAAATCAAATGAATCTATGGTTTCCTGAGGCAGTTTCAACATAGCTAAATAAGTCAAAATATGATCGTCTAAATTTTCGAGATTCAATCTTTTTAATGAGGAGATATTAGTGTCAAATTTTTCAAAAAATACTTCTAGATTTGACGCACTATTGGTGTTTGAACAACGAAAATTTACAATTCGATCCATATAAAGATTAAACAAATATTTTTTATCATTATATCTTTCAATAAGAATGTTCCAAATAATGTCATAATTATCTGGAATGGGTTCTACAGAGCTACAGCTTTTCAGTGCTTTCCCTGAAATACAACTTAACAAATACTGCAATTTATCTGCTCTCGAATATTCACTTTTTGTATGCACAAACTGTTTGAAATTTTCATAAAAGACAGGCCATAGGGATAAATCTTCACCATCGAACTTCACTAACTCAAATTTAGGCATTTTAATGTGAGATCCATTATTATTTGGATTATTATTCGACACAACAGGTTTTTTCAATAACAAAGCGACTGTTATAATCAACCTCGGCATCTGGGTTAATTTCTTGCTTCAGAACAACTATATCTTGTACCACTTCCTCATAATCCAAATGTGTTTTTTCAAACGTACTATACCTAACTGAAAAGTTACGAATTTTTGTTGCATTTTGTGGGTCTTTTTCTAAAGCCTGGCCTGCGTCAAAACACAGCTGAGCTCTTCGAAAAATGCTTTCACGTTTTGCTCGCAATCTATCTAATTTTATTTCGTTTTGATTTTTAGGCATATTTACTAACGATAAACGCTTAAAGTCTTCCCTAACTTGTTCAATGATGAAGAAATGAATCGAACAAATTTAAAAACTACCTACGTCAAGAATGGCACTGTACCTGTTTATCCACTGAATTGATACCAGAATACTATAATTTTCGCTAAATATTCAAAACAAACTCAAGCGTGAGTAAGAGAGAGACAGGTGTGCGCACAGACAAAATGTATTTTCAATATCAAGAAATTAAAGCTACAATTTTTTATGCGACAAAAAAAGAGAGAACAATGTTTTGGTTGGCTTATCTATCACTAATTATCTAAAATAATTAATCAACAAACGAAATGATTAATTAAATTTGAATCGGAAAACCAACAACTAACAATTTAAATTGTACGGTATACTAACAACTAAAATTTGATTCAAAATTTAATCCGGCTCGAAGGACCAAATTATGATATGGCACAAAGAACAATTTCTCTATATATATATGAATATTAGCGGACTGTATAAAAAATTTATCTTACCTCATGCACCGGCAGGTTCGTAAATCCCTAAGGCATCGGTGAAATCGCTATATAGGGTAAGATAGAGGAAGGAAAAAAGGTAATACAATTTCACCCTTCACCACAATTAATTATAGTAGAAAGAAAACTTAATTATTGTAAAACAACCGGTAAGTCGATATAGATAAACAATGTTCTCTCTGCGAATATCTAGTACTGAATGTTTTAACGACCAAAAAATGATACTTTTTACTAAAGCCCTGTTTGGACTTAATTTTTACTACATCTACTAATAGGCAATACTTAATACACGCAAAATATCTGATAATATGCTAAAAGATAATTACGCCAAAACATTTTACATAGTACCCAGCACTATATGCTATATGTTTTTGATATTCCTTTGTCTTATTATGAAGCTGTGTTTTATCTGTAAATTGTTCTAGCATGCACTCAAAGTCGGCATAAACTACAAAAGGCGTAGTTTGTTTATATATATATATATTATTATGATTTTGTGTATTTTATGTATGTGTTATTTAATTAATGTGTGGTTCGTTTTTATGTTTTATTATTATATTTAATTTTATTTCATATTATGATTATCAAAAAGATATATTTTCTTTTTCTGCCACGGCTTCTCCGTCAGAGAATCAACTACTTACCTCAAGGTCGTGTTTCAGGGTTAGTAGATGTAACGGTTCGTAGATGGAGTTCCAATCGTAAAATAAAAATTATTAATTTACTCTGATTTTGTTTAATACAACAAGATGAATATTCTACACTACAAACAAACGACAATATGAAATTTATAAATTAATTACGCAATATTTTTGCTACCAATACTTGTGATAATCAAATAAAAATTACGGAACACGGTTCCGATTTAACCATCTAACATCTAACAGCTGATCGGCTCTACCGGCTGGAATCTAACCTACATAAACTAAGATGAAAACCGAAATTAAAATGTATCGGAAAAGAAATAAAAAGATTTATATTATATACCTTACGAATATTGGTAAAAATTTGATATCAAATTCTCTGGTAAGTATAAGTTCTATTCTAAATAATACACCCTATAAATTAATCTTATCTATGCACTTTAAATCACTTTGAATATGAAGCAAAACCTTAACCTTTCATAAAATCAATCAACAAATAATAATTTATAATTTCTTTTCAGCGTCTGGATACTGGAAACTCGTTCAAATTAATCTATGTGATTAATATATCTCGTACAGAAATTGCACAATGCAAATAATATTTGATTAAATGGTTATCTCACCAATTCAGAAGACTAGAAGCTTAGTTGTGGTAAGTTATTAACCACAACTCGTCTCAGCTACTTCTTCAAATCCAGGAGCACTCGTTCTCCTGTCTGCAGCACCTTGCTACTTATATTCCCAGGTTTTTTTTTAGAAGAAAACACTTTTTTTATTCTTTTCGATAAAATTTTTCTGTGACCTTTCTTTTCGTCACCCATCAACAACCCCTTAACAACCCCTTAGCAACCTGTTCAGCAAAAACCTCCTCTACTTCCTTCCACAATATCTTACCAACATCCCAACATTATTTCACTTTGACACTTCATGACATTTTAATCAAATTTGTTATTTATGATCTTAATAATTAAAATTTCTAATGTAAACTAAATCAGAGTATCTTTATCACTTATCTTAAACATTATTTAAAATCTTACAATTTAAATCAAACATATAATAAACATGACATACAAACATTACATATTATTCGATTGGGTATATTCTTGACAGTACACTTCACTTCAATTATTATGAATCTACCTTTTTATATTTTAATGTCAACATCTATTATTATATCTACAGGGTGTATATGACTTGTTTATTGTTAATTATAGATTTTATTTTTATTAATTGTTTTTAATTTTGTTATAATTGTGACATCTTGAATTTTTATTAAAATAATCATATGACTCAATCCATAACAAATGCCCCAATTTTTGAATTTAAAATATCATGTAACATGCATATTTTACATTCACAAATTACCTGTTCTCTTAAATAGTATTTACACTTAATCTATCTTTAAAAAATTTTTTTTTAGGGTATCAGAATGTGATTATTATTTTTTTTTAATAGTTTTTCAATTTCAAGCTTCATTTGATCTCTTAAATGATAAGGTATTGGGTAAGTTTTCTTTTTATATTCGTCAGTGTTCCTTATATGAAATTTGTGTACATAATTTTCAGCAATGCGTGATTTATTATTGAAAAGTTCCATATACTTTCCTATCAAATTCTTTATAATATTTTCCCAATTTTTGGGACAAATTAAATTAATATCATCAATATTCAATTCCCCATTCTTTTCCCCCCTATATACTTCATTATTTTTATTACAATTATTGTAATATTCATCATTATCACACTTCATCTGATTAATACACATTTTTGTTATATTCGTAATACTTTTATTAGTATTACTGTAAAAATTAACGTTGCTAATCTACTTTGGTTACTGTTAAGATATCCTCAATGTTTGGTTGGTCTTCTTCTAGGTCATTATCTGTTTCAAATTTCATCGTATTGTACAGATTTATTCCTTCTTCACCCAATATGTGCAGGAGCATATAGCTTTTTGAGTTTTTAACGGCTTTGTATCTAGTTCTGTATTCTATCCAATATATTTCTATTAATTGCCGCCATTTCTCCCAGCTTTCTGCGGGACTACTGCCTGCTTCAAATGGTCTGGGCGGGCTTAGGTTCGACATTTTGCTGCCACCATGTAACGTAGAGCAGAGTCTAAGAATCACTTCTATCGCAACAGTTGGTGTAGTCCTAGTGGCCAGCTAGATCGCCAGATCTTACGCCGTTAGATTTTTTTCTATGGGGTTATCTCAAGAACAAAGTATTTGCAACACAACCAACTAGCATTGTAGAATGTATACCTTGTTTTTAAACTAAGAGGAGTGATTTGAATTTGAGTTGGCATTTCTGCAGGCTAATCATTGGTCAGATAGCCGCCCGTTTCACACAGATCTTTTGATAGAACTGACAACGCTATTTGTCAGTTTTGACATTTGTGGAAATATTCCAATCTTTATTATCACTTTTGCGCGTTTGCTACTTATAATTCTGTTTGCATTTGCTATTTCACATTGTGTTTGGATTTATTACCTCATATTATTGTATTTGGGCTTTTTACTCCTTATTTTGTGATGTTTTGCTTTGTTACTATTTAAATATGGACCAAGATTGTACTCCAATTACCAGTGCACTTTCATTGCCACCGAAACGAAGGAAGTTATTGAGTTTGGGTTATTTATCGCTGACAGAGAAGCAAAGTTTATAAGTTAACAAGTAAAATCTTATTTTTATTAATAGTTTTACACACATTACGGTACCTACAATATTATGATTTTTTTTTAATCAAAACCTGTTTAGGTTTATTTTGTGCAATAGGTACCTAAACTTCCAATGAAAATAAAGGATTATTCATCATATAAACTAATTGCATTTTATACATACTATACTAATTTATACTCAAATTATCAAATGGTCATTCATAATATAACCAAAATATTTCCACAATAATGTGACATTTGGTAGCTCTGTTCGCCAATGTCTGCCTCATGTCCTGGGTCCAATTACTATGAGGTAGGTATTTAGACATACCTTTATCTCCTATTGGCCACGACAAATGCGAGCAGTACAATACATATTTCACATGAGTATCAATTAGTCGGAACAGGACCCTTTCGGAACACTCTCCCAATCTAGTAACTTTTAGTGGTGTGTTTCAGGTTTCTTAAAATGCTCCTCTTAGCACAGATTATAAAAGAGAACAGTATAAAAGAGAGAGCTGGGTGGACATACCCATTTAAAGTTCCATCGTCGTATGTCGACTTCGTTCGGGCCGCTTCGGGAAATTTTTAACAGGGTTATCAATTTGCATAATATTCCCCTTAATTCACGATCATAGGTCGAATATTTTATAAGCATTATTTTTAGTGTGATAGTTATACAGATACAAATATTCGACAATTACTTGTTTCAAATCAATTTCATTAACATTAAAAAAATTCTACAATTTAAAAGATTATAAGGTATAAAAATCATACCATAAATGTATACTTTTTTTCACAAACCATCTTTGGCAACCATGCACAATAACCGTGACGGCTTGACTCAAAAATCAAAATACAAAACGCCATTTTTGACACTTCAGTTTGCTTCGCTGTTTGAAGGTTGTCAATCCGCGATATTATTTGTGTTATTTGACTAATCGATTGTAGGTTGTGGTGATATCAACTGAAAATAGTGTACATTAGTATATTATTCCTATAAAATGAATTAACATCACGACGGAGTGTATTGTCCACAGAGACTACCCAAATAAATTTTATTCGGAAAGAAGAGTAAAGAACCGGCACTGGAAACTGTTATTGTCCCCAAGTCAACATTGCAATTTGGTGAGAAATAATGAGAATATTTTAAACTGACAACATCGCGGTCATACCGAGTTAAAGGTCCAAGGTCATTGAAGTCGGAGTTGAAAATCCTTTGATGTTTTGCCGGGATTCGTATCTGTTCTCTTTTATAATCTGGGCTCTTAGTTTAAAATCAAGGTATAGTTACAAAAAGTAAGACGTTTCATAATGTCAATCAGTTTTAGAAAGTGTCACTTTATGTGTCAAAATGAGAAGAATAATTTATTCCATAAGTGGTTTCCACACTGTATAATCCAGTTATGTGGTAGGTTCTTGTAAAATTCAAAGGAAATGCTATCAACTCCTGGAGTTTATACAGTACATCATTGTATTTCCTGAGTTGTAAATGGAACGTCCAAATAGGGATGACCAGCATCTAGAAAATCAACCAAACGAATTACTAGAGGAGGGTACAAGTTTTCATAGAAATTTTCCCATACTTGAACTGGTAACAGTTTATGAATGAAACTATTTCGTTCTACCGTCAACCAGAATTCTCCTGAGTTTTAATTGTTGATTGTTTTTCGATTTTCTCAGATTTAATTATTTTTTATACACAAATCAGTTTTATTTATATATTTATATATAGTTGCAGTTGTAGTAGATATTAGCCGAATAATAATGTACAAGGACAGGAATATTGGGGAAGCGGCAAAATTGTAAAAAAAGTAAAATTTTGACCTTATTAGATAGTTTTTAACTTCGTAAGTTATAACTATTGTGACTACAGGTGAATAAATATTCACAAAATTGTCCACCAAAAAAAATCTTTTCTAGCTTTTTGTTGCATTTTTTGAAAATTTAAAATAATGAAGATATTTTTATATAACCCTATCACCAAATAACTCCACTGGACCGGCAATTTCAAGTGATTTACAGAATGCAAAAAATTGTGTTTTAATAATAATATTTATAGTAATTAGTAGTTTTGAGTTAAGGTTTTGTATACCTATGTATGTTGAAATTGAATAATTTTTAAGAAATCACTTTTTTGTAGGTATATACGGTCGTAGAAAAAATAATGTTCATAACTCATGCGTAAAATTGTGTTTTAATAATAATATTTATAGTAATTAGTAGTTTTGAGTGAAGGTTTTGTATATGTATGTTGAAATTGAATAATTTTTAAGAAATCACTTTTTTGTAGGTATATACGGTCGTAGAAAAAATAATGTTCATAACTCATGCGTAAAGTGTCTTTCCCGCACTTGACCGCTTGGCCCAACTACGCTCTGCGTCGTTCGGGTCAACTGCAGTTGCGTGCGGGAAAGTATCACTTTCCGCACTTGTTAGGAAATAGTTATTTATTATACAAGAGAAAAAAGTACTAGATTTTAGCTTGAGGTTGTCAGCGGAGGGAGACAAAAAACCGAAAGCTAAAATCTAGTATTTTTCCCGTGTATAATACACAATTTTTTTCTGTGACACACCGGATTTGAGACCAAGTACATCAACGGGAGTTGTGATGACAGAAAAAAATATAATTTCAACACAAGAAAATTTGTCTGTTGCACCGAATGGTTTAAGGAACGTGTCTTTCATGCAATGCACATTTAATAATTGTACTCATGATATAAAGGAAATGTAACTTTATTGTATAATAAAATATTCTAAAATTAAATTATTATGTGTTTATATCCGGGAAAAAAGTACTCATTTTTTTCCCGTGAGAAAAAAGTAATTTCATAAAAAGTGACATTTTGTGACCTGTCAACAGATATAAAATGTCAAACTTTTTTCCCGTCACAGAAAAAATAACTATATTTCCATTTTCAAGGTGTTTCGTTTCACGGAATGTGCACAGTTTGAATATTGTTTATTTTCGCGCTTAATGTAACGCCTCTGACCCGGCTCATCAAATTTCACCCCTAAGTTGCATGCAAGCAAGGGTCATTCATACTCGAGCCGCGGTCATGAAAAGATCATGTTAGTTTATAATAAAGTATTTTACAGTCCACTTTTCTAAGGTTTAATTAATCGCCCTTTTAACAAAATACCCGTTCACTGGGAACGTCTAAAATATGGTCATTCGAACCGAAGGGTATTAATCGATGAAAACAGCAAAATAACGTAAAAACAAGTGCACGTGTTGTAAGAATTTAGCGGCGGCGCGGCGAGAGCGGGTGAATCGGAAAGCATTGTGAGCAGAAAAACAAACCACGTGGTGAGTCGATTCCTTTATACTTATTCTGAGTTATTCCACATACATATAAATTTTGACTTGATCTGTGCAAATACGTAGGGTAGTACTTATCTAACAGAAATTTGATCGTACTAGTAGTTAGAACACAAAAACAAGCATAATAGTTATTGAGTAATAATCGGATTTACTTGTAAACGGTAGCATGGCGGGAGTATTTATTAGTCGTCGTGGAATTCTTAGGGGACAATTAACGCGATTTGCAACATTTGTTGATGCATTCTCGGAAACTCAAACAGATGAATTAAGGGAAAGATTAAATAACATAGAGGGTCTTTTAAGTGAATTTAATTCAGTTCAAGTAGAAATCGAAAATTTGGTAACAGATGAATTATCATCAGATGCACGAGATGAGGTTGAAAGCAAGTATTATAAATATGTGGCCAAAGCGAGAGCATTGCTAGCCACCCAAATAAGGGAAACCGTAAAGTCAGTAAGCACTGATAGTGAAAGTATCGAAGTAAAGGGTCCGGAATTAGAATTACAAAAATTCAGTTTGCCTATATTCACGGGAGAATACAGCAAATGGTTCAAGTTTAAAAACACGTTTGAGTCATTAATAGTAAATAACTCGAAAATCGATAATGCACAAAAATTATATAGATTACAAGAATGCATAAAGGGAGAAGCAGAAACAGTTATTGATGGGTTAGAGGATTTTAACGTTGCGTGGGATTTGTTAATAGATCGATATGAGGATAAACCGGGCATGATACAAAATCATTTGAAGGACTTGGTAGATTTACCTGTTATTCAACGCGAATCGGTTAGTGAATTAAGGAAATTAGTAGATAACATTAACAAACACACAAGGGCACTAAAATCGTTAGATGAACCGGTTGATCAATGGGGTAGAATGTTAATTTTATTAATGTCTCGAAAATTAGATAAACAATCTCGTGATTTATGGGAACAAGCGCGCATAGTAAAATTTCAAGGGATTCCAACATTTGAAAATTTCTCAAATTTCATCTTAGAAAGATGCAAAGCATTGCAAGCGAAGGTAGACGGGGAAAATACAATGTCGAAAGATAAACACGTCGACAGGTATAATAAATCAGACATTAAATCAGGCATTAAACAACCAAATAAAACGTCGCTTGTAGTATCTGAGAGGGTTCCTAAATGCTTATTGTGCAAGGGACAACATTTTATATATTTTTGTAATAAATTCATTGAACTTACAATAGATCAACGCCGGGAAGAAATTAAAAGGTTGAAATTGTGCTTGAATTGTCTCAGAAGCAATCATTATGTTAGGGAATGTCAGTCAAGGGGGTGCAAATGGTGTAAGGGTCGTCATAACAGCTTACTTCATTCTGATAGCAAGGAAAACGTACACGTGAGAACAGAAGCGAGTCAGAGTCCGAATTTAACACCGGAAACAAGTACAGATATAAACTTACATTGTAGGGAAAACTCGCAAACCTTATTATCAACCGCAGTAATTTTAGTTTTAGATAAAAACGGAACATATCAAAAGGCTAGGTGTTTGTTAGATAATGGTTCACAACCATGCTTCATGACTCAGTCATTGGTAAAAAGGTTAGGGTTGAGAACAGAAAAAATAAATTTACCAATTTCGGGTGTCAATCAATTAGAAAGTTCAATCAAAGCACGGACACAATCTAAAATCAAATCGGTTTACAATAATTTTACAGCGGTCATTGAATTTTTAATTTTGGACGAAATAACTAACTCAATACCATCTAGATCCTTTGAAAAATCAAATCTAAAAATACCATCAAATTTAAATCTGGCAGATCCAGAATTCAATGTTTCGGCAACAATCGATATATTATTAGGAGCATCTATTTTCTTCGACCTGTTATGCGTAGGTCAAATAAAGCTCGGAACAGGGTTGCCAATTTTACAAAAATCTTTGTTGGGATGGCTTATATCGGGACAATTACAGAACTTTCGGAATGAGCGCGTAGTCTCGCATGTTGCAGTTACAAATAGTGAACTAGATCAAAGACTAGAATTATTTTGGCATGTGGAAGTAGACACTCCTAAAAGGGTAGACTTATCCGGGGAAGAATTGGATTGTGAACGTAAATTCGTCGATACAATAGCAAGAGAGGCGGATGGTAAGTTCACCGTAACTCTACCAACACGGGATAATTTCGATAAATTAGGCGAGTCATTATTTGCGGCGGAAAATCGATTTAAAGCACTTGAGCGAAAATTTAAGAAATGTCCCCAATTAAAACAAAAGTACACGGCATTCATGAATGAATATGAAAGTATGGGTCACATGACTGAAATAAGTAGCGAAGAATTGAAACAAGAGAGTTTATCACGAACTGTTAACAAGATTTTTTATCTACCGCACCACGGGGTGGTTAACGAAGATAGTGAGACGACAAAGTTACGTGTTGTATTCGACGGATCGTGCAAATCAGATTCAAATATTTCTCTTAATGACGTTTTGCAAGTGGGAGCTTTTATTCAAGACGATTTGTTTTCAATATTATGTAGATTTCGGACACATACAATAGTCATTACGTCGGATATAGCAAAAATGTATCGAATGATAAATGTAGCAAAGTCCCAACAAGATCTGCAAAGGATTTTGTGGAGAGACGATGATAGTAGAGAGATAGGTCATTTTAGATTAAACACGGTAACTTACGGTACAGGACCGGCGTCGTTCTTAGCAATGCGTTGTTTGTATCAAATTGCGTTAGATATCATGGACGAATCTCCAGAAATAGCACATATCATACAAAACGACTTTTATATGGATGACCTCATTACGGGGGGTGAAACGGTGGAACACGTGACGGGTATAGCAAAAAATATTTATAAAGAATTGGTAAAATACGGATTCCAGTTAAGGAAATGGAACTCGAATAACTCGGACGTTTTAGAAGGATTGTCCACAAAGGCAACCGGAGGGGAAACTCATTTTTTAAAGGATAGCGATTTATCAAAAACTTTGGGTATATTGTGGCAATCTCAAAATGATGTATTAGAATATCGAATTAATATAGTTGAAGGTAACGCGAAAGTAACAAAGCGCTCTATTTTATCAACAATCGCGAAAATCTTTGATATTCTCGGTCTAATCGGACCAGTGATAGTCAAAGCAAAACTATTTATGCAAAGATTATGGCAGCTAAAGGTTGGCTGGGATGAGTCACTTCCCATAGAAATAGTCACAGCTTGGAAAGAATTCGAAAGTCAACTACCATATTTGAACGCGTTACAAATTCCTCGACAAATCGGTATCGGCTGCAGCACATGGGAACTTCACGGGTTCTCAGATGCGTCCGAAAAGGCTTACGGAGCATGTATATATGTAAAAACAAAAGAAAACGATAATGTATCAATAAGATTGGTTTGCGCAAAATCAAGGGTGGCGCCCTTGAAACCGATAACGTTACCTCGCCTGGAATTATGCGGAGCGGTACTGTTAGCAAATTTAATGAAACGGGTTATAAAATCATTAAACAAGCCTGATATAAAGGCACACTATTGGTGCGATTCTATGATAGTTTTATCATGGATCGCTGGTGAACCAAATTGTTGGAAACAGTTTGTAAGTAATCGGGTTAATCAAATCCAAACTATCACTGACATCAAAACTTGGCATCACGTTGGATCGAAGCAAAATCCAGCGGATATAATTTCTCGCGGTATTATGCCAAAATCCTTGAAACACGAAACTTTATGGTGGAACGGACCTAAATTTTTGTATGAAACTTTCAATTATGAATTGGGCCACCAGAGAACAGAAGTTGAGGATTTACCAGAAATCAAACGTCAAAAGGAGGTTGGATTAACGACGACCTACCCAAATTTCGAAATCATTGAGAACTACTCTAATCTGGGTAAGTTGCAAAGGGTTACTGGTTATTGCTTAAGATTTATCAACAACCTTAAGAAAAATCGTGATAGAAATATGTCTAGTAGCTTGAGTACTATCGAATTAGATCTAGCATTAAAGGTTTTAATTAAAATTGTGCAAATGCGACAATATCCCAAGGAATATAGAATTCTGGTCAAAGGCGAACAAATTTCACAGAAAAGCAATATTCGCCCTTTGTCACCATTCATGGGAGATGACGGGTTAATACACGTAGGTGGTAGGTTACGACAATCAAATATAGATGAGAGGTTGAAGCATCCCATATTGTTACCTGATAAAAATAACTTAACCAGGTTAATAATTAGAAACGAGCATGCTAAGCAATTGCATGCTGGGCCACAATCTACCTTGGCCACCATTCGGCAGAGGTTTTGGCCAATAAATGGTAAGAGACAGGTGAAAAACGTTATATCAAAATGTATCGTATGTTTTCGGTGTAAGCCCCGTCCCTTACAACAAGGTATGGGTGATTTACCAGCAGATAGAATAATACCTAATCGACCTTTTTCAATTTGTGGTACTGATTTTGCGGGACCCTTTTACATTAAAGATGGTAAGCTACGCAATAGGTCTCTAATCAAGGCTTACATGTGTATTTTTATTTGCTTTGCCACCAAGGCTTGTCATATTGAAGTAGTAAGTGATTTATCAACACATGCTTTCTTAAATTCACTTAAGCGTTTTATTGCTCGACGCGGACTTTGTGAAAAAATTTACTCCGACAACGGCAAAAATTACGTCGGGGCCTCCAACTATATTAAAGAAATTCGCGATTTTTTAAGGAATCAATCTAATAAAAATGCGATAGCTGATTTTTGTAGAAACAATAGCTTAGCGTGGCAATTTATTCCTGCTTCGTCTCCTCATCAAGGTGGAATTTGGGAGGCGGCAGTAAAATCCGCGAAATACCATGCTACTCGTATCGTAGGGAAAAATCATTTGACTTTTGAAGAACTAAGTACAGTGTTTGCTCAGATCGAGTCTGTCCTTAATTCTCGTCCTCTTACTGAAATCTCTTCTGACCCAAATGACCTTTCCCCACTCACTCCTGGTCATTTCTTGATCGGCTCGCCCCTCAATGCACTTCCGGAAGCAGATTCAACAGGCATAGCTGATAATCGCCTTCCCAAGTACGAGCTTCTCAAGAAACTAATCCAGCATTTCTGGACTAGGTGGTCCAAAGAATATCTTTCTACCTTACAGAAGCGTTCCAAATGGTTTACGTCAGTACCTAATATCAAGATAGGTACACTTGTCATTCTCAAAGAGGAAGATACACCTCCACTACTGTGGCGCTTAGGCCGCATAATTGATGTTCATCCTGGAAAGGACAACCAAGTGCGAGTGGTTAGTGTTAGAACGACTAGTGGTATTCTAAAACGTTCAGTGCAAAAGATTTGTCCTTTACCTATTGACAATTGAACAGTGTTAATTTTAGTTGTTATTAATAAGTATTCTGCTGCTATATGCTATCAATGTTATGTTTAATCAGTTAATTACTTTATCATGTTCTTGTATCTCGATAGACCATTTGAAAGCCAAGCCTTTCAAGGCCGGCGGCTTATGTTTCGTTTCACGGAATGTGCACAGTTTGAATATTGTTTATTTTCGCGCTTAATGTAACGCCTCTGACCCGGCTCATCAAATTTCACCCCTAAGTTGCATGCAAGCAAGGGTCATTCATACTCGAGCCGCGGTCATGAAAAGATCATGTTAGTTTATAATAAAGTATTTTACAGTCCACTTTTCTAAGGTTTAATTAATCGCCCTTTTAACAAAATACCCGTTCACTGGGAACGTCTAACACAAGGATAGCATTCGAGATTGTATTACAAGTTATTTTAAATGGTAAATACATCAAACAAAAATTTTGATTTGAATTAAAAAAAAAATAAACGTCTAAATGATGTCAAACAAAATCGTTTGCGTATAAAATAAAACTAGTATAAAATTATAACTAACCTATATCTAAAACTATCAAAATTGGTTAGGTTTTTTTTTAAATTTGCTTGATGTTATTTTAACCTCAAATGTTTGAAACAGACGAATTTGAACTTCTATGACAGTCTTGCTCCCTATCAATAGACAAAAGATAGAGATAAATATTTTTATGATATATATAATCAGATTCCCTTCTACCTTTCGGTGTAGGGAGATTTCTCAACATTTCAAGATTCAACAAAAATTTTCCATTTTTTCCTATCTTTTGCTATTTGCTTTGCTTCTATAATTGTTTTTCCTCTTTCCTTCAATATTTTGGCTATGCTGTTATCCCAGGATTCTTTTGGTCTACCTCTGTCTCTTTTAACAATCACCTTTGCTTCCCATACATTTTTAACTAGTCTAGTATCCTCCATTCGTTGTAGATGTCCCCACCAGTTCAGTTGTCTTTCTTCTATATAATCTAGCATGGACTTATTTATTTCTAGCTCCTCTCTTATGTCTATATTCCTCATTCTATCTCGTTTTGTTATTCCGTTCACAGATCTCAGGTATTTCATTTCTATAGCTTGTATTCTACTTTTCATTTTTTGGTCCAATACCCACGTTTCGCTGCCATAAGTAAGTATCGGTCTAAAAACTGTTTGGTAAACTGTCATTTTTGTTCTTTTTGAGATTTCCTTCTTATTAATAAATCCAGGTTTCATCATGTGGTAAGTTTTTATCGCTTTTCCTGCTCTTTCCATAATATCTCTATCTTGTTTACCAGTGCTGTCAATTGTTGTTCCCAAGTATTTAAAGTAGGTAACCTGTTGGATTATACTTTCGTCAATTGTTATAATAACCCTTTCTTGATTTTTTGCTATCATCATTATTTTTGTTTTTTTTTGCATTTATTTTCATTCCATTCAATTTTAGCGCTCTATTCCATATATCTATATTTTTTTGAAGACCTTTCTCTGTATTGGCCATTATAACTAGATCGTCAGCAAATGCACATTCCCGTATCTTAACTGGTCTAAGTTGTTTCATACCCACATAAAGTTCCTGTGTATCTGTTTTTGTTTGTTTTATTATGTGGTCCATGAAAATATTGAATAGAGTTGGGCTTAGAGCTCCACCTTGCCTTAATCCCTGTTTTGTCTCAAATGTTTCAGATGCTCGGTTATTTTTGATAATATAGTTTATGTTTTTTCTGTAAATACTTTTTATTACTCCAATTAGTTTTTTATCAACTCTCCTTTCCTCTAGTATGTCCCATATTTTCTTTCTACAAACTCTATCAAAAGCTTTCTCCAAGTCTATAAAGGCGAAGTATGTCTTTGTTTTGCTATTTTGTGTTTTCTCTATGATTTGTTTAACTGTAAATATGTGGTCGTGTACGCTTCTTCCCACCCGAAACCCACTTTGTGCTTCATCCAGTGTTGGTTCTATGTGCAATTTTAATTTCTTATCAATAATTTTTTCATACACCTTCAGGGCTGAACTTAACAACATTATTCCCCTGTAATTGCTGCACTCTCTAATATCTCCTGTTTTATGTATTGGTAAAAGTATTCCTGTCTGCCAATCTTCTGGTATTTTTTCTTCCGACCATGATTTATTATAAATATCTAAAAGCAATTCTGTTCCTTTTTCTCCCAAATTTTTTATCATTTCTGATGTTATTTTATCGTGACCTGCAGCTTTTCCGTTTTTTAGTGTTCGTATTGCTTCTATAATGTCATTCAACGTAATATCATCGCACCTTCCTTGTTTCTTACTTACAGACTCCGGTTTTTCCGTTGATTCTTCGTCATAAGTAGTAATTTTGAAAATATTACTTCCATCTGTTCATTATTTCAATATCATTTGTTAATATTTCTCCTTTTTGGTCTTTCACTGTCGATGCATTTGATATTTTATTACCTCTCATTTTTTTTATCGTTCTGTAGAACAGTTTTTGGTTGTCCTTACTGTTTTCTTCCAATTTCCTACCAAACAATTCCCAGCTCTTCTGTTTTCCTTCTTTGACTAAATTTTTGACTATTTGTCGTTGTTTTTTATATTACTGGTAATTATGTTCCGTTCTGTTCTCTAAATATTTATTCCATTTTTGTTTTTTATATTTAATTTCCTGACTGATTTCTTGATTCCACTATGACGTTTGTTTTTTGTTTTTATTAGACTTGAATATTCCACAAACTTGTTTTGCAGATTCTAAAATGTTGTTTTTAAAGTATCTCCATGTTTCTTCCACGCCTTTGTTTATTACATTTTCCTTTGTAATTTTTCTTTCTGTGAGTTCTGTGTATGTTCTAGCTATATCCTCTTCTCTCAACTTGTATGTTTTTATTGTTTCGTATATTGTTTGTTTTTCTTTGTTTTCTTTATCGCTTCTGTTGAGTTTGTTTTTCCTTTTAATTTTTGCTACTACCATGTAATGGTCAGTATTTATTTCCGGTCCTCGCATCACTCTTACATCTTCTAGCCAATTTCTATTATTTTTTTCTACAAGAACGTAATCGATTATAGATTTTTCTGTGTTGTTTTTCCCTTGCCTTGTATATTTGTGGATTTCTTTATGTTGGAAGAATGTATTACTGACTATAAGATTATTTATTTTACAATATTCTATTATTCTTGATCCATTGTTATTTAATTTGTTTTCTCCATATTTTCCAATTTCACCAAAATTTATTGGATTTTTACCTACCCGTCCATTTAAGTCTCCTACCACATATAAATTTCCTTTGGCTGTCTCTATTACGTCATTCATCATTTTCCAAAATTTGTCTTTTTCTACTGCTTTCTCGTCATCATTAGGTCCATATGCTATTATAACTGTTGTTATTTCATAATCAATATTTATTTCTATTGTAAGTATTCTTTCAGAATGTTTTTCCCACTTTCTCAATCCTTTTGCAAATCTTTCATGTATGATACACGCCACTCCTGCTGCTGCTCGTTTTTCTTTCTCTACTCCTGAATATATAAATATGTGTCCCTCTTTTAGTATGATTTCCCCGTGTTCTTTTTTCTTTGTTTCTGTTATTGCTAGAATATCGACATTTGTCTTGTTGAATTCGTACAGTAGTTCGTGTTCCTTTCCATTTATTCCTCTTATATTCCAAGTTGCAAGTTTCCATGTTTCTTTTTTTCTTTTTTCTATTTTAGTATTATTTATATTTTTATTTAAGTTATCTTTTTTCTTGATTCCAGTCTCATTTTTTCCATTTCCATAGCTTTTCTGGTCTCCGGTGTTTCTTTGTTTATCTTCTCTTTTTAGTTTTTTGTACTTCTCGGTTTTGTCATTTTTCGTACCTGTTCCGTTGAGGGGTCTTCTTTTGGAGATCTACTACTTGCAGTTCTTTTATTGTTATGGTATTTGTTTTCTTCGATTTCTTCATTGTCGATTTGGTCATTACTTTCCGTTTCATATACTTCATTGTTCACTATTAATTTATTGTATTTTAATATAGCCTTTAGTCCTTTAGCTCTCGCTTCTTTAAGTTTGGGTATCAAATTCCTCCTTTCTTCTTGAATCTCCTCTATTTTTATGATCACTCTTTTTATTAATGATATTTTGTTCTTGAGATATATGAGCCATTTCCAAAAAAAGTTTTTTTTTAGTATTATATTGTATATATATTGTGTATATATATACTAACACTAATTAATTATATCAAAGGTAAATGAAACTCAAAGTCCAAACCACAATTTAATATTGATTGTCCTCCAAACGAACAAACCAAAAGCTTAGCAACTAGTTTCGGTAAAATATACCATCATCAGGCTATAATAGAAAGGTTACAATTATCAAAAGATCTAATTGAATAAAGTTAAAGTTAAATTGAGACAAAATTATGTTATTGAGATGATTTGAAGTATAGAGATTAAATAAAATAAAAATTACATGAAAATATAAATTAGACTAAAGTTATATCATTTTAAATTACAAAATTAGTTACCTTATAAAACATCTACTACTGGTGTAAATCAATTAGCTCACCAACATCATCATTGCTTTATGTTTAAAAATGGTTCGGAAAAGAAAAGAAAAAGATAAAGAGAAACTTTTGTTAAAATATGTCCATGGCCATGGAAACTTAATTACTTAATTGAAATATTAGAAAAAGTTAAGAATTACATATACAAAAAGAAGAAATGGATACTTCAATTAATTAAGTTTCCATGGCCATGGACATATTTTAACAAAAGTTTCTCTTTGTCTTTTTCTTTTCTTTTCCGAACCATTTTTAAACATAAAGCAATGATGATGTTGGTGAGCTAATTGATTTACACCAGTAGTAGATGTTTTATAAGGTACAGTCTGTTCGCTGAATCTTTTCCCATGTATGAAATAATTCACAAACTACTTTTTGTATTACGTCTCTTTCCCACTCACAGAATCTTAATCCCCGAAATGAAACCGTTTGTTCCATTACAGCGTAATATAACAAACAGAGATAGCCATATGATGAATGTCGGCGATAGGTTTAACGCGAATTTGTACCTTGACGTCGTTGACAGACCAAAGACTTTGTTTACATTTTTATTTTATATGTTTATTCATTTTTTCGCCCCTTGCATATGAATTTATTTCAAAAAGAGTTTTTATAAGGACTAATTTATACCTGAGTGTTCGAATTATTGAGGTAAGTGAATATTATGAATCTATTTATGAAAACTAACCTTAAATTGACATTTCAATATGATTCTGGATAGAATTCCAGCAAACTAAATTATATGAAACATATTGTGCTTCCACCAATGTAGAAAATAATTATAAATGACCTTATTTTCTGAAAGATCAAAACTATTTATGAATGATTTTTATTTTTAGAATGAAAGAGGTTGAATTCGCAAGCACAGGGGCTGGTCCTAAATGTGTTGGAGTATTTTGAGTTAGAAAAAAGAAATAGAGGACCTTTGGAATCACTTTCATGTGTAAATCAACAGAGTAAATGTATTTATTTAGTAAGTCTTTAATTGAAATCTTTTGTTAAATTGTAGGCGTAGGTATTTTGTAATGAGTATATTCAAATCATGGTATATTCAAGAAAAATTTAGTAAGGTAATCATGTAGATTTTAGTAGTTTACAATTCAATTCAACTATTAAATTTATCTTATTTTTGGACAGTCAGCGTTAAAACATTGATAAAATGAACAATCAGAATATCATTAAAAATATAGTATTTATTAAAATTGAATCTACTATAATTTTGGTTTTTGTTTTAGAGAAGCATATTACTTTGACTAGGTACCATTGTGAATTAAGGAGAAGAGAAATTGTATCTATTGGCAAAACACCTCTGAGCATTTTGTTGAAAATAATGGGATTCAAATGTAGCAAAGATGACAATTGAAGAGCTTTAATGGAGCGGACAAGTATTGCAGCCTTGAGAGCCACTTTTCTGTGTGAATATATGGAAAACTTTTCAAGTACTCACCCAAAAGAACTTGTATTTTTGGATGAAACATGGATCTATTCAGAAGGAAATAAAACATTCTTGGCAAGACAACAACACTAAAAGTGTAAGTAAACCAGATGGTTATGATGGAAAATGTTTTATAATTGTTCATACTGGTTCTACCGAAGGATTTGTCTCTGAAGCAAGTTTATTATTCTGTTCAAAATCTAGCAAATCTGATTGAAGAGATGAACAATGTAACTTTCATGAAATCAATAAGTACTAAATTAATTCCCAACTTAGAAGAGCCATCTTTTATTGTTATTGATAATGCTCCATATCATAGTGTCCTTTTAGAAAAGCAACCTTCTACTAATTCGACAAAACATGAGATTGTTACATGGTTGACAACAAACAACATTAAATTTGATACAAAACCTGAATCACTACAAACTGTAAAAATGAATAAAACAGGAAACGTGTATAAAATTGATGAGTTACTTCGAGAACATGATCATGGTGGATTCAACGCTATTGAATTAATTTGGGCAAATTGCAAGTCATATTACAATAAATATATTGGTAGAGATGGGTATTCAGATAGTTCTGTTATAAATATGTGGAAAGAGGCACTGGAACAATGTGATCAACAAATTTGGGAAAAATGTGTTAGACATATTCAATAAATTATAGAAAAGTGGCATGCCCGAGAACAGAATATAGTTGATATTAGCATTCAACCAATTACCATTGACATAAATACTGGTGATAGTTCTGATTCCGACTATGAGGAGATTATTGTATATAAATATACAAGGACAGGAATATTAGGGAAGCAATAAATTTGTAAAAATTTACTCTACATTATTTTCCAAGTTTTTGGAACATCTTTATTTCCATTTTCAAGGATAACATTCAATATTGTATTACAAGTTGTTTTAAATGGTAAATACATCTAACAATAATTTTGATTTCCCCAATATTCCTGTCCTTGCACCTACATTATTATTCGGCAAATGTATATATAACTATATTTAAATGAGTCTCAAATATATATAAATATTTTAAATAATTCATTTTTTATTTTCACAACCCAGATTTTTATTTTCCATTGTTAAGCCGTATGGGTGGGACGGCCCAATAGTAATGGTTGCCAGCCATAACCAATAAAGGGCAATTCTGATTTGCAACGTTTCTACCAAGGAAATTGTTATTAATACTAACTCTTGTGCAAGTAAATTTGCAGAATAACCCCATAAAACAGTGGAATTCTAACAGTTTTTCCAAACTAAAGGTTTAGGTAGCACATTGTTAAATGGCTGTAAAATATTCACAAATACCTATCTATCACACCAGCTTCAATAATAAATAACGCACACCGTAATTTTAGCCACATCGAAATTAAACCATTGAACATCTCTGCATTGAACTACGACCTACGTCTTATTTAATGTATTGATGTATTGCGTGTGTATATTAATGATGACGCATGGGAAAAGATCCACCGAACCAACTTGTAACTAATTTTGTAATTTAAAATGATATAACTTTAGTCTAATTTATATTTTCATGTAATTTTTATTTTATTTAATCTCTATACTTCAAATCATCTCAATAACATAATTTTGTCTCAATTTAACTTTAACTTTATTCAATTAGATCTTTTGATAATTGTAACCTTTCTATTATAGCCTGATGATGGTATATTTTACCGAAACTAGTTGCTAAGCTTTTGGTTTGTTCGTTTGGAGGACAATCAATATTAAATTGTGGTTTGGACTTTGAGTTTCATTTACCTTTGATTTGGATTTCAACCACATTTGAGTAATGGATGATCTATGGAAACTAATTAATTACCCTATTACAAAATTTTTTGCTCTTCAGTTATAGGAAATAATATGTGTTCTGCTATTTTCATCTTTGAGCTGGATTTACAAAATGCTAATCGAATGTATGTGAAAAATCTGATAACACTATAATTTTAGGCTCACGTTCACATCCAATGACAATTTTCCTATTATCGTTAATTGTTCTAGTTCTGGATTCTGCAAACTTGTACAAATAAGTTATCCCAGGAGGGAGGTTCAATTTTAGGAGACCCTCATGTTTTGACTGGAACATTTTTGTGTACGATGTGTATTCTTCGAGTTATTCTGATTTGTCAGGTTAAATGAGACACCCGGTATATTAGACACTGAATCGATAATCAATACATAATACAATAAATACCACCTTCTTCGAAATGCCTCAATGTGGTTCTCAATTACACCATCCAATAACTAATACAATTAGGTCTCAGTGAATGTTACCCCAAACATATATACATACATACATACAACTAATACAAGGTATTGCAGGAAATAAACATCCCAAAAATAATAATTAGTAATGCAAAAATCATAAACATTTGATGTGCCCCTCGTATATCACACACATACACATCCGAATCAACAACTTCTCTATATTGCCCATCGTAGGTATCTTTGATGTTTACTAGCATGCGAGCAAAAAAATTAGGGACTGCAAAAAACCCAATACGGAAGCAATTATAATGGTCTAATTGGATCTTCTCTACGGAGTTATTCAACGGTTGGGTTTTGCTGGCTTTGCGGTTAAGCTAGAAAAACCCAGGATTTTTTTAAAAAAACGCCCATCAGGAAATTTGGCAGTGGGGGCAAACGTGAGCATAAAATGAGCATAAAGTTGTGGTGTCATCGGATTTCTTAGATACCTTCGATTAGTATTTTGTAACTCCAGCTCTAAGATGAAAATAGCAGAACACATGTTATTTCCTATAACTGAAGAGCAAAAATTTTTGTAATAGGGTAATTAATTAGTGTTAGTAGAGCCTAAAATTATTGTCTAATTGAATCTTCTCTGCGGAGTTAACGGTTGGGTTCTGCTGGCTTTACCGTTAAGCTAGCAGAACCCAGGTTTTTATTCAAAAAACATGCATCAGGAAAATGGGCAGTAGGTGCAAACGTGAGCCTAAAATGAGCCTAAAATTATGGTGTAATCCAATTTTCCATAAAAATTGGATTAGCTCATTGGTTCTGCCAGCTTAACGTTGAGCTAGCAGAACCCGCGATTTCTCCCACAATTGAAGAGCAAAAAATTTTTCAATAGGGTAATAAATTAGCCTAAAAATAGCCTAAAATATGACCTGAAAAAAAGTTGAAAATTCCAAAGTGGTTCTGCTAGCTTAACAGGGGCGTAAATTCTACATAGTACGATTAAATTAACACATAAATTATGAACAAACTAACAAATGAAGAGCTACAATTCGTAAATTAGAAAATCTTATTACTTCCAAAACTGACGAAATGAAAAATGAAATTAGATCATTAGATGATACATTCAATAAAGAAATACAAGATCTAAAAAATAAATACCAAGATTTAGAAAATAAAATTAATATACAGGGTGTCCACTTAAGTTCGAACCACATGGAAAACTTTTTTTTATTAAGTTTACGAAAAAAAGTTATTCTTTATAAAAAGTTCTGCATGATCCAAAACCTAAAATACATCTACGATAATAGTACCTTTATTTCCTTTGAAGTAAATATTGTTTATATCGCTTTCTGTTAAGTTCAACTTGAAACTATTGTTTAATTTTTGCAATGTGTCAGTCAGCAGGTTATCTCTATCTGTCTGGAGACCAAAGACAACAATATTATTTTTTGTGTTGCCTCGTTCAATATACAGTGTGTCCACTTAAGTTCGCACCACATGGAAAACTGTTTTATTATTAAGTTTACGAAAAAAAGTTATTCTTTATAAAAAGTTCTGCATGATCCAAAACCTAAAATGCAACCATCAGGTATTCAATTTTTCCAGTCGTATACGAGGTATATCAGAAAATATGAATTTTGCTCAAGAATAAAGTATGTACCTTTATTTCTGATAATACCGAAAATTATTATTGAGAAAAGTTGTTTAGAACTACGTTCAAATATACAATTACATCGAATTATATGGAAAAAATCCTTTATTCTTTTTTAACTACAATAACAATGCAAATGCAAGTGTAGTTATTTGAAATCTAGGATGCACTGATAAACAAATGATTTATTGATAGTAATAATTGTTTGACAGTGAACGTCAAATAAAATTTGTTAACATGCCGGTGATATTTAGTGTGGAAGAAAAAATAGAAATTGTGTTAATCGTTGGTGATAATTATACCTAAAACTTATCGTGAAGCAGCTGAAATATTTAACAACAGACATCCCGGGAAAAATATACACCATACATCAGTAATGAGAATAATGGAAAAATTCAAAACATGTGGAGATGTTAAAAATAAATTCACAAACAAGCGTCAAAAAATTGTTACAAGTGAAGAGATGAAGTTGAATGTAATGTAATCTGCATTGGAAAACCCTAAATTGTCTGCGAAACAGGGCATCTTCGCTTCCAGATAATATTGGTAAAACCACAATATCAAAAATTTTGAAAGAGAACAAGTTTCATCCATATAAACCACAATATATCCATACATTAAAACCTGGAGACTACGACAGACGACTAGAATTTTGTTTTCTTATCCAAGGAGAGCTAGAAGATGATCCTTTTTTGGCTAGGAAAATAATTTTTTCGGACGAAGCTACATTTACGTCTAATGGAACAGTGTCTTCGCAAAATTGTCGATGGTGGACTGACTCCAATCCTCACTTTACGATTAAAACTCGCGATCAATATTATTTTGAAACTAACGTTTGGTGCTGCATTTACAAGGATAGAATAATTGGCTCCTTTCGATAATCTATGACTTCTCAACGATATTTGAATTTTTTACAAAATCAGTTGCATGATTTTCTTCGTGACCTTCCAAGACATGAACGACAACAGGTATGGTACCAGCAGGACGGCGCAACATGTCATAGTACGATGGAAGTAAGGCAATACCTTGAAAATATCTTTAATGGAAGGTTAATTCATAGATATTCCGATATTTTTTGGCCAGCTAGGTCGCCAGATTTAACCCCACTAGATTTTTTCTTATGGGGTTACTTAAAAGAACAGGTATATCAACACAGGCCATTCACAAACGTAGAACATTTGGAAACAATTATTACGGAAACAATTCAGGGTATAACTCCGAATATAATTAGAAATGTATTGAGGGAATTTTCTTCTAGAACGGAAACCTGTATTGTAAGAGAAGGCGGATACGTTGAAGCAATAGTGAATTGATGATAAACTATTACACGCTTGTTACACAATTAACATTATTAGCACTGTATACATAATTATTGTGAAATAAATAATTTTGTTATTCATCAATTATTTTAATGCATCATCAAAATAATGCAACATAGAGGTTAAGAGACGTAAAGGTTATCAAATGTTTAACGAATAATTATCGATATTATCAAAAATAAAGGTACTTTATTCTTGAGCAAAATTCATATTTTCTGATATACCTCGTATACGACTGGAAAAATTGAATACCTGATGGTTGCATTTTAGGTTTTGGATCATGCAGAACTTTTTATAAAGAATAACTTTTTTTCGTAAACTTGATAATAAAAAAGTTTTCCATGTGGTGCGAACTTAAGTGGACACACTGTATATTGAACGAGGCAACAAAAAAATAATATTGTTGTCTTTGGTCTCCAGACAGATAGAGATAACCTGCTGACTGACACATTGCAAAAATTAAACAATAGTTTCAAGTTGAACTCAACAGAAAGCGATATAAACAATATTTACTTCAAAGGAAATAAAGGTACTATTATCGTAGAATTCATTTCATTTCTAAAAAAGCAAAAACTTATTGGAAGCATCAAGAACCTTAAAGGTACAGGTATATCTATAACCCACGATCAAGGTCCGGAAAACCAGAGAACAACAAAAATTTTAGTGAAACACCTTAAAGAAGCCAGAGAGAAGAATCTGAAAGCTTATATAAGAAACTTTAAATTGTATGTGAATGAAGTCCCATACTCATTAGAAGAATTAGAAAAAGAAAACACAGAAACTGATTCGGAATCAGAGTTCTAAATTGAGCCCAATAAGAAATCAAACAGTGCCCCTCCGACTCCGACCCCAGTAATATCAGAACAAGTCCAGCTCGCCGAAGAAGTTATTCCAGATCTAGCTAAGAAAACCACAAATAAATCTAAAAAAGAGAGTGAAAATAAATCTACAAATTCTAAGATTAATAATACTCCCCTCAAAAATATCGGTAGGCCGTTAAGAAATAGAAATGCATTGAAGTCAACTTCATAAAGTGTCTTAGAGAAAACTGATTATTTAATAAGAAGTTAAAAGTTTGCTAACAGTTAAAAGACACTAACGTGATCTACTTCATCACAATTTCAAACTAGTTTTTCCTTTTTGTAATTTTTAAGTCTATTTTTTTATTTCTATTTTAAATTATAGGTAGGTATGTGTTGATCGCACCTTAAATTTTGATCTATTATAATACCGAGATATTTAACTCTTTTACTAGGAGATATTGCAAGATTTTCAATAAGCAGTTCATAATTTAGAAGAGCATTGGCATAGGAACTAACTGGTAAGTAGACTGTTTTACTGATGTTAAGCGACAAAAGTCTGAAATCGAGCCACTTCTTGACAGCTTCCAAGTCTTGTTCTACTTTCTGTTTTAAACTGAACAAGTTGCTATCTTCACAAAATAATACGGTATCGTCGGCGAAACTGATGATTTTGCAGTTTGTTTCTAACATAAAAAGGTTATTTAAGTAAATATTAAATAGGATTGGTCCTAAAACCGTTCCCTGAGGCACTCCACATGAGATTATTTTTTCACTACCATATGTATCTTTTATTTTTACTTTTTGTTTTCTGTTCATTAAATAATTTCTAAAGAGGTCATGTGGAATACCCCTAATACCAATATCCTCCAGCGTGTTTAAAAGGATCCCATGATCGACAGTGTAGAACGTCTTTGCTAGGTCTAGAAAAACTTCTATTGAGGGATTTGTTAAAGTATAATTATTTTTAGTATATCTGGCTTAAGGCTAAATGCTTTCGGCCAACTTAGCTTGTTTTAATGTTATGTGTCAATGCCATACAAATAATAAATGTCAGAGAATATAATTTCTGTCTGGTCTGTTTTATTAAATATAAGAATTAGTCAGTGATGAATATTTGATAGTCTGTCGGCATTGCTTATACTAGGAAAGGTATGTCATGTATTTTATTAAGTATTTCAGGAGCCGAAGAATTATTTTCGATACTTTGTTTTAGGCGCCTTTCATACTTCAAGTTTGTACTTATATTCATATTTAACGTTGTAATACATTTTACATCAAATTGAATCATCAGTTCTGTTTACTTACTTGCATCCACCCTACAAGATAGAATAAAATCACAACAGGTTATGGGCCCAGGAAGAGTATAGTAACCAGAACTGCAAGAAGAGCCAAAGTTTCGAGGTCTGGAAAAATCATTTTTTGTAATTGTCAGTTGAAGACAATTTGGTCAGTCGTCAGGTATTCTTTGAAAGTCAAATTTCAAGACGGTATTTAATTGAAAAGTTTATTGTTAAAATAAGTAGGTTATTTTAGTTTATTCTGTATTTTATATATTGAAGTAACTATTCTGTTAAGTATAGGCAATCCTGATGGATTCTATAAAATCGCATTTAGAAACATTATGTGAGGATTCAAAAGGTCATGTGAATTATGTTTCTTGGAAGTTTAAGTTAAGTTTGACCCTAAAAACAAAAGGTTTATTTTTGATAGCAACGGGTGTTGAACTCCGTCCTCATGGATCGGAAAGGGATGCAGAAGTTTCAACATGGTTAAAACAAGATTTTGAGGCACAAGCGTTAATAGGCCTTAATGTAAGTAGTAACATTGCACTAAAAATCGCAAATTGCCATTCAGCTTATCAAATGTTGGAAAAGTTAGATATATTATATGGAAAGAAGTCTGAATTAACTATCGAAGGTTTACAAAGACAGTTTTTCAATTATAAGTATGATTTAGGTAAGTCGGTGGTTGAAAACTGTATGACAATACAGCAATATGCTGAAGATCTAAAAGCTGAAGGTGAAGACATTAAAGAGAGTTGGGTGATGACGAGAGTTTTAGGAATGCTACCAACGAAACTACATCATTTTCGTACTGCTTGGGACAATGTAAGTGGGGCAGATAAAAATATTAACACAATGTTTGAAAGACTAAGGTTAGAGAATGATAGGCTGGAAGAAAGTGAACAAGAAAATCATGGTCAAGCGACTTCATCAAATGCACTTATTTCCAAGCAAAATCGAGTATCTGGAAAACCACAGAATTCCAGGACAAACAATTCCAATGGAAGCTCAAATGTTCAATGCTTCAAATGTGGAAAAAAAGGGCATATGAAGAAGTATTGTAGGAATGCAGCATCTGCAAAGTATTTAGCTTATTGTAAGAATAATTATGCCTGTAATAATTGTAAGCAAAAGGGTCATTTTGCTAAAGATTGTCGGAACGCCAATTCTGGAAGAGATGAGAGTAATCACAATAACTCTTCAAACCGCCGTGCATTTATTACTGTTGGTTTGTCAACTGCAAGTGTAGAGGACATTGAGGCTGAACCTGATTCCAGCGTTTCATGGTATCAAGATTGTGCAGCTACACAACATATGACTGGTAAACAGGACTGGCTTATCAATTTTGTAGAATTTGAAGAGCCAACAATGGTCGTAATAGGTGATTCTACTAAACTCAAAGGAATTGGAGTGGGTGATATTGAACTGGAAGCTTTTAATGGAACAATTTGGAGCCAAGTAGTATTGAAGAATGTTTTGTATGTACCAAAGATGGCATTTAATCTTTTTTCTGTAACTCAAATTCTGGATAAAGGTTATGTACAATGTGCAGATGCAGAACAATCTATATTTAAAAGTGTAGATGAAACCGAGGTTGTTGCACTTGCAAACAGGGATGGAAACCTGTATAAAATGATGTTTCGTCAAGAAAAATCTGAAAAATGCCTAATGAATGTCTCTATCAAAACCTGGCATGAACGATTTGCTCATCAAAATGTCAAATATGTTAGGGACACCTTGAGAAGAAGTGGAATAAATTATATTGATGACTGGAATGATTATGTATGTTCAGGCTGTGTTTATGGAAAGCAACATAGAATTACTCACCCTAGAAATCTGAAAATAGCCGAAAATCCGTTAGACTTAGTGCATGTTGATTTATGTGAAATGAATAGTAGGTCTCTAGGAGGAGCTAAATATTTTCTCTTATTTAAAGATGATTATTCACACTTTAGAACTGTTTATTTTCTAAAATCCAAAGATGAGGCTTCATCAAAATTAAAAGCATTCATAAAACTGACTGAAAACCAATTTGGCAGGAGAATTAAAATCCTAAGATCAGATAATGGCACTGAAATTAAAAATCTTGCAACGAAAAATCTTTTCGAAGAACTTGGTATTTTTCATACAAAAAGCAATGCATATACCCCTGAACAAAACGGACGAGTTGAGAAAGAAATGCGAATTGTTGTTGAGTCAGCTAGGTCTGCTATACATGCAAAAAATTTAGACGAAAATCTTTGGGCTGAAGCTGTGAACTATGCAGTTTTTACCTTAAACCAAACGGGAACTAGTACAATGAAGGACAAAAGTCCAGCAGAAATGTGGTTTGGAAGAA
Organism: Galerucella nymphaeae; assembly: GCA_963978555.1. Classification (NCBI taxonomy): domain Eukaryota; kingdom Metazoa; phylum Arthropoda; class Insecta; order Coleoptera; family Chrysomelidae; genus Galerucella; species Galerucella nymphaeae. Next base: position 10,222,813 of record OZ021705.1, read on the forward strand.
AATTAAATGTAAAGAAGTTAAAAAGTTTTGGATGTGACTGTTACGTCCTAATTGAAGCTCACAAAAGAGCAAAAACTGAAAAGAAGTCTAAAAAAGGAATAATTGTAGGGTATGAATTAGACTCTCCATGTTATAGGATTTATATTCCAAAAGAAAGTAATGTCATTAGTTCTGACAATGTAATATTTGATGAACTAATTAGAATTAACGAGATCACTGAAATTGAAATGCCTATTGTAGAAAATAAACAACAAATATTGGAAGAATCGCATGAAGTTTTAGAAGATTTGAACGAGTCGGAAGTTTCAGAAGATGAATTTATTGAACAAGAAAGACTGACAAGATTGCGCGACAGAAGAACAATAAGAATGCCAAAAAGATTTAATGACTATGTACTAAATCATTTCGATGAAGAAAACTATCAAAATACAGCTATGATTGGAGAAATTGAAGATATCACGGTAATGGATGCATTGAAAGAAGAAAACTGGAATCGAGCTATGACAGACGAATTTGAATCATTAAATAAATTAAAAACTTGGGACTTGGTTAAACAACCAGAAGCTGTGAAACCATTGACATGTCGTTGGATTTTACGGAAGAAGCATGATGGAAAGTTTAAGGCAAGACTTGTTGTCAGAGGCTTTGAACAAAGAGAAGGAATCGACTACTCTGAAACGTTCAGTCCAGTTGCACGTCATGTTTCAGTTAGATTGGTACTTAGCTTAGCAGCGTCAAACAAAATGAAATTAATTACTTTCGATGTGAAAACAGCTTTCTTACATGGTGACTTGAAAGAAACTATTTACATGTATCAGCCTGAAGGGTTTGACGATAAATCAGGTCGTGTATGTAAGTTGAATAAAAGTTTATACGGACTTAAGCAAGCACCGAAAAATTGGAATGATAAATTTTCCTCATTCTTGAAGTCTCTCGAATTCACAAATACAGATGATGATCCATGTGTATATTACAATACAGACAGGAGCGTGATACTTACTTTATTTGTAGATGACGGACTAATTGCTGGAACAAATCACACTGAAATAATGAGAATTCTTAATAAATTGGAGCAAAGATTTGAAATAACATATGACAAATCATCTAAAGGAAAATTTTCATACCTTGGAATGGAAATAACGAATAATCCAAATGATGGAATTTTTGTAAGTCAATCGAAGTATACTGAAAGTATGTTAGAACGATTTAAATTCAACACAGTGAATACAGCGAGCACACCAATGGAAAAGGGAATGTTAACAGAAAATGAAAACTATGTAAATGACAAGTTACTAGGCAAGTCAGAACCCTACCGTGAAGCTGTAGGCAGTTTATTGTACTTATCTACTATAACTCGACCTGATATTAGCTTCGCAGTTAATTACCTAAGTAGATTCACTAACCAGCCAAAAGTAAGTCATTGGAAAATGGTAAAACGTATTTTCCAGTATTTAAGAGGAACTGTTCGTTATGGAATATCTTTCAATGGAGATACAAAACTAATAGCATATACTGATTCAGATTATGGAGGAGACAAATTAACCGGACACTCAACCAGTGGAGTTCTGATATTACGTGGAGGACCCATTGTATGGTATGCACAAAAGCAAAGATTAGTGGCAACATCTATTGCTGAAGCAGAGTACAGAGCCGTCGTGTCTTCCATTGATGAGATTTGCTGGATAAGACGAATTTGTGATGAACTTGGTTTTATCAATAAAGATGAGCCAACACCTGTGTATGTTGATAATCAATCCGCTATACAAATGTTACAAAATACTCATGAAGGAAAAATAATGAAGGGCAAAAAACATATTGAGATCCCCAGGAAATGTATACAACAACATATTGGTAGAACAATAGATTTACAACATGTTAACAGTGCAAGTCAACTAGCCGACATATTGACTAAGCCCTTGAACAAAAAAATATTTGATAGTCTGAAGAGCAAAATAATTAAGGAGGAGTGTTAAAGTATAATTATTTTTAGTATATCTGGCTTAAGGCTAAATGCTTTCGGCCAACTTAGCTTGTTTTAATGTTATGTGTCAATGCCATACAAATAATAAATGTCAGAGAATATAATTTCTGTCTGGTCTGTTTTATTAAATATAAGAATTAGTCAGTGATGAATATTTGATAGTCTGTCGGCATTGCTTATACTAGGAAAGGTATGTCATGTATTTTATTAAGTATTTTAGGAGCCGAAGAATTATTTTCGATACTTTGTTTTAGGCGCCTTTCATACTTCAAGTTTGTACTTATATTCATATTTAACGTTGTAATACATTTTACATCAAATTGAATCATCAGTTCTGTTTACTTACTTGCATCCACCCTACAAGATAGAATAAAATCACAACAGGATTGGATTTATCTATAGCACTGTACATTTTTTCTGTTAAAGATTTAATGGCATCCTGTGTTGATCTATTTTGTCTGAAACCGTATTGTGATGTAGACAGCAATTTGTGTTTTCCTAAAAATTTATTTATATTAGTCTTATTTGAATTACTTTCTCAAATATTTTAGCTATATTACTAATAAGTGACACTGGTCTATAATTAATTCTTGTAAATTGGGGTTATGATTGTAAGTTTAAGAGCAGTTGGAAATTTCCCCTTTTGTAATGATTTATTAATCAAATGTGTGAGTGGTTTCGCGACTTCATTTCTAATGACTTTTAGACTTTCTGCTTTTACACCGTCATAACCTGGCACTTTTTTATTTTTTATCTGCATTATAATATCTTTGATTTCAATTTCATTTGTTGAATACATGAAAATGGAGTGATTACAAGTATTCTTTTTTTCAATATAATTTGGGTTTTTTTCAATTTTAGCAGCCAGCTTTTTACCTGCAGATACGAAATGTTCATTAAATGTTTCAGCTATTTCTAATGGTTTAGTTACGAGTACATTTTCATTATTTTTTAATAAATCTATAGGGATAGATTCAGGAACAGTTAAGAATTCATTCATAGTTTTCCAGAGATTTGTGGAGGTATTTTCTTGTTCAATACGCTTTCGGTAGTATTTATTTTTTGTCTCTTCAATTAATATCTTCAATTTTATTTTGTAGTTTTGATAATTTTGCTTCAGTAACTCGTCATGTGGTAATTTTTTGTGTTGGTGAAATAATTTATTTTTTTTATTTATTGAGGTGATAAGACCCTCAGTTATCCAAGGCTTCCTTTTTTTCTTTTGATTTTTAATCCTTTTATATTTGGTAGATATATCTACACAATTTTTTATTATATCGATAAATTTGTTTGTTTCAGGTTCTATGTCATCATCTAAGTTGAAAACCGAGTCCCAAGAAACTGTCTGAAGTTCTCTTTTTAAAATCTTTTCATCTATTATTTTGATTAAGTTATTTCCCACATTATGTTTTTTATTAACCTTTTGAAGTACAATTTGAGCTAATATTGTATAATGATCTGTTATATCAGTTTCTAATGTCAAGGGAATTATAGTATCATAGATCATTTTTTTATTTTTAATGAATATATGATCAATACATGTTGAGGAGTTATTTTTTTCTCTAGTCGGAGATTTAATAGCAGGTAAGTAACCAAATTCATTCATCGTATCAAGGTAGTTTTGTGACTCTTCAGTATTTGTTAACAAATCTATGTTTATGTCTCCTATAAATATTTTGTAGTCACCTGTTTTATTTTCTTGACTTAGAAAATCTTGCAGGTCTTTTATAAAATTATCAGTTAAGGTAGCGGGTGACCTATAGATGACATTTATTATAAAAATATTATTATGAGGGTTAATTTTAACTTGTAAAAGATAGCTGTTATTAAACCTAATTAATTTCATGGGATTCATTAATATTATTTTTTACAAATATTACAACGCCGTCATTATGGTTTAGATCTCCGTGGTTGTATAATGTTTTATATCCAGTGATGTTAAATATTGTGATATCAGGAGCACTCCACGTCTCTGTAAAAACTATACAGTCAAATGATATATCAATATCATCCAACAGTAACTTAAATTCATCAAAATTATGGTTGATGCTAATTATATTATTGTGAATTATATTAAAAGTTTCCGGCAAATAGTTCACTTTTAGAATATCTTTAGCTTCATTGCTTTTTAAATGAAAATTTTCTATTTGTTTTATAGAGAAATTTCTAATATATTGATCCATAGTAAATAGGCTATGGGGATTCGGCCGCATGGCGGAGGCGCTAACATGGGAATCTCCATAAGAAAATCGTCGAAAAAGCCAAGGTTTGAAAACGTCAAAATTTACGCTAAAAGTGGTGGGGGTAAACTATTATATACATGGTAGATGAAAAGTAATTTGCCTACTCGAAAGGCCTTAACGTCTAGTGTATATGAAAAATGATAGAAAAATTCTACCCCCGTTCATCCCCCACGCAGCACCCCTTTTACTAAAAGTTAACCAATCATAGCAAACGATGTATCGTTCGAAAGGCCTTAACGTCTAGTGTATATGAAAAATAATAGAAAAATTCTACCCCCGTACATCCCCCATCATCCCTCTTACTAAAAGCCAATCAAACGACGTCTCGTTGGAAAGGCCTTAACGTCTATTATATACAGGGTGAATCAAAAGTAACATTATATACAGGGTAGGTAACATGCATGCAAGGCATAAACGTCTATTATATACAGAGCGCTCGAAAAGCCATAACTATTATATACAGGTAACATGCAGTCTCAAGAGATCTTCGCTGTCAAACGTCACATCAAACGTCACGCTGTCAAACGTCACGTCAAACGTCACGCTTTCACGTCGTCACGTCACGCTGTCACATCAAACGTCACGCTGTCAAACGTCACGCTGTCACGTCAAACTGCCACGTCGTCACGTCAAACATCACGCACGTCACGTTTTCACGTCAAACGTCACGCTGTCACGTCAAACGTCATGATAAACGTCACGTCGCACGTCAAACGTCACGCTGTCACGTCAAACGTCACATCGTCACGTCAAACGTCACATCGTCACGTCAAACGTCACGTTGTCACGTCAAACGTCACGTTTTCACGTCAAACGTCACGTTTTCACGTTAAACGTCACGTCGTCACGTCACGTTGTCACATCGTCATGTCACGTTGTCACATCGTCATGTCAAACGTCACGCTGTCACGTCAAACGTCACGTCGTCACGTCAAACGTCACGTCGTCATGTCAAACGTCACGTCGTCACGTCACGTTGTCACGTCGTCACGTCAAACGTCACATCGTCACGTCAAACGTCACGTCGTCACGTCAAACGTCACGTCGTCACGTCAAACGTCACGTCGTCACGGCAAACGTCACGTTTTCACGTCAAACGTCACGTTGTCACGTCAAACGTCTCGTCGTCACGTCACGTTGTCACGTCGTCACGTCAAACGTCACGCTGTCACGTCAAACGTCACGTCGTCACGTCAAACGTCACGTCGTCACGTCACGTTGTCACGTCGTCACGTCAAACGTCACATCGTCACGTCAAACGTCACGTCGTCACGTCAAACGTCACGCTGTCACGTCAAACGTCACGCTGTCACGTCAAACGTCACGTCGTCACGTCAAACGTCACGTTGTCACGTCAAACGTCACGTTTTCACGTCAAACGTCACGTCGTCACGTCACGTTGTCACGTCGTCACGTCAAACGTCACGCTGTCACGTCAAACGTCACGTCGTCACGTCAAACGTCACGTCGTCATGTCAAACGTCACGTCGTCACGTCACGTTGTCACGTCGTCACGTCAAACGTCACATCGTCACGTCAAACGTCACGTCGTCACGTCAAACGTCACGTTTTCACGTCAAACGTCACGTTGTCACGTCAAACGTCACGTCGTCACGTCACGTTGTCACGTCGTCACGTCAAACGTCACGCTGTCACGTCAAACGTCACGTCGTCACGTCAAACGTCACGTCGTCACGTCACGTTGTCACGTCGTCACGTCAAACGTCACATCGTCACGTCAAACGTCACGTCGTCACGTCAAACGTCACGCTGTCACGTCAAACGTCACGCTGTCACGTCAAACGTCACGTCGTCACGTCAAACGTCACGTTGTCACGTCAAACGTCACGTTTTCACGTCAAACGTCACGTCGTCACGTCACGTCGTCACGTCAAACGTCACGTTTTCACGTCAAACGTCACGTTTTCACGTCAAACGTCACGCTGTCACGTCAAACGTCACGCTGTCACGTATAGTTTTCAAAATTTATTAAAATGTTATAATACGGTTCATCTCCACACCATCTTATATATCACAATAATGGATATAAGGAGATAGAACCATGGCGCGTTGTATTTAATATTTAAAGCGACAAATACATCCCCTATAGGCCTACGGAATTGATATGATATAGATATTAAGAATTTATATTTTATTTAAAATAAAAAAGGTTTTATAGTGCAATGCTAACTATATTTATAAGTTGAACGACCCAAGTACCAGGTCATGTGGCTCATATTAGGAAATTGCTATAAAATATTATTTTGTAATATGTATTTGACAACACGTCTATGCTGAATATCGAAAAATGGATAATGTTGTGTAGCACCATGTACCGATTAGCAAACAGGAAATACGTTTTTGCTAATTCTCGACATTTAAAAACCTGTCAATGCAGGAAATCTCTTATCGTGCGGTTAGTTTGGAAAAGCATATTTTCTTGCATTATCACTTTAAGGATCTGTGGGAGGGGAACTAATCATATTTTTTATTCATTTAGGCGCGTTATATATTAATTAGCGAAGTCCAGAGAGCTCAGTCGCAGTTAATAGACGTCAGTCAATAGTTTTATTTTTACCCCATTCTATTGTAGAACTTTGGAAAGCATTCAGAATTGTCTTCAGCTCCTATTGATTTGATTGTCAATCAATATGGGTATGAACGCATATATAGAGGTCAACGACGTATTTGTCGACGCATATAAGTGTAGAGAAGCTTTTGTAAAAAGGTATAAGAGGAATGCTGATGGAAAATTTGATACTCTTAATATCGAATTGTCATTTGAAGCTGGGTATGGCGATGTATGTGCAAGCATGTTGGTAACGACAAGAAAGAGTTACGATGTAAATAAAATAATAAAAAAAAATGATGATTGTTATTATAATCCTGATACAGATTATCATTATTCTGATTTTGATTGGACTTATGATAAGCATACTGAACACTATGACAGCAAGTCAGTTATAGATCTGAACAATATAAATTGCATAAAACCAAATGTTGATGAAATATTAGTAATTATATGGCTATATTTTGATTAAAAAAAATTTAAAGTTTTTTTATCAAGACTAACTAGCACCTAGCTTCGTTACTATTGGTCCGATTTGGATGGAACGTTAAGTCAAATGATGCACGTCGAAACGTCACATGACACGTTGAATGATACACATCACGTGGCACGGGAGAGAGGTGTCAAACGACTCCTAGTACAGAGTCTCCTCACGGGGTGGTGGGGGGTACATCCCGGTGGTGAAGAAAAGGTTGAGAGGGGTGATTAAAGTGCCGCCTACTACACACCAAACTTCTTTTGTAATATATCTTCAGAAGTGTACAGTCATCGTTTTGAGAAGTTCGAATATTGGAAAATTGAATAAAGACATTGCTTTTTACGAAGATAAAAGTGAGGTTATAGTTAGCCCGTAGACTGCCGCAATCTACTTATCCGTTAAGACGTATTCAACCTACACCATGTTCAACAGAACAGAAAAGGATATAGAAAATGAAATTAATAACGTTTACACCATGTCATGTGTAATATTAGTGGCTATATTTGTTTTAATTTTAAAAATTATTTTGAAAATTGTAAAACGAAAATTCCAATCTTCATGTAATATAAAAGTTGATGAATATACAGAGTGTTTCAATAAAACCCATGTTTTTTTAAAAAACTTTATTTATAATGGTAATACAGTATTTGGAAACCAGTGACGGAGGCGTTGTACATTTCTCTCGGTACACGAATATACTCCAGTGGCGTGGCAGGGGTTTGGATCGTGGACAAAGTTTCCTGTTGCACACGGCGTACCATCAAATTTGCAAACGTCAATAATACGTGGAAAAATACCAAAAATGTCACATTTCTTTTGCAGAAACTCGGCTTTTTGTTGTCCTCGAACGTAAATGAAGTCTGCGGCATACAATAACTTGCTTCCCAATATTTCATTTAGTTTAGAATATTCTACATCTCCTGAAGAGTATCGAATACCATGCACATTCCTTTCCAAGTATGATGTAGTCTTTTTGTCCTCGTTACTTAATGTAGAAAACGGTTGCGGTGGTAAAAATATGTAATGCGATCTTTTGAAGCCGATTTCTATGGTGAGCTCTTTGGCAACGAAAAGCCCGTCTACGACAAAACCTTGAATGTCTACAAATGCTACTCTCATCTTGACGTCTGCTCGAACACTAACTCACAACATCTAGTTCAAGCTTTTAACAATTTCAGAGAGGGGGAAGTATTCCATTACACAATCGTGAATTATGATGCAATAGACTTTGGTATTTTCGGGAAAGCCTATGTTTGCTTCAATGTCAAGTTTCACATCGACTGTGGACGCCTTCATGCTTTCTTCCTGTTTCGAACAATCGATAACAAACAATGCCCGTTTCTTGAAAGAAGAATAATCCAGCAGGGGGCGCTTCTGTGTGGAGTTTGCGTAGTTGGGATAGAATTCGGTGTAGTTAAAATATGCCTCATTGTAGTCAGTTTTAGCGAAATCCAATTGCATTCTTTCATTGGGCCAATAGTCACCATTAAGTGACAGTCTTATACTTTGTACGTCAGCATTGTCAAATAAAGTCGGGTCAGCTGTACTCGAGTTACGTTTGTCGGTTTGAAAGAAAACAATAACAAAACGAGGTCTTTCAACTGAAGTGGATGTCTTGACAGCCCAAACTTCACGTCTTGCTCCTTTAGTGATTGAAGGTAGTTCGTGTAACTCCCACTTCCTGAATGGAATAACTATAGGTTGATCTTTTTCAATGGATTTCATGAGATTTAATTTTATCTCGTCATTAGGAAAGATATGTTTAACTTTTAGCTCAACGCTTGTAATATTAATTTTAGCTGTTGTAGTGGCAGAGACATTCTTTTCAGTAATATATAGACAATCATTATCATTTCGTGCCCGAACTAGTCGTATTGTTTGACGCCCACATGTAATCATGGAATAATCGTTGAAAATGTTGAAAATATGTTTGAGAGGTATTTGCAGGTTGAAGGACTTGTCGCTATCATTCAAAATAGGATCTTTTGGGTAATTCCAACCGGCTATAGCCATATGATTGGAATCTTCTTGGTTATAACAGGTCATGGCACGTACGGCGCTTACTATTCCAGGATCTCGAACTGTTTCCATTTCCCTGGCACTTTCACTGTACGTACATGAATCGAATAGAAAGGCTCCAACATTATTTGCTAATTTTACGTCACCATCTCCGTGTATTTCGAGAGAACCCTTAATGCACAACAATGTTTCGCTCATTGCAAAGAACGAATCAACCTGATTTATGCTAAACTCCACAATGTCACTGCAATTGAATGATTTTATGAATGGAGCATAGGTTCTATATTCGGCCTTTCGAATTGACTCATCAAACATCGGTTTACGATAGATATCAAACATTGGAGGCATGTCGTTTTGGCGTAGACGTTTTCCATACATAGTTGTCATTTTTCAATTTAAAACCCAGCGATTGCAGGACCAATTTGTTTGCGAACGTGAGCTGTTTCAGCTTTGGCGACTGCTCAGCTAATGAAGCTGAAAGTGCTGCAGATTGTCTTTTATGATTGATTATTAGCCCCATCGCGCTCTAAGCTCCAACACCAACGTACTTAGTTCTCCACGAAAGTTTACAGGCTGACCGTCCTGGTCTAAAGCGATGACGGTGATATTGGTTATTTCACTTTGTGGTATAACAGGTAAATAGAGTAAATTATGAGGAATTTCGTCTATGGAATATCCTGGATCCACTTGTATAACGAATTCATATATAGTATGAGCAGGTCTGTTTGCATCGAAGGCTCCAGTGGTAATGTTACAATCGAAGCGAATACTAGATACTTTAATGATTTTGACGGGGAGATCTGACGAGTGCAATTTGTTAGCGTCGAGTATTTTCGGTGAAAATCCCAATATTCTCCCAAGACTATTGGTCTCCTTGAAGGAAATTTTGTATTTACTGGAAATTTCACATTTCAACGTATTGTGATTGGGTTTTAGTGAAAATATGTCCTCTGGTCTAGTTGAATTGCCCGCACCCAATTTATCTCGGATAAACCCTTCAAGATCGGCAATTTCGTAACATCCTGTGGGAAAATCAAAACTTTGAAGCTTGCCCTTGGTATCGTAGTAGTAAAACTTACAATTTTCAATGTTCGGTATACTGTGATAAGAATGAAAAGATCGTAGAGCTATTTCGTATTCCTTCTTCGGATCGAGTACAATAGGTGTAGGAGGTTGAAAGGTAAACACGTGATTGGTGCTGTTAACTCTCAGCAACTGCGACATGATGACTAATGAAATACGAATAATGTTTGAATTTAAATAACATTTATTTTTTTAATGTTTGTTTACAAAGGAAACAAGTAGCTTGCGAACTCGGTGGACCGTCACAATGCGTCGTCCAATCAGGTCGGTTGTAATGGATGAAACAAGGCAATCGTATTTGTAGTTGAAAATTTGCTCGATATTCATTGGGAAGTTTATGCCATATTTCCAGCAATTCCCAAGGTCTTACACACTCTATTAGATGTTCAATGGGAAAGTGCTTTAGTTCTTCGGCAGTGAAACTGCTTAATGTTTTTCCATGGTAGATATGTTGTAGTAATAGTTCAATCATTGTTGTAGAAATTTCAAACACAAATGACCGCAATTGATTTGATCGTAGTTTTGATATCGAGTATTGTTATAGAAAATTCGCGCACTCTTTCCAAAATATTTAACAACTTCTTTCGGAGGCTTCAAGTGACCAAATGAATCGAAATACTCTACATTGTTGTTTATCTTTCGGTAAGCTACCCAATGACTTCCGCTATTCTCAGAGGTGTCCAAATTAACCACTGCGCATTCTTGTTTCCGGGGGCCGGCTTTGGGGAGAGTGTCTCGCATGAAAACTCCTCGAAAATGCGGTATTTTAAGCGATTTTGCGTATTGTGTTATGTCAAAGTCGGTTAATGCGTGATTGGGTAGCTTTATTGGTTTTTTTTCAAATACAATCCGAAGCCGCCTTTTGGGTACTTTTTCAGATACAGGCCAGATCCTACACGTTCCATAGCCTTATTATGACGTACATCTTCTTCCAATTTCTTTTGTGCATGCTTTGCGTCAATGACAGTTTTAGCAATCCCAGCAGCACCACCTGACAAAGCTCCGATTGCCGAAAGACCGGCAAACAAAGGGATAAGTGGTAGGAAACCTCCGGATTTCGCTACAGGTATCACTCGAGGAACCTCGACTTCTTTTTTCCCACCAAATTCTTTAATAAGTGCTTTGGCTGCTCGTAAGGCAAACGTTGCAGTGTCTTTCAAAGATGTTCCTCTCTTCAATGACTTTCCCACTTTTAGAATAACATCTCGATGCAAGGAACGACGTTTGCGACGACAACCCATTCCCAGCTTTCTTTTCACCTTCATTCCGCCTGTTACAAGTAATGCAGCAGTTTTCTCTCCCAGTGAAGCGTCTTTTGATTTGACACGAGCCCAAGCTTTATCTTCAAGTATCTGATCGGCTTTGTGTCGTTCTTCGAGAGACTTATTCTTCAAGTAAGAAATATCGTGTTGCTTACAAGCAGCGTCCAAGGGGTTGATGCCCGGATCTCCACGATCAAGACGTTTTTCCAATTTTGTACCGGCTGAAAAAAAAAAAACAATCAATTTTTTACATGAAGGGGTGGAGGGGGTAGTACTTACGTCCACAGTACTGATAGCTAGGTAAGTGAAGCTCAATAGGTAGTTTATTGATGAGAGAATTTAAGAGACCTTCTCCTTCAAACAACAACATTAAGACTGATACGCGTAAGTGGTAACACCTATATTTAAAGAGTAGTACTACGAAAGACGACACACACAATGAAAATAATTCAACAAGAGCAGACTATACCCATTGAAAATCTGGATTTTACCTCAACACCAACTATTAGTAAACATGGTAAATTATTACCAAATTCTTTCCGTGCCATTATATGTGGCCCCAGTGGGTGTGGAAAGACGAATGTCGTGCTGGCGCTCCTATTTAATCCGAATGGCGTGAAATTCAAAAACGTTTATGTTTATTCAAAATCGTTATTCCAACCAAAGTACCAATTGCTGCAGGAAGTTATAGCGCAAGTGAAGGGCGTTGGCTATTTTCCATTCAAAGACAACGAGGAAATAATAAGTCCAGATGAAGCTCAGCCTAATTCTGTCTTTTTATTCGATGACGTTGCATGTGATGGTCAACAGAAAATTCGGGAATACTATTCCATGTGCAGACATAAAGATATTGATGCTGCATATCTTTGTCAAACATATTCAAAAATACCGAAACAGCTTATTCGCGACAATTGTAATGTTATTGTGTTATTCAAGCAGGATGAGGTAAACTTGAAACATATATTTGACGAACACGTATCTCCTGACATGACATTTGACGTATTTAAAAATATGTGTTCAAAGTGTTGGTGTGATCGCTATGGTACATTGGTAATTATGAAAGATTTCGCCCTCAATGATGGAAGGTATCGCAAAGGATTCGATAAATATATTAAATTGTAAGCTGCGCCTTCAGTCCATACCAATATGTCTGACGATAAGGTTGCTACTGCATTGCGCAAGAAAAAAGTGTCTGAACTTGCTAGATCAATTCGAAAAAAATACTTGGCATTGAAATTGGGTAAATCAGAGCAAGATGAGTCTATTAATAAACTATTCAAGCCAATATCCAAACCACTAGAAGAAATTGTACAATCCTCGAAGACATTACAAAAATCGATTACAAATTTACAACCGAAGGAGGAAATAAAGAAAGAAGAACCCGATGGTGATGATGTGTTTACACCTTTCCTCGAAACGGAACCGGTGGCTGAAACCGATGAAGCGGGGAATATTCCAATGCCCGAATCTCCAGAAATAATGCGTCCTGAGGTGACACATGAATCCATCCAAGAGTATTTAGATCAATATCCTGAAATTAGTCAATCGTATATCGAAGAGTATTTCCAAGATAATGGAAAAATCGATAAAAATTACGGACCTATCTACAATGATGAACTCGGTTGGAGTTTGGGTACGCGTAGAATTGGATTTGATGGAAGAAACGGCAATATCAATATACTACAAGAACTAAATAAAGAAGCTGGATCCGTGACTGGTACACCTGGCTTATACCAGCTTTTATTCTACCACGATCCAGAAGGTTACACCCAGCAGGATTTGGAGGCATATAAAACCCTTCTAGAGTATACTAAGGTTCACCTAGATACACGCAACCGTCTTAAGGGTTCAAGCACTTACAAATATCACAATGTTATCAAACCTTTGTTTAGAACAAAATCAGAATCATCGAACCGTCGTCCATCTACTCGAACACAACAGCTACTAATGGAACGTCTATCAAAAATACCGAAAAGTGGCGGAAACGTTCTCGATTCCCGTTTGGTATACAACGAAGACCCTATGGAATACATTTATTGGGATGATCCCAACGAGTTGGTTGAACGTTTACAGCTACTAATTGCTTCGAAAGAGGCAGGTAATACGTCGAACGACAACGAAATAGTAGCAATTATCAATGAACTCAAGGAAGCTGATATAATAGAATAATACAAGTTGAAACTTGTTCATTTCAATTATGCCAGTCGATAAATTCGGACATAGACATCAAACGCCCTATGCGCGTTTACCAGCGAAAATTACGTTCCCTCATACACCGGACGGTAATATTGATATTGGAAATGTGAAAATTTGTAATGTTAAAGAACCGACAGCAAATAGTGACGCTGCAACAAAAAAATATGTTGATGACTTGCGTACTATCAACTCACCACAAACACATAATATAAAGAATTTAGAAGTAGGATTGAACGAAATCAAAAACGAGCTTCATAAGATTGAAATTCCCATATTACAGGCGAATATTACCGAATTACAAAATAAAACTAACGAAATTAATACATTCATTTCACGTAATCCCCCAGTAGCAGGTAGGGATATGGCTACGAAGAAATACGTTGACGATTCAATTGTCAATGCAAAAGTCTTCATCCTAAGAGAATTTAGTGCGAATGCAAGTATACGTGAATTGAAAAAAGAATCTGCAGAAAATATCAGAGCCGTTTCGGATTTGAAAAGTAACATTTTAGACATAGTGAACAATATTAAGGCATTGGATATGAATTTCCATAACCGCATTCAGAGTCTGGAATTGAAGCTAGCCAGTAATACATCATAATATGCACACCAAGGAAAAGATTCAACTCGTAAACGAGCTTCACAAACCTATTCGGAAAAAATTCCCTCGCAGACGCACCATTATCAAGGGCCTTGACGATCTTTGGCAAATGGATCTTGCGGAGATGAGGAATTTTGCATCACAAAATAGGAATCATAAATTGATACTGGTCGTCATTGATTGTTTTTCAAAGTTTGTTTGGACACGCCCACTAAAGACGAAGACCGGAGAGGAGATTACTCGGGCATTCTCGGACATTCTCGCTCATACACGACGAACACCGAAAAATCTACAATCCGATCAGGGGAAGGAATTTTACAACAGCAAATTTCAAAATTTAATGAAAAAACATGATATAAATCATTATAGCGTACTTAGCACGATGAAAGCTTCTATGGCTGAGCGTGTTATAAGAACATTAAAATCGAAACTCTACAAATATTTCAGTTTAAATGGCACCTACAAATGGATTGATATTCTGCCTGAAATTACTCAAAACTATAACAATACAACACATTCCACAACACAATATAAGCCTTCTCAAGTCAACAAATCCAACGAAAAATCTATTTTGAATAACACCTATAGTCATTTAAAGATAGCAGGCCCGCGAAAATTTAAAGTTGGTGACATTGTGCGCATATCCAAGGCAAAACATGTCTTTGAAAAAGGATATACACCCAATTGGACTACAGAACTATTCAAAATCATCAAAGTTAAAATTACCAATCCTGCTACGTATTTACTTGAAGACATGCAAGGTACACCAATCAGCGGCTGCTTCTATGACGAAGAACTACAGAAAACATCGAATCCGGACGTTTACTTGGTGGAAAAAGTTCTTAGACGTAAAGGCAAGAAACTGTTCGTGAAATGGTTAGGCTTAGACAAAAAACATAACAGCTGGATTAATGGAGTTGATGTTTTATGACGTAAAATGCCATATAAATTGGAGTCGTTTCAGATCTTAAACTTAGTTAGCAACATGAGTTATCAAGGTGTTAGTAGTGGTTACGAGAGTAGTAGTAGTGATAATAACTATTCTGCAGAGCTGGATAGAATTTTGAAAAACTATGAGTTTGCTGCAAAGTCTGAAAATGTGTACCTGCTTTCAACACAATATACAATTTCCGGTTATGAAGTAAAATGTGGAATTAGTCCGGCAAGATCATTCACGCCTGCTGTTATTCTATCTCAACAGCTAAAGTGCAGCAAAATAGCTTTCAGCACTTATGAATGGTATACCTTTATTTCAATGATGACGCAACAGATGAATGCTTTCTTTCATGCCACAGACGACGCTGACAAGTTACAACCTGATTCGTTTTCATGTGGAGAGTACTGCACCATTACTCCATCGAATTACGATGGGTGTAAGTTGATTTTCGTCAAAAAACATGGAGTTGAATATTATATGGATGAAGAAGAAGTGTCTCAAATTTTAGAACTAAATAATTTGATTTTACAACGTATAGCTATATTGGAAAATTTAAATTTTTGTCAGTATTATTATAATGTTTTGGATTTCTGTAAAAATGTCGCCTCTGAAAGTCCTTTACAAATTTTATATGCATTTTGTTCCATAACTCCAAACGATATGTTGAACAATGCTCTTAGAGAATTTGTATACTTTTGTAAACATACAGTTATCAATGATTTGAATAAATAGTTATATATATAAGTGTTGTGTTACTTCGTCCTAGCCCCACCCAAAAAAAAAAAACATGTTGAAAAATAATTGTTTTTATTTAAAAATACATTTACAACCACAATTTCAAAGGAGACATAAGGCTTATAAGTAAATAAACAAGATTTACAACAGAAATTTTTTTCTTTAATTAATTTAAAGCAATGTACCAAATACATTTGAAGCAGCAAGGGAAGTCATATTTCAATCAATATTACCACTCCGAAGTTTGTTAATAAAATCTAGGTGATGGTTAACTAATATATTAATACTTTGCTTTTATAATCGCTCTAATGTTTGAGGTTGTGTTCAGCAATATAATTTCTCCCTAATTTTTTTCATCGAACCCAGTTGGATTAATTCCAGTTTTGACTTCAGAGCGGTATATTGATTAAAATTTCAATTCTCTTGTATTTCAAAGGACGTTAAAGGATTCGACTTCCCAACGTCTATTTGTTTTCTGTACGTGATATTATATTTCAAACTTCTGAAAGCCATCACGTGCGGCCGGTATGCTTCTGTCACCCTCTGGGGTAGGAATACAGCCTTATCTTCTAGCTCCAGTAGAATTGCCTCCCCAAATTTTGTCTTGACAATTTGACCCGCTGTAATTCTGAATGGTATATCTTTAGGTAGGTCGGTTAGTTTAACAAGTGGTTTCTTTTCTATAAGGGATACAGCATTCAGTTTAGTAAGGTCCATCTATAAAGAAATTGAAATTTGATAATTGAAGTCAACTTCTTTGAGTAAATAATCATCAAGTATATCTGGTTGTGTGAGAATAAATTTTGAGTTCAAATTTTCCATAGGGAATTTTCATCAATATAAATGATAATTTTTAGATTGACCTCCCATCGCAATAATTAACTAGCGCAAAATGCAATTTCTATTGAAAAATAAAATTGAGATATTTTTGAGATACAAGAAATAATACATCAATGTGGAAAAAATGAAAAAAGATATGAAATTCAAAAATAAACTTACTTTTTAATATTTTAAGGTACCATACACAAACTATTAACTCTCGTCTATTAACTGCGACTGAGCTCTCTGGACTTCGCTTTGTGTTTTTAAATGTCGAGAATGAGCAAAAACGTATTTCCTGTTTGCTAATCGACACATGCTGTTACACAGCATTATCCATTTTTCGATATTCAGCATAGACGTGTTGATACATACATATTACAAAATGATATTTCATAGCAATCAATTTCCTAATATGAGCTACATGACCTGGTACTTGGGTCGTTCAACTTATGAATATAGTTAGCATTGCACTATACAACCTTTTTTATTTTAAATAAAATATAATGAACCGTATTATAACAATTTAATAAATTTTGAAAACTATACGTGATAGCGTGACGTTTGACGTGACAGCGTGACGACGTGACAGCCTGACGTTTGACGTGACAGCGTGACGTTTTACGTGACAGCGTGACGTGACGTGACGTCTAACAGCGTGACGTTTAAAACCATTGTAGACTTCTTCAGATACTCCATGTATATGGACACGTTTTGACATTTCCGCTACACTCGTTAAACTTAAGATGCGTTTGACCTTGTATATGATTTTCGTAAGGCACTTAAAACTGGCATATTACTCGCCCTGTATATAATAGACGTTTATGCCTTTAGGATCTTCTGAGCAGGCGCACGTTAAGGCCTTTCGAGCATGTTACTTTTTATCCACCCTGTATATGAAGTCGTTGAGGTGTTGAGCTTAGTTACTCACCCTGTATATAATAGACGTTGAGGCCTTTCAATCGAGACGTCTCTGATTGGTTAACTTTTAGTAAAAGGGATGATGGGGGGATGAACGGGGGTAGAATTTTTCTATTATTTTTTATAAACACTAGACGTTAAGGCCTTTCGAACGATACATCGTTTGCTATGATTGGTTAACTTTTAGTAAGAGGGGTGTTGCGTGGGGGGTGAACGCGGGTAGAATTTTTCTATTATTTTTCATATATACTAGACGTTAAGGCCTTTCGAACGATACATCGTTTGCTATGATTGCTTAACTTTTAGTAAAAGGGGTGCTGCGTGGGAGATGAACGGGGGTAGAATTTTTCTATCATTTTTCATATACACTAGACGTTAAGGCCTTTCGAACGATACATCGTTTGCTATGATTGGTTAACTTTTAGTAAAAGGGGTGCTGCGTGGGGGATGAACGGGGGTAGAATTTTTCTATCATTTTTCATATACACTAGACGTTAAGGCCTTTCGAGTAGGCAAATTACTTTTCATCTACCATGTATATAATAGTTTACCCCCACCACTTTTAGCGTAAATTTTGACGTTTTCAAACCTTGGCTTTTTCGACGATTTTCTTATGGAGATTCCCATGTTAGCGCCTCCGCCATGCGGCCGAATCCCCATAGCCTATTTACTATCCATCTTATGTATATGTGTGTATTTATATATTTAACTACCTAATTTGAAACAAAAATAAAAAATAGACTTAAAAATTACAAAAAGGAAAAACTAATTTGAAATTGTGATGAAGTAGATCACGTTAGTGTCTTTTAACTGTTAGCAAACTTTTAACTTCTTATTAAATAATCAGTTTTCTCTAGTTGGAAAACTTTTTTATTATCAAGTTTACGAAAAAAAGTTATTCTTTATAAAAAGTTCTGCATGATCCAAAACCTAAAATGCAACCATCAGGTATTCAATTTTTCCAGTCGTATACGAGGTATATCAGAAAATATGAATTTGGTGTAATTTCTCCAATGAAATATAGCAATAGGGAATTTCAGTATGTTCTGAAATAATGTCCAAATTTGGAGAGTTATTATAAAATATAAATCATCACAAAACTGACACAAGAATGACGGATGAGTGCAATGAAAATTTTATTGCACTAGTGCAAAAAAGAACCACTTTTTCCATTAACTGTGTTTCACAAAAGTGTTGTTTTTTTGCATGAATGTGGAAAAAAATAATAGATGAAGGATTTTCAAGTTTTTCTCATAAAATACAGGATCTGAAATATTAGTTATCCTATTTTTCATTTGCTTGATCAAATTAATTTTCATAGAAACTTTATGATACTGTTACGCGAGTTCCCCAGTGAAATTCCCGCATGAGACGACTATGACTCCTCCACTCACTAGTCGAGAATGATCGAGACTACCTACCCTGCGCTCCTCCGCCTCTAGCCGAGAACAATCCAGAGACTACCTACCCCACGCCATCTCACTCGTCCAGAGATTTCTAGTCCATCCAACAGACTAGAGATTTCTAGAATTATACCCAACGCGTGATATAAATAGACGGCATCGCTGCACACATATAATCGGTCGTCATATCACAGAATTGAAAGCACTCTGGAAGACTGAATAATGCTTAATTACACAATGATATAGTGTAGAACAAAACTTTGCTTAAAATTAGTTCATTTTCCATTCTATTCTAGTCAAATATTGACCAAATCAAAAGAAATCGTCCAAAACAGTTGAAAAGCACTTGAGAAGACCGAAAAATGCCCAAATACGCTCCAATATACTGTGGAAAGGAAGTTAGTTCATTTTACATTCTATTCCAGTCAAATAATGACCAAATCGCGAGAAATCGTTGAAAACAGTTGGGAAGCACTTAAGGAAACAAAATAATGCACAATTACACTCCAATATAGTGTAGAACGACAGTAAGCTTGAAATTAGTTCATTTTCCATTTTATTCCTGTCAAATATTGACCAACTCGCGAGAAATCGTTGAAAACAGTTGAAAAGCACTTGAGAAGACTGAATAAAGCTTAAATACACTACAATACCTAAACGAAAGTTAGTTGAAATTAGTTCATTTTCCATTCTATTCAGTCAAATATTGACCAAATAGCCAGAAATCGTTGAAAAGAGCGAAAAAACACTTGAGAAGACTGAATAATGCTCAAATACACTTCAATATACTGTAGAACAAAAAATAATTTGAGATTAGCTCATTTTCCATTCTATTTCAGTCAAATATCGAGCAAATCACAAGAAATTGTTGAAAACAGTTGAAAAGCACTCAGGAAGACTGAATAATGCTTAATTACACTTCAATAGACTGTAGAACACAAGTTAGCTCGAAATTAGATCATTTTCCATTCTATTACACTCAAAAAATTGACCAAATCGCCAGAAATCGTTGAAAACAGTTAACAAGCATTTAGGAAAACTGAATAATGCTCATGTACACTTTAATATACTGTAGAACGGAAGTTAGCTCGAAATTGAATCATTTCCAATTCTATTCCAGTCAAATATTGACCAAATCACAAGTAACCGTTGAAACAGTTGAAAAGCACTCGGGAAGACTAAATAGAGCTCGATAACACTTCAATATTGTGTGGAACAAAAGTTAGCTTGGAATTAGTTCATTTTCCATTTTTTTTACAGTCAAATATCGACCAAATCGCCAGGAATCGTTGAAAACAGTTAACAAGCACTTGAGAAGACTGAATAATGCTCAAATACACTTCAATATACTGTAGAACGAAAGTGAACTCGAAATTAGCTTATTTTCCATTCTATTTCAGTCAAATATTGACCAAATGGAGAAAAATCGTTAAAAAAAGTTGAAGAGCATTTAAGAAAACTGAATAATGCTCATGTACACTTTAATATACTGTAGAACGGAAGTTAGCTCGAAATTGAATCATTTTCAATTCTATTCCAGTCAAATATTGACCAAATCACAAGAAACCGTTGAAACAGTTGAAAAGCACTCGGGAAGACTGAATAGAGCTCAATAACACTTCAATATACTGTAGAACGGAAGTGAACTCGAAATTAGCTTATTTTCCATTCTATTTCAGTCAAATATTGACCAAATGGAGAGAAATCGTTAAAAAAAGTTGGAGAGCATTTAAGAAAACTGAATAATGCACAATTACACTTCAATAAACTGTGGAACAAAAGTTAACTTGAAATTAGTTCATTTCCCATTCTATTTCAGTCTAATATTGTCCAAATTGCGAGAAATCGTTGAAAGCAGTAAAAAAACACTCGAGAAGACTGAATAATGCTCAAATACACTTCAATATACTGTAGAACAGAAGATAGCTTGGAATAAGTTCATTTTCCATTTTATTTCAGTCAAATATTGACCAAATCGCTAGAAAATGTTAAAAACAGTTGAAAAACACTTGAGAAGACTGAATTATGCTCAAATACACTTCAATATATTGTAGAACAGAATTTAACTTGGAATTAGTTCATTTTCCATTCTATTTCAGTCAAATAATTACCAAATCGCGAGAAATAGTTTAAAACAGTTGGAAATTACTCAAGAAGACTGAATAATGCTCAAACACACTTCAATATACTGGAGAACGGCAGTTAGCTTGAAATTACTTCATTTTCCATTCTATTTCAGTCAAATAATCACCAAATCGCAAGGAATAGTTTAAAACAGTTGGAAAGCACTCAAGAAGACTGAATAATGCTCAAACACCTCCCAGCATCGTGTAGAACGGAAGTTGGCTTGGGATTACTTCACTCTCCATTTTATTCCAGTTAAATATTGACCAAATCGTGAGAAACCGTTAAAAACAGTTGGAAAGCACTTGGAGCGACTGGATAATGCTCAAATACACTTCTATATACTGGATAACGGGAGTTAGCTTGGAATTAGTTCATTTTCCATCTTATTTCAGTCGAATAATCGCCAAATCGCGAGAAATAGTTCAAAACAGTTGAAAGCACTTAAGAAGACTAAATAATGCTCAAATACACTTCAATATACTGTAAAACGGAAGTTAGCTTGAAATTAGTTCATTTTCCATTCTATTACAGTCAAATATTGACCAAATCGCCAGAAATCGTTGAAAACAGTCAACAAGCACTTAAGAAGACTGAATAATGCTCAAATACACTTCAATATACTGTAGAACGGAAGTTAGCTCGAAATTGAATAATTTTCAATTTAATTCAAGTCAAATATTGACCAAATCACAAGAAACCGTTAAAACAGTTCAAAAGCACTCGAGAAGACTAAATAATGAACAATAACACTTCAATATTGTGTGGAACAAAAGTTAGCTTTAAATTAGTTCATTTTCCATTTTTTCACAGTCAAATATTGACCAAATCGCCAGCAATCGTTGAAAACAGTTTACAAGCACTTAAGAAGACTGAATAATGCTCGAACACATCTCAATATACTGTAGAACGGAAGTAAGCTTGGAATCAGTTCATTTTCCATTCTATTTCAGTCAAATATCGACCAAATCACGAGAAACCGTTGAAAACAGTTGAAAAACACTCAGGGAAACTGAATAACGCTTAACTACACTTCAATGAACTGTAGAAGAAAAGATAGCTTGAAATTAGTTCGGTTTCCATTTTTTTACAGTCAAATATCTACCAAATCGCCAAAAATTATTGAAAACAGTTAACAAGCACTTAAGAAGACTGAATAATGCTCAATAACACTTTAATATAGTGTGGAACAAAAGTAAGCTTGGGATTAGTTCATTTTCCATTCCATTCCAGTCAAATATTGGCCAAATCGCGAGAAACCGTCGAAAACAATTGGAAAGCACTTGAGAAGACTGAATTGTGCTCAAATACACTTCAATATACTGTAAAACAGAAGTTAACTTGAAATTAGTTCATTTTCCATTTTTTTTACAGTCAAATATCGACCAAATCGCCAGGAATCGTTCAAAACAGTGAACAAGCACTTGAGAAGACTAAATAATGCTCGAATACATTTCAATATACTATAGAACGAAAGTTAGCTTGGAATTAGTTCATTTTCCATTCTATTTCAGTCAAATATTGACCACTTCGCGAGAAATCGTTGAAAACAAAGGAAAAACTTTTGAGAAGACTGAATAATGCTCAAATACACTTCAATATAGTGTAGAACGAAAGTTAACTCGAAATTAGCCTATTTTCCAATCTATTTCAGTCAAATATTGACCAAATGGAGAGAAATCGTTAAAAAAAGTTTGAGAGCATTTAAAAAAACTAAATAATGCACAATTACACTTCAATAAACTGTAGAACAAAAGTTAACTTGAAATTAGTTCATTTCCCATTCTATTTCAGTCAAATATCGACCAAATCATAAGAAACCGTTGAAAATTGATGAAAAGCACCGAGGAAGACTGAATAATGCTTGATTAACTTCAATACACTGTAGAACAAAAGTTAATCTGAAATTGGTTCATTTTCAGTCAAATATCAACCGAAACCGTTGAAAACAGATGAAAAGCACTGAGGAAGACTGAATAATGCTTAATTACACTTCAATATACTGTAGAACGGAAGTTAGCTCGAAATTGAATCATTTTCAATTCTATTCCAGTCAAATATTGACCAAATCACAAGAAACCGTTGAAACAGTTGAAAAGCACTCGGGAAGACTGAATAGAGCTCAATAACACTTCAATATACTGTAGAACGGAAGTGAACTCGAAATTAGCTTATTTTCCATTCTATTTCAGTCAAATATTGACCAAATGGAGAGAAATCGTTAAAAAAAGTTGGAGAGCATTTAAGAAAACTGAATAATGCACAATTACACTTCAATAAACTGTGGAACAAAAGTTAACTTGAAATTAGTTCATTTCCCATTCTATTTCAGTCTAATATTGTCCAAATTGCGAGAAATCGTTGAAAGCAGTAAAAAAACACTCGAGAAGACTGAATAATGCTCAAATACACTTCAATATAGTGTAGAACAGCTTGGAATAAGTTCATTTTCCATTTTATTTCAGTCAAATATTGACCAAATCACAAGAAACCGATGAAAACAATTGAAAAGCACTCAAGAAGACTGAATAATGCTCAAACACCTCTCAACATAGATTATGACGGAAGTTAGCTTGGAATTAGTTCATTCTCCATTTTATCCCAGAAATCGTGAGAAACCGTTGAAAACAGTTGGAAAGCACTTGAAACGACTCAATAATGCTCAAATACACTTCAATATACTGGAGAACGGGAGTTAGCTTGGAATTAGTTCATTTTCCATTTCATTTCAGTCGAATAACCACCAAATCGCGATAAATAGTTCAAAACAGTTGGAAGCACTCAAGAAGACTGAATAATGCTTAATCACACTTCAATCGACTGTAGAACGGAAGCTAGCTTGAAATTAGTTCATTTTCCATTCTATTACAGTCAAATATTGACCAAGTCGCGAGAAATCGTTGAAAACAGTTAACAAGCACTTAAGAAGACTGAATAATGCTCAAATACACTTTAATATAGTGTGGAACAAAAGTAAGCTTGGGATTAGTTCATTTTCCATACCTTTCCAGTCAAATATTGACCAAATCGCGAGAAACCGTCGAAAACAATTGGAAAGCACTTGAGAACACTGAATTGTGCTCAAATACACTTCAAAATACTGTAAAACAGAAGTTAACTTGAAATTAGTTCATTTTCCATTCTATTTCGGTCAAATATCGACCAAATCACAAGAAACCGATGAAAACAATTGAAAAGCACTCAGGTAGACTGAATAATGCTCAATTACACTTCAAGTGACTGTAGAACAAAAGTTAGCTTGAAATTCGTTCATTTTCCATCCTATTACAGTCAAATATTGACCAAAACGCCACAAATTGTTGAAAACAGTTAACAAGCACATAAGCAGACTAAATAATGCTGAATTATACTTTAATATGGTGTAGAACGAAAGTTAGCTTGACATTAGTTCATTTTCCATTCTATTCCAGTCAAATAATGACCAAATCGCGAGAAACCGTTGAAAACAGTTGGAAAGAACTTGAAAAGACTAAATAATGCTCAAATACACTTCAATATACTGTAGAACAAAAGTTAACTTGAAATTAGTTCATTTTCGATTCTATTCCAGTCAAATATTGACCAAATCGCGAGAAATAGTTTGAAACAGTTGGAAAGCACTCAAGAAGACTGAATAATGCTCAAACACCTTTCAACATAGTGTACAACGGAAGTTAGCTTGGAATTAGTTCATTCTCAATTTTATCTCAGTCAAATATTGACCAAATCGTGAGAAACCGTTAAAAACAGTTGGAAAGCACTTGATACGACTAAATAATGCTCAAATACACTTCAATATACTGGAGAACGGGAGTAAGCTTGAAATTAGTTCATTCTACATTTTATTTCAGTCAAATATCGACCAAATCGCCAGGAATCGTTGAAAACAGTTAACAAGCACTTGAGAAGACTGAATAATGCTCGAATACATTTCAATATACTGTAGAACGAGAGTTGGCTTGAAATTAGTTCATTTTTCATTCTATTTCAGTCAAATAATCACCAAATCGCAAGAAATAGTTCAAAACAGTTGGAAAGCACTCAAGAAGACTGAATAATGCTCAAACACCTCCCAACATCGAGTAGAACGGAAGTAAGCTTGGGATTAGTTCATTCTACATTTTAATACAGTCAAATATTGACCACTTCGCGAGAAATCGTTGAAAACAAAGGTAAAACTTTTGAGAAGACTGAATAATGCTCAAATACACTTCAATATACTGTAGAACGAAAGTTAACTCGAAATTAGCTCATTTTCCAATCTATTTCAGTCAAATATTGACCAAATGGAGAGAAATCGTTAAAAAAAGTTGGAGAGCATTTAAAAAAACTGAATAATGCACAATAACACTTTAATATAGTGTGGAACAAAAGTAAGCTTGGGATTAGTTCATTTCCCATTCTATTTCAGTCAAATATCGACCGAATCATAAGAAACCGTTGAAAATTGATGAAAAGCAACGAGGAAGACTGAATAATGCTTGATTACACTTCAATACACTGTAGAACAAAAGTTAACTTGAAATTGGTTCATTTTCCATTCTATTTCAGTCTAATATTGTCCAAATTGCGAGAAATCGTTGAAAGCAGTAAAAAAACACTCGAGGAGACTGAATAATGCTCAAATATACTTCAATATACTGTAGAACAGAAGTTAGCTTGGGATAAGTTCATTTTCCATTTTATCTCAGTCAAATATCAACCGAAACCGTTGAAAACAGATGAAAAGCACTGAGGAAGACTTAATAATGCCTAATTACACTTCAATAGACTGTAGAACAGAAGTTAGCTTGAAATCAGTTCATTTTCCATTCTATTTCAGTCTAATATTGTCCAAATTGCGAGAAATCGTTGGAAGCAGTAGAAAAATACACTTCAATATACTGTAGAACAGAAGTTAGCTTGGAATAAGTTCATTTTCCATTTTATCTCAGTCAAATATTGACCAAATCGCTAGAAAATGTTAAAAATAGTTGAAAAACAGTTGAGAAGACTGAATTATGCTCAAATACACTCCAATATACTGTAGAACAGAAGTTAACTTGGAATAAGTTCATTTTCCATTCTATTTCAGTCAAATAATCACCAAATCGCGGGAAATAGTTCAAAACAGTTGGAAATTACTCAAGAAGACTGAATAATGCTCAAACACACTTCAGTATACTGGAGAACGGAAGTTAGCTTGGAATTAGTCCATTTTCCATTTTATTTCAGTCGAATAATCGCCAAATCGCGAGAAATAGTTCAAAACAGTTGAAAGCACTTAAGAAGACTAAATAATGCTCAATTACACTTCAATCGACTGTAGAACGGAAGCTAGCTTGAAATTAGTTCATTTTCCATTCTATTACAGTCAAATATTGACCAAGTCGCAAGAAATCCTTGAAAACAGTTGGAAAGAACACAGAAGGATTAAATTATGCTCAAATACACTTCAATATACTGTAAAACGGAAGTTAGCTTGAAATTTGTTCATTTTCCATTCTATTACAGTCAAATATCGACCAAATCGCCAGAAATCGTTGAAAACAGTTAACAAGCACTTAAGAAGACTGAATAATGCTCAAATACACTTCAATATTCTGTAGAACGGGTGTTAGCTTGAAATTAGTTCATTTTCCATTCCATTTCAGTCAAATATTGACCTAATCGCGAGAAATTTTCAAAAACATTTGAAAAACACTTGAGAAGACTGAATTATACCCAAATACACTTCAATATACTGTAGAACAAAAGTTAACTTGAAATTAATTCATTTTCCGTTTCATTTCAGTCAAATATTGACCAAATCGCGAGAAATCGTTAAAAACAGATGAAAAGCACTCAGGAAGGACTAAATAATGCTCAAATACACTCCAATATACTGTAAAACGGACGTTAGCTTGAAGCTAGTTCATTTTCCATTCTATTTCAGTCAAATACCGACCAAATCACAAGAAACCGATGAAAACAGTTTAAAAACACTTGAGAAGACTGAATTATGCTCAAATACACTTCAATATACTGTAGAACAGAAGTTAGCTTGGAATAAGTTCATTTTCCATTTTATTTCAGTAAAATATTTACCAAATCGGGAGAAAATGTTAAAAACAGTTGAAGAACTCTTGAGAAGACTGAATTATGCTCAAATACACTTCAACATACTGTAGCACAAAAGTTAACTTGGAATTAGTTCATTCTCCATTCTATTTCAGTCAAATAATCACCAAATCGCGAGAAATAGTTCAAAACAGTTGGAAATTACTCAAGAAGACTGAATAATGCTCAAACACACTTCAATATACTGGAGAACGGCAGTTAGCTTGAAATTAGTTCATTTTCCATTCTATTTCAGTCGAATAATCACCAAATCGCAAGAAATAGTTTAAAACAGTTGGAAAGCACTCAAGAAGACTGAATAATGCTCAAACACCTTCCAGCATCGTGTAGAACGGAAGTTACCTTGGGATTAGTTCACTCTCCATTTTATTCCAGTTAAATATTGACCAAATCGTGAGAAACCGTGAAAAACAGTTGAAAAGCACTTGGAACGACTGAATAATGCTCAAATACACTTCTATGTACTGGAGAACGGAAGTTAGCTTGAAATTAGTCCATTTTCCATTTTATTTCAGTCGAATAATCGCCAAATCGCGAGAAATAGTTCAAAACAGTTGAAAGCACTTAAGAAGACTAAATAATGCTCAATTACACTTCAATCGACTGTAGAACGGAAGCTAGCTTGAAATTAGTTCATTTTCCATTCTATTACAGTCAAATATTGACCAAGTCGCAAGAAATCCTTGAAAACAGTTGGAAAGAACACAGAAGGATTAAATTATGCTCAAATACACTTCAATATACTGTAAAACGGAAGTTAGCTTGAAATTAGTTCATTTTCCATTCTATTACAGTCAAATATCGACCAAATCGCCAGAAATCGTTGAAAACAGTTAACAAGCACTTAAGAAGACTGAATAATGCTCAAATATATATATATACAGTGTGTAAAAGCCAAATGGAATAAATTCATTATTTCGGTTACTGTACATATTTATAAAAAATCCCGAAACACGTCAAATTTAAATTATAACTTGACATTCTTTAACGTGAAAATGCAACCCCTACCTTCAACCCCCTTAGAATGACAGGTACAACCCCCAATTTTTTAAATGGGAAGTATAGGCTTGTGATATATCATTTGAAAGGTCTCTTCATTCTCTATTCAAAAATGTTATTGTTTTTAAATTTAATGCAAAAATTAACATAAAAAAAATTAATATCATGTTGTTACCGAAATTCGCTAAAATATACCCGGAACTTATTACAATATTACTTAAAACTTATTTCCCGTTTAGGTCTTGATAATGAGAAAGTGAACAAAAACCGTAGCAATGTGGTTTTTAGATGGTAACCATTAAAAAACTTTAAAGAATTTCCGTGGCAACGCTATTTTAACAAGCAGTAGTAAATTGTTTTATTTAAGTTGTCATTGTTGTAATTTAAGTATAAAGTTTGTTCAATTCAATTCTGAAAAATGGTTAGATTAACGGAAATGCATAAAATAACAGTTTTACAAATGATTGGTTACGGAGATAACATCCGAACACAACAGGAAGTAACTCGCCTATTTCATAAGAAATTTCCTAATTTACCGCCTATATCCCAAGGAACAATAAGTAAAATAGAAAAGCAGTTTCGCGAGTTTGGTCATGTAAGGCAGATAAAAAAAGCAGCTGCTAATGCACTGAGTGATGAACTCAAATTAAATGTGTTGCTTGAGTTTCAGGAAAACCCACATACATCGAGTAGACAGGCATCCACTACATTCAATGCTAGCCATACATCGATAGCAAACATATTAAAAGAAAATAAATTGCATCCGTATAAGATGATACCTACTCAGGAGCTCATGGAAGACGATTTTGATAGGAGAACTTTTTTTTGTGAGCAAATGATGGACATGTTGGATAACAATATTATCCAATTAGAAGACGTTATGTTTTCTGATGAGTGTACTTTTTTACTTAACGGTCATGCTAATCGGCAAAATTGCCGCTACTGGTCCACGGAAAATCCTCACTGGATGAGAGAAGAACACACTCAATACCCTCAAAAGGTTAATGTTTGGGCAGGGATTGTAGGGAACAATATAATTGGTCCCTTTTTTATTGAGGGCAACTTGAATGGCAACAATTATTTGGCACTACTTCAAAATGATGTCATTCCAACGTTGGCAAATTTATATCCTGATCCAGGTAATCCTCAAGTTCCAGCGAATACGATATGGTTTCAGCAGGATGGAGCACCACCACATTACCAACTTAATGTCCGGCAGTACCTCGATACAATATTTCCCAATCGGTGGATAGGGAGGCGAGGATCGATTGAATGGCCAGCGCGATCACCTGATCTTACATTATTAGATTTCTTTTCATGGGGATATGTGAAGAGCCATGTGTACAAAACTAAACCTTCTGATTTAAATGACTTAAAAGAACGAATAACGCTTGCGATTAGGTCGATCACGCCTGATATGTTAAATAATGTTAGAAGACAGTTTTATTTGAGATTAGGATGTTGCCAAGACGTTCGCGGAGAACATTTTGAACATCTACTTCATTAACATTCATAGTTCTTTTTCGTGTTCTACATTTTATTACGTTTTGCATTACATTTTAGTTTTTGATTGTATTGTAGCGAATTTCGGTAACAACATGATATTAATTTTTTTTATGTTAATTTTTGCATTAAATTTAAAAACAATAACATTTTTGAATAGAGAATGAAGAGACCTTTCAAATGATATATCACAAGCCTATACTTCCCATTTAAAAAATTGGGGGTTGTACCTGTCATTCTAAGGGGGTTGAAGGTAGGGGTTGCATTTTCACGTTAAAGAATGTCAAGTTATAATTTAAATTTGACGTGTTTCGGGATTTTTTATAAATATGTACAGAAACCGAAATAATGAATTTATTCCATTTGGCTTTTACACACTGTACTATATACAAGCGGGGGTCCTACAGCTTCTGCCGCATCCCGCATTTCGATCGCCAAACTCTTCTATCTCTCCATAAATCCTCCTGGATTGCTCTATCTCTCATTGCTTGCATAATTTCACTTATCCATGTAGTTGCTGGTCTTCCACGTTTTCTTTTGTTTTCTGGAATGTATTCCAACGCACGTTTGGGCCATCTATTCTCGTTCATGCGTTGCACGTGGCCATACCATAATAACTGTCGAGTTTCTATTCTTTCTGAGGTTTCATGAATTCTATTTGTTCTCCGTCTAATCTCATTATTTGGAATATGCTCTTTCCTTGATATGCGAAAGGCTCTTCTTAGGTAGTCCATCTCCACACAGTCTATCTTTCTCTTTGTCTTTTCTGTCATTTGCCAGCATTCTGCCCCATACGTTAAGATAGGCTCTACAACTGCTGTGTAGATTGTCTTCTTGGTTTTTAAACTAATTCGGTTGGACAAATACACTTCAATATTCTGTAGAACGGAAGTTAGCTCGAAATTGATTAATTTTCAATTTTATTCCAGTCAAATATTGACCAAATCAGGGAAACTGAATAATGCTAAATTACACTTCAATAAACTGTAAAACAAAAGTTAGCTTGAAATTAGTCCATTTTCCATTCTATTTCAGTCAAATATTGACCAAATTGCGAGAAATCGTTGAAAGCAGTGAAAAAACACTCTAGAAGACTGAATAATCCTCAAACACACTTCAATATACTGGAGAACGGGTGTTAGCTTGAAATTAGTTCATTTTCCATTCCATTTCAGTCAAATATTGACCTAATCGCGAGAAATTTTCAAAAACATTTGAAAAACACTTGAGAAGACTGAATTATACCCAAATACACTTCAATATGCTGTAGAACAAAAGTTAACTTGAAATTAATCCATTTTCCGTTTCATTTCAGTCAAATATTGACCAAATCGCGAGAAATCGTTAAAAACAGATGAAAAGCACTCAGGAAGGACTAAATAATGCTCAAATACACTCCAATATACTGTAAAACGGACGTTAGCTTGAAGCTAGTTCATTTTCCATTCTATTTCAGTCAAATACCGACCAAATCACAAGAAACCGATGAAAACAGTTTAAAAACACTTGAGAAGACTGAATTATGCTCAAATACACTTCAATATACTGTAGAACAGAAGTTAGCTTGGAATAAGTTCATTTACCATTTTATTTCAGTAAAATATTTACCAAATCGCGAGAAAATGTTAAAAACAGTTGAAGAACTCTTGAGAAGACTGAATTATGCTCAAATACACTTCAACATACTGTAGCACAAAAGTTAACTTGGAATTAGTTCATTCTCCATTCTATTTCAGTCAAATAATCACCAAATCGCGAGAAATAGTTCAAAACAGTTGGAAATTACTCAAGAAGACTGAATAATGCTCAAACACACTTCAATATACTGGAGAACGGCAGTTAGCTTGAAATTAGTTCATTTTCCATTCTATTTCAGTCGAATAATCACCAAATCGCAAGAAATAGTTTAAAACAGTTGGAAAGCACTCAAGAAGACTGAATAATGCTCAAACACCTTCCAGCATCGTGTAGAACGGAAGTTACCTTGGGATTAGTTCACTCTCCATTTTATTCCAGTTAAATATTGATCAAATCGTGAGAAACCGTGAAAAACAGTTGAAAAGCACTTGGAACGACTGAATAATGCTCAAATACACTTCTATGTACTGGAGAACGGAAGTTAGCTTGAAATTAGTCCATTTTCCATTTTATTTCAGTCGAATAATCGCCAAATCGCGAGAAATAGTTCAAAACAGTTGAAAGCACTTAAGAAGACTAAATAATGCTCAATTACACTTCAATCGACTGTAGAACGGAAGCTAGCTTGAAATTAGTTCATTTTCCATTCTATTACAGTCAAATATTGACCAAGTCGCAAGAAATCCTTGAAAACAGTTGGAAAGAACAAAGAAGGATTAAATTATGCTCGAATACACTTCAATATACTGTAAAACGGAAGTTAGCTTGAAATTAGTTCATTTTCCATTCTATTACAGTCAAATATCGACCAAATCGCCAGAAATCGTTGAAAACAGTTAACAAGCACTTAAGAAGACTGAATAATGCTCAAATACACTTCAATATTCTGTAGAACGGAAGTTAGCTCGAAATTGATTAATTTTCAATTTTATTCCAGTCAAATATTGACCAAATCAGGGAAACTGAATAATGCTAAATTACACTTCAATAAACTGTAGAACAAAAGTTAGCTTGAAATTAGTCCATTTTCCATTCTATTTCAGTCAAATATTGACCAAATTGCGAGAAATCGTTGAAAGCAGTGAAAAAAACACTCTAGAAGACTGAATAATCCTCAAACACACTTCAATATACTGGAGAACGGGTGTTAGCTTGGAATTAGTTCATTTTCCATTCCATTTCAGTCAAATATTGACCTAATCGCGAGAAATTTTCAAAAACATTTGAAAAACACTTGAGAAGACTGAATTATACCCAAATACACTTCAATATGCTGTAGAACAAAAGTTAACTTGAAATTAATCCATTTTCCGTTTCATTTCAGTCAAATATTGACCAAATCGCGAGAAATCGTTAAAAACAGATGAAAAGCACTCAGGAAGGACTAAATAATGCTCAAATACACTCCAATATACTGTAAAGCGGACGTTAGCTTGAAGCTAGTTCATTTTCCATTCTATTTCAGTCAAATACCGACCAAATCACAAGAAACCGATGAAAACAGTTTAAAAACACTTGAGAAGACTGAATTATGCTCAAATACACTTCAATATACTGTAGAACAGAAGTTAGCTTGGAATAAGTTCATTTTCCATTCTATTTCAGTCAAATAATCACCAAATCGCGAGAAATAGTTTCAAACAGTTGGAAATTACTCAAGAAGACTGAATAATGCTCAAATACACTTCAATATACTGTAGAACAGAAGTTGGCTTGGAATAAGTTCATTTTCCATTTTATTTCAGTCAAATATTGACCAAATCGCGAGAAAATGTTAAAAACAGTTGAAAAACACTTGAGAAGACTGAATTATGCTCAAATACACTTCAATATACTGTAGAGAAAAAGTTAACTTGAAATTAGTTCATTTTCCTTCTTATTTCAGTAAAATATTTACCAAATCGCGAGAAAATGTTAAAAACAGTTGAAGAACTCTTGAGAAGACTGAATTGTGCTCAAATACACTTCAACATACTGTAGCACAAGAGTTAACTTGGAATTAGTTCATTTTCCATTCTATTTCAGTCAAATAATCACCAATTCGCGAGAAAAGTTTCGAAACAGTTGGAAATCACTTGAGAAGACTGAATAATGCTCAAACAACTTTCAATATAGTGAGGGACGGGAGTTAGCTTGAAATAAGTTCATTTTCCATCCTTTTTCAGTCAAATAATCACCAAATCGCAAGAAATAGTTTAAAATAGTTGGAAAGCACTCAAGAAGACTGAATAATGCTCAAACACTTTTCAACATAGAGTATGACGGAAGTTAGCTTGGAATTAGTTCATTCTCCATTTTATCCCAGAAATCGTGAGAAACCGTTGAAAACAGTTGGAAAGCACTTCAAACGACTTAATAATGCTCAAGTACACTTCAATATACTGGAGAACGGGAGTTAGCTTGAAATTAGTTCATTTTCCATTTTATTTCAGTCGAATAACCACCAAATCGCGATAAATAGTTCAAAACAGTTGGAAGCACTCAAGAAGACTGAATAATGCTCAATCACAATTCAATCGACTGTAGAACGGAAGCTAGCTTGAAATTAGTTCATTTCCCATTCTATAACAGTCAAATATCGACCAAGTCGCGAGAAATCGTTGAAAACAGTTGGGAAGCACTCAGAAGGATTGAATTATGCTCAAATACCCTTCAATATACTGTAGAACGGAAGTTAGCTTGGAATTAGTTCATTTTCCATTCTATTTCAGTCAAATATTGACCACTTCGCGGGAAATCGTTAAAAACAAAGGAAAAACTTTTGAGAAGACTGAATAATGCTTAAATACACTTCAATATACTGTAGAACGAAAGTTAACTCGAAATTAGCTTATTTTCCAATCTATTTCAGTCAAATATTGACCAAATGGAGAGAAATCGTTAAAAAAAGTTGGAGAGCATTTAAAAAAACTGAATAATGCACAATTACACTTCAATAAACTGTAGAACAAAAGTTAACTTGAAATTAGTTCATTTCCCATTCTATTTCAGTCAAATATCGACCAAATCATAAGAAACCGTTGAAAATTGATGAAAAGCACCGAGGAAGACTTAATAATGCTTAATTACACTTCAATAGACTGTAGAACAGAAGTTAGCTTGGAATCAGTTCATTTTCCATTCTATTTCAGTCTAATATTGTCCAAATTGCGAGAAATCGTTGAAAGCAGTGAAAAAACACTCGAGGAGACTGAATAATGCTCAAATACACATTCATTCAGTTCATTTTTCCCCTATTTCAGTCAAATACCGACCAAATCACAAGAAACCGATGAAAACAGTTGAAAAACACTCAGAAGGATTGAATTATGCTCAATTAATCTTCAATATACTGTAAAACGGAAGTTAGCTTAAAATTAGTTCATTTTCCATTCTATTACAGTCAAATATTGACCAAATCGCCAGAAATCGTTGAAAGCAGTAAAAAAACACTCTAGAAGACTGAATAATGCTTAAACACACTTCAATATACTGGAGAACGGGAGTTAGCTTGGAATTAGTTCATTTTCCATTTTATTTCAGTCGAATAACCACCAAATCGCGATGAATAGTTCAAAATAGTTGGAAGCACTCAAGAAGACTGAATAATGCTCAATCACACTTCAATCGACTGTAGAACGGAAGCTAGCTTGAAATTAGTTCATTTTCCATTTTATTTCAGTCGAATATCGACCAAATCACAAGAAACCGTTGAAAACAATTGGAAAGCACTTGAAGGGACTGAATAATGCTCAAATACACTCCAATATACTGTAGAACGGAAGTTAGCTTGAAACCAGTTCATTTCCCCCCTATTTCAGTCAAATACCGACCAAATCACAAGAAACCGATGAAAACAGTTGAAAAACACTTGAGAAGACTGAATAATGCTCAAATAAACTTCAATATTCTGTAGAACAGAAGTTAGCTTGGAATTAGTTCATTTTCCATTCTATTACAGTCAAATTTTGACCAAATCGCGAGAAATTGTTAAAAACAGTTGAAAAACACTTGAGAAGACTGAATTATGCTCAAATACACTCCAATATACTGTAGAACAGAAGTTAGCTTGAAATTAGTTCATTTTCCATTCCATTCCAGTCAAATATTGACCAAATCGCCAGAAATCACTAAAAACAGTTGGAAAGCAGTAAATGAGCAGCAAGAGTTCGGGACCATGGCGGAGGCGCTAACATGGGAATCTCCATAAGAAAATCATCAAAAAAGCTAAGGTCCAAATTAGCGAAATTTACGCTGAAAGTGGTGGGGGTAACAACGTGGCGGGATGCGCATGCTCGAAATGCCTAAACATCTATTTTATACAGGGTGAATAAAAAGTAACATGCATGCTCGAATGGCCTTAACGTGTATTATATACAGGGTGGATAAAAAGTAACATACCTGCAAGTCCTGAACGTCTATTATATACAGGGTGAATCAAAAGTAACATGCTCGGAAGGCCTTAACGACTTTTATATACAGGGTGAATAAAAAGTAACATGCATGCTCGAATGGCTTCAACGTGTATTATATACAGGGTGGATAAAAAGTAACATGCTCGAAAGGCCTAAACGTCTATTATGTACAGGGTGAATCAAAAGTAACAAATCTTAACGCCTTAACGACTTTTATAAACAGGGAGGATAAAAAGTAACATGCATTGATGGCATAAACGTCTATTATATACAGAATGGATCAAAAGTAACATGCATGCTCGAAAGGCCTAAACGTCCATTATGCACAAGGTGAATCAAAAGTAACAAACCTTAACGCCTTAACGACTTTTATGAACAGGGAAGATAAAAAGTAACATGCATGGAAGGCATAAACGTCTATTATATACAGAGTGGATCAAAAGTAACATGCATCCTCGGAAGGCCTAAACGTCCATTATGCAAAGGGTGAATCAAGAGTAACAAACCTTAACGCCTTCTAACTACCCCGGTTCACCCCTCACGCAGCACCCCTTTTACTAAAAGTTAACCAATCATAGCAAACGACGTCTCGTTGGAAAGGCCTTAACGTCTTTTATATACAGGGAGGATACAAAATAACATGCATGCAAGGCATAAATGTCCATTATA
Source organism: Galerucella nymphaeae (assembly GCA_963978555.1). Classification (NCBI taxonomy): domain Eukaryota; kingdom Metazoa; phylum Arthropoda; class Insecta; order Coleoptera; family Chrysomelidae; genus Galerucella; species Galerucella nymphaeae. The sequence goes on from OZ021705.1 coordinate 10,259,486, forward strand.
TACAGGAAGGATAAAAAATAACATGCATGCGAGGCATAAACGTCTATTATATACAGGGTGAGTAACATGCCAGTTCGAAGGGCCTCACGAAAATCATATACAAGGTGGATCAAACGCATGATAGTTTCAACATGAGATTGTAGCGGAAATGTCAAAACGTGTCCATATACATGGAGTATCTGAAGAAGTCTACAATGGCCTCAAACGTCACGTTGTCACGTCAAACGCCACATCATCACGTCAAACGTCACGCTGTCACGTCAAACGTCACGCTGTCACGTCAAACGCCACCTTGTCACGTCAAACGTCACGCTGTCACGTCAAGCTGTCACATCAAACGTCACGTTGTCACGTCAAACCTCGCGCTGTCACGTCAAACGTCACGCTGTCACGTCAAACGTCTAGACAAAATTTGGGGAAGCAATTCTACTGGAGCTAGAAGATAAGGCTGTATTCCTACCCCAGAGGGTGACAGAAGCATACCGGCCGCACGTGATGGCTTTCAGAAGTTTGAAATATAATATCACGTACAGAAAACAAAAAGACGTTGGGAAGTCGAATCCTTTAACGTCCTTTGAAATACAAGAGAATTGAAAAAGGGTAAGTGATATTTTTTCCAAATGATATACCGCTCTGATGTCAAAAACTGAAATTAATCAATCCGACTGGGTTCAATGAAAAAAAATTGGGGAGAAATTATATTGCTGTATATGACTCAACCTTAAACATTAGAGCGATTATAAAAGCAAAAATATTAATATATTAGTTAACTAGTAAACATCACCTAGATTATATTAACAAACTTCCGAGTGGTAATATTGATTAAAATATGACTTCCCTCGGTGCTTCAAATGTATTTGATACATTGCTTTAAATTAATTCCAAAAAAAATTTCTGTTGTTACTTTTGTTTATTTACTTATAAGCTTTATGTATCCTTTGAAATTGTGGTTGTAAATGTATTTTTAAATAAAAACAATTATTTTTCAACATGTTGTTTTTTTTTGGGTGGGGCTAGGACGAAGTAACACAACACTTATAATATATAACTATTTATTTGAATCATTGATAACTTTGACTTTATAAAAGTATACAAATTCTCTAAGAGCGTTGTTCAACATATCGTTTGGTGTTATGGAACAAAATGCATAAAAAATTTGTAAAAGACTTTCAGAGGCGACATTTTTACAGAAATCCAAAACATTATAATAATATTGACAAAAATTTAAATTTTCCAATATAGCTATACGTTGTAAAATCAAATTATTTAGTTCTAAAATTTGGGACACTTCTTCTTCATCCATATAATATTCAACTCCATATTTCTTGATGAAAATCAACTTGGTCCCGTCGTAATTTGATGGAGTAATCGTGCAGTACTCTCCACATGAAAACGAATCAGGTTAGAACTTGTCGGCGTCGTCTATGGCATGTAAGAAAGCATTCATCTGTTGCGTCATTATTGAAATAAAGGTATTCCATTCGTAAGTGCTGAAAGATATTTTGCTGCACTTTAGCTGTTGGGATAGAATGACAGCAGGCGTAAATGATCTTGCCGGACTAATTCCACATTTTACTTGATAACCGGAAATTGAATATTGTGTTGAAAGCAGGTACACATTTTCAGACTTTGCATCAAACTCATATTTTTTCAAAATTCTATCCAGCTCTGCAGAATAGTTATTATCACTACTACTACTACTGTCGTAATCACTACTGACACCTTGATAACTCAGTTTTAACTGAGTTTAAGATCTAAAACGACTCCAATTTATAGTGGGTGTGGCCTTTTACGTCATAAAAGATCAACTCCATTAATCCAGCTGTTATGTTTTTTGTCTAAGCCTAACCATTTCACGAGCAGTTTCTTGCCTTTACGTCTTAGAACTTTTTCCACCAAGTAAACATCAGGATTCGATGTTTTCTGTAGTTCTTCGTCATAGAAGCAGTCGCTGATTGGTGTACCTTGCATGTCTCCAAGTAAATACGTAGCAGGATTGGTAATTTTAACTTTGGTGATTTTGAATAGTTCTGTAGTCCAATTCTGTGTATATCCTTTTTCAAAGACATGTTTTGCCTTGGATATGCACACAATGTCACCAACTTTAAATTTTCGCGGGCCTGCTATCTTCAAGTGACTATATGTGTTATTCAAAATAGCTTTTTCGTTGGATTTGTTGACTTGAGAAGGCTTATATTTTGTTGTGGAATGTTTTGTATTGTTATAGTTTTGAGTAATTTCAGGCAGAATATCAATCCATTTGTAGGTGCCATTTAAACTGAAATACTTGTAAAGTTTCGATTTTAATGTTCTTATAACACGCTCAGCCATAGAAGCTTTCATCGTGCTAAATACGCTATAATGATTTATATCATGTTTTTTCAATAAATTTTGAAATTTGCTGTTATAAAATTCCTTCCCCTGATCGGATTGTAGATTTTTCGGTGTTCGTCGTGTATGAGCGAGAATGTCCGAGAATGCCCGAGTAATCTCCTCTCCGGTCTTCGTCTTTAGTGGGCGTGTCCAAACAAACTTTGAAAAACAATCAATAACGACTAATATCATTTTATGATTCCTATTTTGTGATGCAAAATTCCTCATCTCCGCAAGATCCATTTGCCAAAGATCGTCAAGGCCCTTAATAATAGTGCGTCTGCGAGGGAATTTTTTCCGAATAGGTTTGTGAAGCTCGTTTACGTGTTGAATCTTTTCCTTGGTGTGCATATTATGATGTATTACCGGCTAGCTTCAGCTCCAGACTGTGAATGCGGTTATGAAATTTGTATCCAATGTCTTAATATTGTTCACTATGTCTGAAATGTTACTTTTCAAATCAAAAACGACTCTGATATTTTCTGCAGATTCTTTTTTCAATTCACGTATACTTGCATTCGCACTAAATTCTCTTCGAATGAAGACTTTTGCAGTGGCAATTGAATCGTCAACGTATTTCTCCGTAGCCATATCCTTACCTGCTACTGGGGGATTTCGCGAAATGAATGTATTAATCTCGTTAGTTTTATTTTGTAAGTTGGCAATATTCGCCTGTAATATGGGAGTTTCGATCTTATGAAGCTCGTTTCTGATTTCAGATTTCGCGAAATGAATGTATTAATCTCGTTAGTTTTATTTTGTAAGTTGGCAATATTCGCCTGTAATATGGGAATTTCGATCTTATGAAGCTCGTTTCTGATTTCGTTCAATCCTACTTCTAAATCCTTTATATCGTGTGTTTGTGGTGAGTTGATAGTACGCAAGTCATCAACATATTTTTTTGTTGCAGCATCACTATTTGTTGTCGGTTCTTTAACATTACAAATTTTCACATTTCCAATATCAATATTACCGTCCGGTGTATTAGGGAACGTAATTTTCGCTGGTAAACGCGCATAGGGCGTTTGATGTCTATGTCCGAATTTATCGACTGACATAATTGAAATGAACAAGTTCCAACTTGTATTATTCTATTATATCAGCTTCCTTGAGTTCATTGATAATTGCTACTATTTCGTTGTCGTGTGACGTATTACCTGCCTCTTTCGAAGCAACTAGTAGCTTTAGACGTTCAACCAACTCGTTGGGATCATCCCAATAAATGTATTCCATAGGGTCTTCGTTGTATACCAAACGGGAATCGAGAACGTTTCCGCCACTTTTCGTAGAAGGTATTTTTAATAGACGTTCCATTAGTAGCTGATGTGTTCGAGTAGAGGGACGACGGTTCGATGATTCTGATTTTGTTCTAAACAAAGGTTTGATAATATCCAATTCTACGCGTACCTAAACTCCAACCGAGTTCGTCACTGTAGATAGGACCGTAGTTTTTATCGATTCTTCCATTATCTTGGAAATAGTCTTCGATATACGATTGACTAATTTCAGGATATTGATCTAAATACTCTTGGATGGATTCATGTGTCACCTCAGGACGCATTATTTCTGGAGATTCGGGCATTGGAATATTTCCCGCTTCATCGGTTTCAGCCACCGGTTCCGTTTCGAGGAAATGTGTAAACACATCATCATCATCGGGTTCTTCTTTCTCTATTTCCTCCTTTGGTTGTAAATTTGTAATCGATGTTTGTTATGTCTTCGAGGATTGTACAATTTCTTCTAGGGGTTTGGATATTGGCTTAAATAGTTTATTAATGGACTCATCTTGCTCTGATTTACCCAATTTCAATGCCAAGTATTTTTTTCGAATCGATCTAGCAAGTTCAGACACTTTTTTCTTGCGCAATGCAATAGCAACCTTATCGTCAGACATTGGTATGGACTGAAGGGGCAGCTTACAATTTTATATATTTATCGAATCCTTTGCGATACCTTCCATCATTGAGGGCGAAATCTTTCACAATTACCAAAGTACCATAGCGATCACACCAACACTTTGAACACATATTTTTGAATGTGTCAAATGTCATGTCAGGAGATACGTGTTCGTCAAATATATGTTTCAAGTTTACCTCATCCTGCTTGAGTAACACAATAACATTACAATTGTCGCGAATAAGCTGTTTGGGTATTTTTGAGTATGTTTGACAAAGATATGCAGCATCAATATTTTTATGTCTACACATGGAGTAGTATTCACGAATTTTCTGCTGACCGTCACATGCAACGTCATCGAATAAAAAGACGGAATTTAGTCGTGCTTTCTCTGGACTTATTATTTCCTCATTGTCTTTAAATGGGAAATAGCCAACGCCCTTGACTTGTGCTATAATTTCCTGCAGCAATTGGTACTTCGGTTGGAGTAACGATTTTGAATAGACATAAACATTTTTGAATTTCGCGCCATTTGGATTGAATAGGAGCGCCAGCATGGCATTCGTCTTTCCACACCCGCTGGGACTGCATATAATGGCACGGAAAGAATTTGGTAACAATTTACCATGTTTGCCGATCGATGAAGTTGAGGTGAAATCCAGATTTTCAATGGGAATCGTCTGATCTTGTTGAATTATCTTCATCGTGTGTGCTGTTTTTCGTAGAATTACTCTTTAAATATAGATGTCACCACTTACGCGTATCAGTCTTAATGTTGGTGTTTGAAGGAGAAGGTCTCTTAAATTCTCTCATCAATAAACTACCTATTGAACTTCACTTACCTAGCTATCAGTACTGTGGACGTAAGTACTACCCCCTCCACCCCTTTATGTAAAAAATTGATTGTTACTAGTTCGGGCACGAAACGATAATGATTGCTTATATATTACTGAAAAGAATGTCTCTGGAGCGCTCTCCACTACAACAGCTAAAATTAACATTACAAGCGTTGAGCTGAAAGTTAAACAAATCTCACGAAATCCATTCAAAAAAGATCAACCTATAGTTATTCCATTTAGGAAGTGGGAATTACACGAATTACCTTCAATTACTAAAGGAGCAAGACGTAAAGTTTGGGCTGTCAAGACATCCACTCCAGTTGAAAGACCTCGTTTCGTTATTGTTTTCTTTCAAACCGACAAACGTAACTCGAGTACAGCTGACCCGACTTGATTTGACAATGCCGACGTACAAAGTATAAGACTGTCACTTAATGGTGACTATTGGCCCAATGAAAGAATGCAATTGGATTTCGCTAAAAATAACTACAATGAGGCATATTTTAACTACACCGAATTCTATCCCAACTATGCAAACTCCACACAGAAACGCCCCCTGCTGGATTATTTTTCTTTCAAGAAACGGGCATTGTTTGTTATCGATTGTTCAAAACATGAGGAAAGCATGAAGGCGTCCACAGTCGATGTGAAACTTGACATTGAAGCAAACATAGGCTTCCCTGAAAATACCAAAGTCTATTGCATCATAATTCACGATTGCGTAATGAAATACTTCCCCCTCTCCGAAATTGTTAAAAGCTTGAACTAGATGTTGTGAGTTAGTGTTCGAGCAGACGTCAACATGAGAGTAGCATTCGTAGACATTCAAGGTTTTGTCGTAGACAGCCTTTCCGTTGTCAAAGAACTCAGCATAGAAATTGGCTTCAAAGGTTCGCATTACATATTTTTACCACCGCAACCGTTTTCCACATTGAGCAACGCGGACAAAAAGACTACATCCTACTTGGAAAGGAATGTGCATGGCATTCGATATTCATCAGGAGATGTAGAATATTCTAAACTAAATAAAATATTGGGAAGCAAGTTGTTGCATGCCGCAGACTACATTTACGTTCGAGGACAACAAAAAGCCGAGTTTCTGCAAAAGAAATGTCACATTTTCGATATTTTTCCACACATTATTGACGTTTGCAAATTCGATGGCACACCCTGTGAAACTGGAAACTTTGCCCAAGATCCCAACCCCTGCCACGCCACTGGAGTATATTCGTGTGCCGAAAGAAATGTACAACGCCTCCGCCACTGGTTTTCAAATACTGTATTTTTTATTTCCTTTTCTGTTCTGTTGTACATGGTGTAGGTTGAATACGTCTTAACGGATAAGTAGATTGCGGCAGTCTACGGGCTAACTGATGGATCTCTTGAGGTACCCAGTTTATACGAAGACTGCTCCACGTCTGACTCACTTTCTTATCAGATAAACTAAGATTCTCCATTTGTTTCATAACCTCACTTTTATCTTTATAGATAGCAATATCTTTCTTTAATTCACCAATGCTATTAATAAACTCTTCAATTCGACGTCTGTACTCTTCTGAAGGCATATTACGAAAGAGAACATTCTCATACGTAGAACCGTTTGATGATCGTTTGACTTAACGACGTGACGTTTGACTTAACGATGTGACATTTGACGTGACGTTTGACATAGCGATGTGACGTTTGACGTGATAACGTGACGTATGACCAGACGACGTGACGTTTGACGTGACATGGTGGCGTTTGACGTGGCAAGGTGGCGTTTGACGAGACAGCGTCACGTTTGATGTGGCGTTTGACGTGACAAGGTAGCGTTTGACTTGACAAGAATGCGTTTGATGTGACAAGGTGGCGCTTGACGTGACAGCGTGACGTTTGACGTGACAGCGTGACGTTTGACGTGACAGCGTGACGTTTGACGTGACAGCGTGACGTTTGATGTGACGACGTGACGTTTGACGTGACAGCGTGACGTTTGACGTGACAACGTGACGATTGATGTGACAGCTTGACGTTTGACGTGACAGCGTGACGTTTGACGTGACAGCGCGACGTTTGACGTGACAAAGTGACGTTTGATGTGACAGCTTGACGTTTGACGTGACAAGGTGGCGTTTGACGTGACAGCGTGACGTTTGACGTGATGACGTGGCGTTTGACGTGACAACGTGACGTTTGAGGCCATTGTAGACTTCTTCAGATACTCCATGTATATGGACACGTTTTGACATTTCCGCTACAATCTCATGTTGAACCTATCATGCGTTTGATCCACCTTGTATATGATTTTCGTGAGGCCCTTCGAACTGGCATGCTACTCACCCTGTATATAATAGACGTTTATGCCTTGCATGCATATTATTTTTCATCCTTCCTGTATATAATAGACATTTATGTCTTGCATGCATTATATTTTATATCCTTCCTGTATATAATAGACATTTATGCCTTGCATGCATGTTATTTTATATCCTCCCTGTATATAGGAGACGTTAAGGCCTTTCCAACGAGATGTCGTTTGCTATGATTGGTTAACTTTTAGTAAAAGGGGTGCTGCGTGGGGGGTGAACGGGGGTAGTTAGAATTTTTCTATTATTTTTCAAATACACTAGACGTTAAGGCGTTAAGGTTTGTTACTTTTGCTTCACCGTGTGCATAATAGACGTTTAGGCCTTCCGAGCATGCATGTTACTTTTGATCCATTCTGTATATAATAAACGTTTATGCCTTCCATGCATGTTACTTTTTATCCTCCCTGTATATAAAAGTCGTTAAGGCGTTAAGGTTTGTTACTTTTGATTCACCCTATGCATAATGGACTATGCCTTTCGAGGATGCATGTTACTTTCGATCCACTCTGTATATAATAGACGTTTATGCCTTCCATGCATGTTACTTTTTATCTTCCCTGTTCATAAAAGTCGTTAAGGCGTTAAGGTTTGTTACTTTTGATTCACCTTGTGCATAATGGACGTTTAGGCCTTTCGAGCATGCATGTTACTTTTGATCCACTCTGTATATAATAGACGTTTATGCCTTCAATGCATGTTACTTTTCATCCTCCCTGTTTATAAAAGTCGTTAAGGCGTTAAGGTTTGTTACTTTTGATTCACCCTGTACATAATAGACGTTCAGGCCTTTCGAGCATGTTACTTTTTATCCACCCCGTATATAATACACGTTGAAGCCATTCGAGCATGCATGTTAGTTTTTATTCACCTCTGTATATAAAAGTCGTTAAGGCCTTTCGAGCATGTTACTTTTGATTCACCCTGTATATAATAGACGTTCAGGACTTGCAGGTATGTTACTTTTTATCCACCCTGTATATAATACACGTCAAGGCCATTCGAGCATGCATGTTACTTTTTATTCACCCTGTATAAAATAGATGTATAGGCATTTCGAGCATGCGCATCCCGCCACGTTGTTACCCCCACCACTTTTAGCGTAAATTTCGCTAATTTGGACCTTAGCTTTTTTGATAATTTTCTTATGGAGATTCCCATGTTAGCGCCTCCGCCATGGTCCCGAACTCTTGCTGCTCATTTACTGAAAGCACTTGAAAGGACTGGATTATGCTCAAATACACTTCAATATATCAAATTTGCTTGGAATTGGTTCATTTTCCATTCTATTCCAGTCGAATATCGACCAAATCACAAGAAACCGTTGAAAACAATTGGAAAGCACTTGAAAGGACTGAATAATGCTCAAATACACTCCAATATACTGTAGAACGGAAGTTAGCTTGAAACTAGTTCATTTTCCATTCTATTTCAGTCAAATACCGACCAAATCACGAGGAAACGATTAAAACAGTTAAAAAGCACTTTAGAAGACTGAATAATGCTCAACTACACTTCAATATACTGTAGAACAAAAGTTAACTTGAAATTAGTTCATTTTCCATTTTATTCCAGTCAAATATCGACCAAATCACAAGAAACCGATGAAATTGGTTGAAAAGCACTCAGGAAGACTGAAGAATGCTCAATTACACTTCAATATATTGTGGAACAGAAGTGAGCTTGAAATTAGTTCATTTTCCATTCCATTCCAGTCAAATATTGACCAAATCGCCAGAAATCGTTGAAAACAGCTGGAAAGCACTTGAAAGGACTGAATTATGCTCAAATACACTTCAATATATTAAGTTAGCTTGGAATTAGCTAATTTTCCATTCTATTCCAGTCGAATATTGACCAAATCGCCAGGAATCGTTGAAAACAGTTAACAAGCATTCAAGAAAACTGAATAATGCTCTAATACACTTTATACACTGTAGAACGAAAGTTAGCTCGAAATTGAATCATTTTCAATTCTATTCCAGTCAAATATTGACCAAATCACTAGGAACAGTTGAAAAGCACTAGGGAAGACTGAATAGAGCTTAATAACACTTCAATATTGTGTGGAACAAAAGTTAGCTTGAAATTAGTTCATTTTCCATTTTTTTTACAGTCAAATATCGACCAAATCGCCAGGAATCGTTGAAAACAGTTAACAAGCACTTAAGAAGACTGAATAATGCTCGAACACATTTCAATATACTGTAGAACGAAAGTTAGCTTGGAATTAGTTCATTTTCCATTCTATTCCAGTCAAATATTGACTACTTCGCGAGAAATCGTTGAAAGCAGTGAAAAAACACTCAAGAAGACTGAATAATGCTCAAACACACTTCAATATACTGGAGAACGGCAGTTAGCTTGAAATTAGTTCATTTTCCATTCTATTTCAGTCAAATAATCACCAAATCGCAAGAAATAGTTTAAAACAGTTGGAAAGCACTCAAGAAGACTGAATAATGCTCAAACACCTCCCAGCATCGTGTATAACGGAAGTTAGCTTGGGATTAGTCCATTCTCCATTTTATTCCAGTCAAATATTGACCAAATCGTGAGAAACCGTTAAAAACAGTTGGAAAGCACTTGGAACGACTGAATAATGCTCAAATACACTTCTATATACTGGAGAACGGAAGTTAGCTTGGAATTAGTTCATTTTCAATTCTATTTTAGTCAAATATCGACCAAATCACGAGAAACCGTTGGAAACAGTTGAAAAACACTCAGGGAAACTGAATGATGCTTAATTACACTTCAATGAACAGTAAATAGGCTATGGGGATTCGGCCTATTGGTGGAGGCGCTAACATGGGAATCTCCATAAGAAAATCGTCAAAAAAGCCAAGGTTCAAATTAGCGAAATTTACGCTAAAAGTGGTGGGGGTATCATATACATGGCAGATAAAAAGTAACATGCCTGCTCGAAAGGTCTTAACGTCTAGTGTATTTGAAAAATAATAGAAAAATTCTACCCCCGTTCATCCCCCATCATCCCTCTTACTAAAAATTAACCAATCATAGCAAACGATGTATCGTTCGAAAGGCCTTAACGTCTAGTGTATATGAAAAATAATAGAAAAATTCTACCCCCGTTCATCCCCCATCATCCCTCTTACTAAAAGTTAACCAATCATAGCAAACGATGTATCGCTCGAAAGGCCTTAACGTCTAGTGTATTTGAAAAATAATAGAAAAATTCTACCCCTGTTCATCCCCCACCATCCCTCTTACTAAAAGTTAACCAATCCAACGATGTATCGTTCAAAAGGCCTTAACGTCTAGTGTATATGAAAAATAATAGAAAAATTCTACCCCCGTTCATCCCCCATCATCCCTCTTACTAAAGTTAACCAATCATAGCAAACGATGTATCGTTCGAAAGGCCTTAACGTCTAGTATACCTATATGAAAAATAATAGAAAAATTCCACCCCCGTTCATCCCCCATCATCCCACTTACTAAAAGCCAATCAAACGACGTCTCGTTGGAAAGGCCTTAACGTCTATTATGTACAGGGTGAATCAAAAGTAACATTATATACAGGGTGGGTAACATGCATGCAAGGCATAAACGTCTATTATATATAGGGCGCTCGAAAGGCCATAACTATTATATACAGGGTGGGTAACATGCAGGCTCAAAAGACCTTATTATATACGTCAAACGTCACGCTGTCACGTCAAACGTCACGCTGTCACGTCAAACGTCACGCTGTCACGTCAAACGTCACGCTGTCACGTCAAACGTCACGTCAAACGTCACGTTGTCACGTCAAACGTCACGCTGTCACGTCAAACGTCACGTCAAACGTCACGCTGTCACGTCACGTCGTCACGTCAAACGTCACGTCAAACGTCACGTTGACACGTAAAACGTCACGTTGACATGTAAAACGTCACGTTGACATGTAAAACGTCACGTCGTCACGTCACGTCAAACGTCATGCTGTCACGTCAAACGTCACGTTTTCACGTCAAACGTCACGTTTTCACGTCAAACGTCACGTTGTCACGTCAAACGTCACGTTTTCACGTCAAACGTCACGTCGTCACGTCAAACGTCACGCTGTCACGTCAAACGTCACGTTTTCACGTCAAACGTCACGTTGTCACGTCAAACGTCACGCTGTCACGTCAAACGTCACGTTGTCACGTCAAACGTCACGTTTTCACGTCAAACGTCACGTCGTCACGTCAAACGTCACGCTGTCACGTCAAACGTCACGCTGTCACGTCAAACGTCATGTCGTCACGTCACGTCAAACGTGACGTTGTCACGTCGTCACGCTTTCACGTCGTTACGTCACGTTGTCACGTCAAACGTCACGTTGTCACGTCAAACGTCACGCTGTCACGTCAAACGTCACGCTGTCACATCAAACGTCATGTCAAACGTCACGTCGCACGTCAAACGTCACGCTGTCACGTCGTCACGTCGTCACGTCAAACGTCACGTCAAACGTCACGTTGTCACGTCAAACGTCATGCTGTCACGTCAAACGTCACAGTTTCACGTCAAACGTCACGTCGTCACGTCAAACGTCACGTTTTCACGTCAAACGTCACGTCGTCACGTCAAACGTCACGCTGTCACGTCAAACGTCACGCTGTCACTTCAAACGTCACGTTTTCACGTCAAACGTCACGTCGTCACGTCAAACGTCACGCTGTCACGTCAAACGTCACGTTGTCACGTCAAACGTCACGTTTTCACGTCAAACGTCACGTCGTCACGTCAAACGTCACGCTGTCACGTCAATCGTCACGCTGTCACGTCAAACGTCATGTCGTCACGTCACGTCAAACGTCACGTCGTCACGCTTTCACGTCGTCACGTCACGTTGTCACGTCAAACGTCACGTTGTCACGTCAAACGTCATGCTGTCACGTTTTCACGTCAAACGTCACGTCGTCACGTCATACGTCATGTCAAACGTCACGTTTTCACGTCGTCACGTCAAACGTCACGTCGTCACGTCAAACGTCACGTTTTCACGTCGTCACGTCAAACGTCACGTCGTCACGTCAAACGTCACGTTTTCACGTCAAACGTCACGCTATCACGTCAAACGTCATGTCAAACGTCACGCTGTCACGTCGTCACATCGTTACGTCAAACGTCACATCAAACGTCACGCTGTCACGTATAGTTTTCAAAATTTAGTAAATTGTTATAATACGGTTCATCTCCACACCATCTTATATATCACAATAATTGATATAAGGAGATAGAACCATTGAGCGTTGTATTTAATATTTAAAGTGACAAATACATCCCCTATAGGCCTACGGAATTGATATAATATAGATATTAAGAATTTATATTTTATTTAAAATAAAAAAGGTTTTATAGTGTAATGCTAACTATATTTATAAGTTGAACGACTCAAGTACCAGGTCATGTGGCTCATATTAGGAAATTGCTATAAAATATTATTTTGTAATATGTATTTGTCAACACGTCTATGCTGAATATCGAAAAATGGATAATGCTATGTAGCATGTGCCGATTAGCAAACAGGAAATACGTTTCTGCTAATTCTCGACATTTAAAAAGCTGTCAATGCAGGAAATCTCTTATCGTGCGGTTAGTTTGGAAAAGCATATTTTCTTGCATTATCACTTTGAGGATCTGTAGGAGGGGAACCAATCATATTTTTTTTGTTTTATTCATTTAGGCGCGTTATATATTAATTAGCGAAGTCCAGAGAGCTCAGTCGCAGTTAATAGACGTCAGTTAATAGTTTGTGTATGGTATTGATTATGGAAAATTGATTTGAAATCAAAATTTATTCTCACACAACCAGATATACTTGATGATTATTTACCCAAAGAAGTTGACTTCAATTATCAAATCTTAATTTCTTTATAGATGGACCTTACTAAACTGAATGCTGTATCCCTTATAGAAAAGAAACCACTTGTTAAACTAACCGACCTACCTAAAGATATACCATTCAGAATTACAGCGGGTCAGATTGTCAAGACAAAATTTGGGGAGGCAATTCTACTGGAGCTAGAAGATAAGGCTGTATTCCTACCCCAGAGGGTGACAGAAGCATACCGGCCGCACGTGATGGCTTTCAGAAGTTTGAAATATAATATCACGTACAGAAAACAAATAGACGTTGGGAAGTCGAATCCTTTAACGTCCTTTGAAATACAAGAGAATTGAAATTTTATTCAATATACCGCTCTGAAGTCAAAACTGAAATTAATCCGACTGGGTTCGATGAAAAAAATTGGGGAGAAATTATATTGCTGGACACAACCTCAAACATTAGAGCGATTATAAAAGCAAAGTATTAATATATTAGTTAACCATCACCTAGATTTTATTAACAAACTTCGGAGTGGTAATATTGATTGAAATATGACTTCCCTTGCTGCTTCAAATGTATTTGGTACATTGCTTTAAGTTAATTAAAGGAAAAAATTTCTGTTGTAAATTTTGTTTATTTACTTATAAGCCTTATGTCTCCTATGAAATTGTGGTTGTAAATGTATTTTTTTAAATAAAAACAATTATTTTTCAACATGTTTTTTTTTTGGGTGGGGCTAGGACGAAGTAACACAACACTTATATATAACTATTTATTCAAATCATAGATAACTGTAAGTTCACAAAAGTATACAAATTCTCTAAGAGCATTGTTTAACATATCATTAGGTGTAATAGAACAAAATGCATATAAAATTTGTTGAGGATTTAAATTTTCAGAGGCGACATTTTTACAGAAATCCAAAACATTACAATAATATTGACAAAAATTTAAATTTTCCAATATAGCTATACGTTGTAAAATCAAATTATTTAGTTCTAAAATTTGGGACACTTCTTCTTCATCCATATAATATTCAACTCCATGTTTTTTGACGAAAATCAACTTACACCCATCGTAATTTGATGGAGTAATGGTGCAGTACTCTCCACATGGAAACGAATCAGGTTGGAACTTGTCAGCGTCGTCTGTGGCATGAAAGAAAGCATTCATCTGTTGCGTCATCATTGAAATAAAGGTATACCATTCATAAGTGCTGAAAGATATTTTGCTACACTTTAGCTGTTGAGATAGAATAACAGCAGGCGTAAATGATCTTGCCGGACTAATTCCACATTTTACTTCATAACCGGAAATTGTATATTGTGTTGAAAGCAGGTACACATTTTCAGACTTTGCAGCAAACTCATAGTTTTTCAAAATTCTATCCAGCTCTGCAGAATAGTTATTATCACTACTACTACTGTCGTAACCACTACTGACACCTTGATAACTCATGTTGCTAACTAAGTTTAAGATCTGAAACGACTCCAATTTATATGGCATTTTACGTTATAAAACATCAACTCCATTAATCCAGCTGTTATGTTTTTTGTCTAAGCCTAACCATTTCACGAACAGTTTCTTGCCTTTACGTCTAAGAACTTTTTCCACCAAGTAAACGTCCGGATTCGATGTTTTCTGTAGTTCTTCGTCATAGAAGCAGCCGCTGATTGGTGTACCTTGCATGTCTTCAAGTAAATACGTAGCAGGATTGGTAATTTTAACTTTGATGATTTTGAATAGTTCTGTAGTCCAATTGGGTGTATATCCTTTTTCAAAGACATGTTTTACCTTGGATATGCGCACAATGTCACCAACTTTAAATTTTCGCGGGCTTGCTATCTTCAAATGACTATATGTGTTATTCAAAATCGATTTTTCATTGGATTTGTTGACGTGAGAAGGCTTATATTTTGTTGTGGAATGTGTTGTATTGTTATAGTTTTGAGTAATTTCAGGCAGAATATCAATCCATTTGTAGGTGCCATTTAAACTGAAATATTTGTAGAGTTTCGATTTTAATGTTCTTATAACACGCTCAGCCATAGAAGCTTTCATCGTGCTAAATACGCTATAATGATTTATATCATGTTTTTTCATTAAATTTTGAAATTTGCTGTTATAAAATTCCTTCCCCCGATCGGATTGTAGATTTTTAGGTGTTCGTCGTGTATGAGCGAGAATGTCCGAGAATGCCCGAGTAATCTCCTCTCCGGTCTTCGTCTTTAGTCGGCGTGTCCAAACAAACTTTGAAAAACAATCAATGACGACCAATATCATTTTATGATTCCTATTTTGTGATGCAAAATTCCTCATCTCTGCAAGATCCATTTGCCAAAGATCGTCAAGGCCCTTGATAATGATGCGTCTGCGAGGGAATTTTTTCCGAATAGGTTTGTGAAGCTCGTTTACGAGTTGATTCTTTTCCTTGGTGTGCATATTATGATGTATTACCGGCTAGCTTCAATTCCAGACTCTGAATGCGGTTATGGAAATTCATATCCAATGCCTTAATATTGTTCACTATGTCTAAAATGTTACTTTTCAAATCCGAAACGGCTGTGATATTTTCTGCAGATTCTTTTTTCAATTCACGTATACTTGCATTCGCACTAAATTCTTTTCGAATGAAGACTTTTGCAGTGGCAATTGAGTCGTCAACGTATTTCTTCGTAGCCATATCCCTACCTGCTACTGGGGGATTTCGCGAAATGAATGTATTAATTTCGTTAGTTTTATTTTGTAAGTCGGTAATATTCGCCTGTAATATGGGAATTTCAATCTTATGAAGCTCGTTTTTGATTTCGTTCAATCCTACTTCTAAATTCTTTATATTATGTGTTTGTGGTGAGTTGATAGTACGCAAGTCATCAACATATTTTTTTGTTGCAGCGTCACTATTTGCTGTCGGTTCTTTAACATTACAAATTTTCACATTTCCAATATCAATATTACCGTCCGGTGTATGAGGGAACGTAATTTTCGCTGGTAAACGCGCATGGGGCGTTTGATGTCTATGTCCGAATTTATCGACTGGCATAATTGAAATGAACAAGTTTCAACTTGTATTATTCTATTATATCAGCTTCCTTGAGTTCATTGATAATTGCTACTATTTCGTTGTCGTGTGACGTATTACCTGCCTCTTTCGAAGCAATTAGTAGCTTTAGACGTTCAACCAACTCGTTGGGATCATCCCAATAAATGTATTCCATAGGGTCTTCGTTGTATACCAAACGGGAATCGAGAACGTTTCCGCCACTTTTCGGTATTTTTGATAGACGTTCCATTAGTAGCTGTTGTGTTCGAGTAGATGGACGACGGTTCGATGATTCTGATTTTGTTCTAAACAAAGGTTTGATAACATTGTGATATTTGTAAGTGCTTGAACCCTTAAGACGGTTGCGTGTATCTAGGTGAACCTTAGTATACTCTAGAAGGGTTTTATATGCCTCCAAATCCTGCTGGGTGTAACCTTCTGGATCGTGGTAGAATAAAAGCTGGTATAAGCCAGGTGTACCAGTCACGGATCCAGCTTCTTTATTTCGTTCTTGTAGTATGTTGATATTGCCGTTTCTTCCATCAAATCCAATTCTACGCGTACCCAAACTCCAACCGAGTTCATCATTGTAGATAGGTCCGTAATTTTTATCGATTTTTCCATTATCTTGGAAATAGTCTTCGATATACGATTGACTAATTTCAGGATATTGATCTAAATACTCTTGGATGGATTCATGTGTCACCTCAGGACGCATTATTTCTGGAGATTCGGGCATTGGAATATTCCCCGCTTCATCGGTTTCAGTCACCGGTTCCGTTTCGAGGAAAGGTGTAAACACATCATCACCATCGGGTTCTTCTTTCTTTATTTCCTCCTTCGGTTGTAAATTTGTAATCGATTTTTGTAATGTCTTCGAGGATTGTACAATTTCTTCTAGTGGATTGGATATCGGCTTAAATAGTTTATTAATAGACTCATCTTGCTCTGATTTACCCAATTTCAATGCCAAGTATTTTTTTCGAATTGATCTAGCAAGTTCAGACACTTTTTTCTTGCGCAATGCAGTAGCAACCTTATCGTCAGACATATTGGTATGGACTGAAGGCGCAGCTTACAATTTAATATATTTATCGAATCCTTTGCGATACCTTCCATCATTGAGGGCGAAATCTTTCATAATTACCAATGTACCATAGCGATCACACCAACACTTTGAACACATATTTTTAAATACGTCAAATGTCATGTCAGGAGATACGTGTTCGTCAAATATATGTTTCAAGTTTACCTCATCCTGCTTGAATAACACAATAACATTACAATTGTCGCGAATAAGCTGTTTCGGTATTTTTGAATATGTTTGACAAAGATATGCAGCATCGATATCTTTATGTCTGCACATGGAATAGTATTCCCGAATTTTCTGTTGACCATCACATGCAACGTCATCGAATAAAAAGACAGAATTAGGCTGAGCTTCATCTGGACTTATTATTTCCTCGTTGTCTTTGAATGGAAAATAGCCAACGCCCTTCACTTGCGCTATAACTTCCTGCAGCAATTGGTACTTTGGTTGGAATAATGATTTTGAATAAACATAAACGTTTTTGAATTTCGCGCCATTCGGATTAAATAGGAGCGCCAGCACGACATTCGTCTTTCCACACCCACTGGGGCCACATATAATGGCACGGAAAGAATTTGGTAATAATTTACCATGTTTACCAATAGTTGGTGTTGAGGTAAAATCCAGATTTTCAATGGGTATAGTCTGCTCTTGTTGAATTATTTTCATTGTGTGCGTCGTTTTTCGTAGTACTACTCTTTAAATATAGGTGTTACCACTTACGCGTATCAGTCTTAATGTTGGTGTTTGAAGGAGAAGGTCTCTTAAATTCTCTCATCAATAAACTACCTATTGAGCTTCACTTACCTAGCTATCAGTACTGTGGACGTAAGTACTACCCCCTCCACCCCTTTATGTAAAAAATTGATTGTTTTTTTTTCAGCCGGTACAAAATTGGAAAAACGTCTTGATCGTGGAGATCCGGGCATCAACCCCTTGGACGCTGCTTGTAAGCAACACGATATTTCTTACTTGAAGAATAGGTCTCTCGAAGAACGACACAAAGCCGATCAGATACTTGAAGATAAAGCTTGGGCACGCGTCAAATCAAAAGACGCTTCACTGGGAGAGAAAACTGCTGCATTACTTGTAACAGGCGGAATGAAGGTGAAAAGAAAGCTGGGAATGGGTTGTCGTCGCAAACGTCGTTCCTTACATCGTGATGTCATTCTAAAAGTGGGAAAGTCATTGAAGAGAGGAACATCTTTGAAAGACACTGCAACGTTTGCCTTACGAGCAGCCAAAGCACTTATTAAAGAATTTGGTGGGAAAAAAGAAGTCGAGGTTCCTCGAGTGATACCTGTAGCGAAATCCGGAGGTTTCCTACCACTTATCCCTTTGTTTGCCGGTCTTTCGGCAATCGGAGCTTTGTCAGGTGGTGCTGCTGGGATTGCTAAAACTGTCATTGACGCAAAGCATGCACAAAAGAAATTGGAAGAAGATGTACGTCATAATAAGGCTATGGAACGTGTAGGATCTGGCCTGTATCTGAAAAAGTACCCAAAAGGCGGCTTCGGATTGTATTTGAAAAAAACCAATAAAGCTACCCAATCACGCATTAACCGACTTTGACATAACACAATACGCAAAATCGCTTAAAATACCGCATTTTCGAGGAGTTTTCATGCGAGACACTCTCCCCAAAGCCGGCCCCCGGAAACAAGAATGCGCAGTGGTTAATTTGGACACCTCTGAGAATAGCGGAAGTCATTGGGTAGCTTACCGAAAGATAAACAACAATGTAGAGTATTTCGATTCATTTGGTCACTTGAAGCCTCCGAAAGAAGTTGTTAAATATTTTGGAAAGAGTGCGCGAATTTTCTACAACAATACTCGATATCAAAACTACGATCAAATCAATTGCGGTCATTTGTGTTTGAAATTTCTACAACAATGATTGAACTATTACTACAACATATCTACCATGGAAAAACATTAAGCAGTTTCACTGCCGAAGAACTAAAGCACTTTCCCATTGAACATCTAATAGAGTGTGTAAGACCTTGGGAATTGCTGGAAATATGGCATAAACTTCCCAATGAATATCGAGCAAATTTTCAACTAAAAATACGATTGCCTTGTTTCATCCATTACAACCGACCTGATTGGACGACGCATTGTGACGGTCCACCGAGTTCGCAAGCTACTTGTTTCCTTTGTAAACAAACATTAAAAAATAAATGATATTTAAATTCAAACATTATCTGTTTGTCATTAGTCATCATGTCGCAGTTGCTGAGAGTTAACAGCACCAATCACGTGTTTACCTTTCAACCTCCTACACCTATTGTACTCGATCCGAAGAATGAATACGAAATAGCTCTACGATCTTTTCATTCTTATCACAGTATACCGAACATTGAAAATTGTAAGTTTTACTACTACGATACCAAGGGCAAGCTTCAAAGTTTTGATTTTCCCACAGGATGTTACGAAATTGCCGATCTTGAAGGGTTTATCCGAGATAAATTGGGTGCGGGCAATTCAACTAGACCAGAGGACATATTTTCACTAAAACCCAATCACAATACGTTGAAATGTGAAATTTCCAGTAAATACAAAATTTCCTTCAAGGAGACCAATAGTCTTGGAAGAATATTGGGATTTTCACCGAAAATACTCGACGCTAACAAATTGCACTCGTCAGATCTCCCCGTCAAAATCATTAAAGTATCTAGTATTCGCTTCGATTGTAACATTACCACTGGAGCCTTCGATGCAAACAGACCTGCTCATACTATATATGAATTCGTTATACAAGTGGATCCAGGATATTCCATTGACGAAATTCCTCATAATTTGCTCTACTTACCCGTTATACCACAACGTGAAATAACCAACATCACTGTCATAGCCTTAGACCAGGACGGTCAGCCTGTAAACTTTCGTGGAGAACTAAGTACGTTGGCGTTGGAGCTTAGAGCGCGATGGGGCTAATAATCAATCATAAAAGACAATCTGCAGCACTTTCAACTTCATTGGCTGAGCAGTCGCCAAAGCTGAAACAGCTCACGTTCGCAAACAAATTGGTCCTGCAATCACTGGGTTTTAAATTGAAAAATGACAACTATATATGGAAAACGTCTACGCCAAAACGACATGCCTCCAATGTTTGATATCTATCGTAAACCGATGTTTGATGAGTCAATTCGAAAGGCCGAATATAGAACCTATGCTCCATTCATAAAATCATTCAATTGCAGTGACATTGTGGAGTTTAGCATAAATCAGGTTGATTCGTTCTTTGCAATGAGCGAAACATTGTTGTGCATTAAGGGTTCTCTCGAAATACACGGAGATGGTGACGTAAAATTAGCAAATAATGTTGGAGCCTTTCTATTCGATTCATGTACGTACAGTGAAAGTGCCAGGGAAATGGAAACAGTTCGAGATCCTGGAATAGTAAGCGCCGTACGTGCCATGACCTGTTATAACCAAGAAGATTCCAATCATATGGCTATAGCCGGCTGGAATTACCCAAAATATCCTATTTTGAATATAAGCGACAAGTCCTTCAACCTGCAAATACCTCTCAAACATATTTTCAACATTTTCAACGATTATTCCATGATTACATGTGGGCGTCAAACAATACGACTAGTTCGGGCACGAAATGATAATGATTGTCTATATATTACTGAAAAGAATGTCTCTGCCACTACAACAGCTAAAATTAATATTACAA
The DNA here is from genome assembly GCA_963978555.1 of Galerucella nymphaeae. Lineage (NCBI taxonomy): Eukaryota > Metazoa > Arthropoda > Insecta > Coleoptera > Chrysomelidae > Galerucella > Galerucella nymphaeae. The sequence continues at coordinate 10,280,584 of OZ021705.1, forward strand.
GCGTTGAGCTAAAAGTTAAACATATCTTTCCTAATGACGAGATAAAATTAAATCTCATGAAATCCATTGAAAAAGATCAACCTATAGTTATTCCATTCAGGAAGTGGGAGTTACACGAATTACCTTCAATCACTAAAGGAGCAAGACGTGAAGTTTGGGCTGTCAAGACATCCACTTCAGTTGAAAGACCTCGTTTTGTTATTGTTTTCTTTCAAACCGACAAACGTAACTCGAGTACAGCTGACCCGACTTTATTTGACAATGCTGACGTACAAAGTATAAGACTGTCACTTAATGGTGACTATTGGCCCAATGAACGAATGCAATTGGATTTCACTAAAACTGACTACAATGAGGCATATTTTAACTACACCGAATTCTATCCCAACTACGCAAACTCCACACAGAAGCGCCCCCTGCTGGATTATTCTTCTTTCAAGAAACGGGCATTGTTTGTTATCGATTGTTCGAAACAGGAAGAAAGCATGAAGGCGTCCACAGTCGATGTGAAACTTGACATTGAAGCAAACATAGGCTTTCCCGAAAATACCAAAGTCTATTGCATCATAATTCACGATTGCGTAATGGAATACTTCCCCCTCTCCGAAATTGTTAAAAGCTTGAACTAGATGTTGTGAGTTAGTGTTCGAGCAGACGTCAACATGAGAGTAGCATTCGTAGACATCCAAGGTTTTGTTGTAGAAGGTCATTTCGTTGTCAAAGAACTCAGCATAGAAATTGGTTTTAAAGGTTCGCATTACATATTTTTACCACCGCAACCGTTTTCCACATTGAGCGACGCAGACAAGACGACTACATCATACTTGGAAAGGAATGTGCATGGTATTCGATACTCTTCAGGAGATGTAGAATATTCTAAACTAAATGAAATATTGAAAAGCAAGTTATTGTATGCCGCAGACTACATTTACGTTCGAGGACAACAAAAAGCCGAGTTTCTGCAAAAGAAATGTCACATTTTCGGTATTTTTCCACGCATAATTGATGTTTGCAAATTTGATGGTACACCCTGTGAAACTGGAAACTTTACCCACGATCCAAACCCCTGCCACGTCACTGGAGTATATTCGTGTACCGAAAGAAATGTACAACGCCTCCGTCACTGGTTTCCAAATACTGTATTACCATTATAAATAAAGTTTTTTTAAAAAAACATGGGTTTTATTGAAACACTCTGTATATTCATCAACTTTTATATTACATGAAGATTGGAATTTTCGTTTTACAATTTTCAAAATAATTTTTAAAATTAAAACAAATATAGCCACTAATATTACACATGACATGGTGTAAACGTTATTAATTTCATTTTCTATATCCTTTTCTGTTCTGTTGAACATGGTGTAGGTTGAATACGTCTTAACGGATAAGTAGATTGCGGCAGTCTACGGGCTAACTGATGGACCTCTTCAGACACCCAGTTTATACGAAGACTTCTCCACGTCTGTCCGTCCTTATCAGACAAGCAAAGATTTTCCAGTTGATTTATAACCTCACTTTTATCTTCGTAAAAAGCAATGTCTTTATTCAATTTTCCAATATTCGAACTTCTCAAAACAATGACTGTACACTTCTGAAGATATATTACAAAAGAAGTTTGGTGTGTAGTAGGCGGCACTTTGATCACCCCTCTCAACCTTTTCTTCACCACCGGGATGTCCCCCCCACCACCCCGTGAGGAGACTCTGTACTAGGAGTCGTTTGACACCTCTCTCCCGTGCCACGTGATGTGTATCATTCAACGTGTCATGTGACGTTTCGACGTGACGTGACGACATGACAACGTGACGTTTGACGTGACGTGACGACGTGACGTTTTACATGTCAACGTGACGTTTTACATGTCAACGTGACGTTTGACGTGACAGCGTGACGTGAAAACGTGACGTTTGACGTGACGACGTGACGTGACAGCGTGACGTTTGACGTGACAGCGTGACGTTTGACGTATATAATAAGGTCTTTTGAGCCTGCATGTTACCCACCCTGTATATAATAGTTATGGCCTTTCGAGCGCCCTATATATAATAGACGTTTATGCCTTGCATGCATGTTACCCACCCTGTATATAATGTTACTTTTGATTCACCCTGTACATAATAGACGTTAAGGCCTTTCCAACGAGACGTCGTTTGATTGGCTTTTAGTAAGTGGGATGATGGGGGATGAACGGGGGTGGAATTTTTCTATTATTTTTCATATAGGTATACTAGACGTTAAGGCCTTTCGAACGATACATCGTTTGCTATGATTGGTTAACTTTAGTAAGAGGGATGATGGGGGATGAACGGGGGTAGAATTTTTCTATTATTTTTCATATACACTAGACGTTAAGGCCTTTTGAACGATACATCGTTGGATTGGTTAACTTTTAGTAAGAGGGATGGTGGGGGATGAACAGGGGTAGAATTTTTCTATTATTTTTCAAATACACTAGACGTTAAGGCCTTTCGAGCGATACATCGTTTGCTATGATTGGTTAACTTTTAGTAAGAGGGATGATGGGGGATGAACGGAGGTAGAATTTTTCTATTATTTTTCATATACACTAGACGTTAAGGCCTTTCGAACGATACATCGTTTGCTATGATTGGTTAATTTTTAGTAAGAGGGATGATGGGGGATGAACGGGGGTAGAATTTTTCTATTATTTTTCAAATACACTAGACGTTAAGACCTTTCGAGCAGGCATGTTACTTTTTATCTGCCATGTATATGATACCCCCACCACTTTTAGCGTAAATTTCGCTAATTTGAACCTTGGCTTTTTTGACGATTTTCTTATGGAGATTCCCATGTTAGCGCCTCCACCAATAGGCCGAATCCGCATAGCCTATTTACTATGAACTGTAGAACAAAAGTTAGCTTGAAAGACTGAATAATGCTCAAATACACTCCAATATATCAAGTTAGATTGGAATTAGTTCATTTCCCATTCTATTCCAGTCGAATATCGACCAAATCACAAGAAACCGATGAAAACAGTTGAAAAACACTTGAGAAGACTGAATAATGCTCAAATACACTTCAATATACTGTAGAACAGAAGTTAGCTTGGAATTAGTTCATTTTCCATCCTATTAAAGTCAAATATTGACCAAATCGCGGGAAATTGTTGAAAACAGTCAAAAACACTTGAGAAGACTGAATTATGCACAAATACACTCCAATATACTGTAGAACGAAAGTTAACTTGTAATTAGTTTATTTCCCATTCTATTTCAGTCGAATATCGACCAAATCTTAAGAAACCGTTGAAAACAGATGAAAAGCACTCAGGAAGACTGAATAATTACACTTCAATATATTGTGGAACAGAAGTAAGCTTGAAATTAGTTCATTTTCCATTCTATTCCAGTCAAATATCGACCAAATGACAAGAAACCGTTGAAAACAATTGAAAAGCACTTAAAAGGACTGAATAATGCTCAAATACACTTCAATATACTGTAGAACAAAAGTTAACTTGAAATTAGTTCATTTTCCATTTTATTTCAGTCAAATATCGACCAAATCACAAGAAACCGATGAAATTGGTTGAGAAGCACTCAGGAAGACTGAAGAATGCTCAATTACACTTCAATATATTGGGGAACAGAAGTAAGCTTGAAATTAGTTCATTTTCCATTCCATTCCAGTCAAATATTGACCAAACCGCCAGAAATCGTTGAAAACAGTTGGAAAGCACTTGAAAGGACTAAATTATGCTTAAATACACTTCAATATATTAAGTTAGCTTGGAATTAGCTAATTTTCCATTCTATTCCGGTCAAATATCGACCAAATCACAAGAAACCGATAAAAACAATTGTAAAGCACTAAGGAGGGCTGAATAATGCCTAATTACACTTCAATAGACTGTAGAACACAAGTTAGCTCAAAATTAGTTCATTTTCCATTCTATTACACTCAAATATTGACCAAATCGCCAGGAATCGTTGAAAACAGTTAACAAGCATTCAGGAAAACTGAATAATGCTCAAATACACTTTATACACTGTAGAACGGAAGTTAGCTCGAAATTGAATCATTTTCAATTCTATTCCAGTCAAATATTGACCAAATCACAAGGAACAGTTAAAAAGCACTAGGGAAGACTAAATAGAGCTCAATAACACTTCAATATTGTGTGGAACAAAAGTTAGCTTGAAACTAGTTCATTTCCCATTCTATTCCAGTCAAATATTGACCAAATCGCGAGGAATCGTTGAAAACAATTGGAAAGCACTTGAGGCGACTGAAGAGCTCGAATACACTTCAATATACTGTAGAACAAAAGTCAACTCGAAATTAGTTCATTTTCCATCCTATTCCAGTCAAATATCGACCAAATCAAAAGAAACCGCTAAAAGCAGATGAAAAGCACTCAGGGAAAATGAATAATGCTGAATGACACTTCAATATAGTGTGGAACGAAATAAGCTTGAAATCAGTTCATTTTCCATTCCATTTCAGTCAAATATTGACCAAATCGCGAGAAACCGTTGAAAACAATTGGAAAGCACTCAGGAAGACTGAATAATGCTCAATTACACTTCAAATGACTGTAGAACAAAAGTTAGCTTGAAATCAGTTCATTCTCCATCCTTTTTCAGTCAAATAATCACCAAATCGCAAGAAATAGTTTGAAACAGTTGGAAAGCACTCAAGAAGACTGAATAATGCTCAAACACCTTCCAACATAGTGTAGAAGGGAAGTAAGCTTGGAATTAGTTCATTCTTTATTTTATCCCATTCAAATATTGACCAAATCGTGAGAAACCGTGAAAAACCTAAGGGGCTAAGTAGTCGGCTTCTTGCTATCGACTCTGGCGACTAGCAGAGAAGGACTAGCAAACCTTCGAGGATGCATATCCCAAGACCGTCTGTGTACCTTCACGTGGTGGCCCTGTTTATACAGAACACAGCGGATCGAACCAACCTAAATCCAAGGTGTGAGATACCGTGCCGAGGGATGAATGGCACTAGGGTCAAATAGTGTCACGAACGGTTCCTCTAGGGCAACGGGCGAAACCCTAGTAGTAACTTAGCCTTAACCCTGTGCAGGGGGCACCGCAGGGTTGGACACACCCCTTCCCCCTTACTCGTGGGACTTAAATGGAACCAGAAAAAAGAACAAAACCAGACGACGGCGGGAAGTCTGAATCAGAGAGCATGCTCTCAGACGAAGACAGGACCATCGTCGGAAGCGAAAGTGACGCATCAGTGGGAACAGCCGGAACCACTGATACGATCACAAAACAGATCGCTGGGCTTGGAAAAGTCCAGCAGGAAAGAAAAACCTCGGGAGCCTTCAAAAGAAAGCAGACCAAGGCAAGGAAAATGGCGGAGGGAACATGGACGCAGGAGAACAAGCAGACTTGGTTCAAGAAAAATTGGTGAATGCAATTGATGCCGCCCTCTCAGGCAGTGGCACGAACTTGCAGTTCATCAGGACCACGTTCAGCGGTGGCGTACTGTGGCTTACATGCGCAAACCAGGAGACAGCTGACTGGCTCGGGGGTAGTGCAGGGGGTCTGGAGGGTCTATGGGAGGGGGCGGCTTTGACAGCAGTCGAAGCCAAGGACCTCCCTAGACGACCCAGGGTCATTGTATTTATCCCTGGACCAGCAGATCAGGAGGAAAAAGTGCGAGGACGCTTGGGGAAGCAAAATGCCAACCTGAGGGTGAACGGCTGGCTCCTCCTGAGTCGAAAGGTGGAAGAAAAAGGCCAAATCCTGGCCTACTCCATTGACGAGGTCTCCCATGGGGCCTTGGCAGCTAACCAGTTTAGAGCTTACTACAAGCTCAACATGGTTACTTTCAGGGTCCTGGGGGGGGGCTCGCCGAGTGGGGAAATTCAGGGTACTTCAGGGGAACCTCCATCACAGTAAAGGGGCTTCGGCGGAACTTACTGTGATAAGAGGGAAGTATGAAGTGGCCCTTCTTCAACAACCCTGGATTAACAGAGGTAAGATTATGGGACTGAATGGCATTGGTGAGTTGATTTATGACAGAACCTCTGACCATCCAAGAACATGCATTATTGTTAAGAAAGGTATAAAAGCCCTTTCACTAACTAATTTTTGTTGTAGGGACCTAGCGGCGGTCCTCATCACACTGGGGCAAGGAAATGGGACTAGAGAAGCAATTCTCGCATCGGCCTATCTTCCTTACGATGACCCCAGACAACCACCAACCAGGGAAGTCGAAGAACTGGTCAAGTACTCCAGAAAGAAGGGTGTGCAGCTGATCATTGCATGCGATGCCAACTCACACAATCTTAACTGGGGAAGCACCAACACCAACGAAAGAGGTGAGTCATTACTAGAATTTATTACGGCTAACAATTTGAACGTATTAAATGAAGGAAATAAACCAACTTTCGTTAACTCAAACAGAAAGGAGGTTATCGATATCACGATTGGCACTCATTACATAAGTAACTTCGTGAGTAATTGGCATGTGTCCGAGGAAGAAAGCTTTTCTGACCACAGACACATATACTTTCAAATTTCGGGAACCGAACCGAAAATAGAATACTATCGTAACCCGCGAAAAACGAACTGGGAAGCATATAATGCAGAACTAGTTAACAGTTTAGACCGAACGATGGTAAAAATTAAGAACACAACAGACCTAGAGATAGCAGCAGACCTAACACAGGAAGCAATTATCTCAGCGTTTGAAAACAACTGCCCAACGGTAAGGAAGAAATCCAACAGGAATGTGCCCTGGTGGACAAATGAACTTGCCGAAAAACGGAGACAGTTAAGGAAAAAGTTTAATAGAACTAAAGAAAATTCAGAAGAATGGACGGATTATAAGAGGGCCCTAACTGAATACAACAAACTGGTAAGGAAAGTCAAGAGAGACTCCTGGAGGAGGCACTGTGAGGAGATAGAACAGACTCATGAGTGTGCCAGACTGCAGAAGATTCTGTCCAAGGACCCTAATCAGACTATACACGCTATCAAGAAAGATAACGGACAATATACTGAAAATGGAAAGGAAACCTTGGAAGAGGTACACTTCCCTGGATCAATACCCACCATTCCGCCGCAGAACTCTCCAGCGACAGAACTGGATAGACCACGATGGGCATCCAGGATAGACTGGCGAACAGCGAAGGCAGTGGTAGATGCGGAAAAGACAGAATGGGCTATTAACAGCTTCAAACCATATAAATCACCGGGTCCAGACGGGATTTATCCTATCCTACTCCAAAAAGGAGGAAGCACACTGCACAACAGGGTAAGTGAACTGCTCAGAGCCAGCCTAGCTCTGGGGCATATTCCAAGAACCTGGCAACGCATCAGAGCTACATTTATACCAAAACCTGGAAAATCTGGACAGGACACGGCTAAAGCTCTGAGACCTATCAGTCTAGTGTCATTTTTGCTAAGGACTCTTGAGAAACTTCTCGACAGACATATTAGAGATGGTATATTGGCTACAAGACCAATACACCGAGATCAATATGCATACAGAGAGGGAAAATCAACCGAAACAGCATCAACTCATAAAAAGGGCTGAATACGTGCTGGGAAACAAAGAGGTGCTGCTGGCAGCCTTTCTTGATATAGAGGGAGCTTTTGACAACACCTCCTATGAATCTATAGCCAAGGCGACGAGGAATTTAGGGATCGATGCCACGAGCTGCAGGTGGATAGACTGCATGCTCAGAAGCAGGCTCATAGAATCAACTCTGATGGGGGAAACAATGGCCGTATGTGCAACCAGGGGCTGTCCGCGGGGGGGAGTACTATTCCCGCTGCTGTGGAACCTGGTCATGGACGGGCTCATCAGAACCCTACACAGAGGAGGATTCGACACCATAGGATATGCATATATTCTATCCCAAGGTAAATACAACAGTACAACCAGAGACAGACTCCAGATGGCTTTAAATGTAGTAACAGGCTGGACTGTAAAAGAAGGGCTACGTATTAGCCCTTCGAAAACACAGATAATTGCGTTCACCAGAAGAAGGAAAAGGGAAGGACTTGGCCCTTTGACGCTTCAAGGTGAACCAATACGACTGTCGGATGAAGTAAAATATCTTGGGGTTATCCTAGACCCAGGCTTAACTTGGAACCGACATCTCCAGCACGTGATCAAGAAAGCGGAGGTGACCTTCATGGTTGCCAGACGTACTTACGGCATAAAATGGGGACTAAGACCCAGCATGGTACACTGGCTATACAAAATGGTTGTCATTCCCAGGATCACATATGCATCTTTGGTATGGTGGCCAAAGACCAGACAATCCTCTGCTATGCTAAAACTAAGCAAGGTCCAAAGACTTGCATGCACTGGCATTACAGGGGCAATGAGGACTACTCCTACAGCGGCGCTGGAAACAATGCTAGACCTTCCTCCACTACATTATGTCATAATGTACGAAGCAAGGGCAGCACTAACCCGACTGGAAAAAGCACTAGACCATGATGTGGCACATGGGAGATGACACACAGAGATAAGGCAGGTGGGTGATGACATTTTCAAAATGCCAACAGACCAAATGACTACCAAATAAGCTTGAGGAAGAGAACGCACCACCACTTAGTAGGGCGAATGAACTGATCTGGTATACAGACGGATCAAAAAATGAACTCGGCACCGGAGCGGGCATATACAGCAAGACGAGCAAATATGAAGGAATCGTCTCGCTAGGAAAATACGCCTCTGTATTCCAAGCAGAGGTTTATGCAATACTTGCGTGTGCAAGGGCTAACAGTATGAGAGCCTACAACAACAGGCAGATCAGGATCTACAGCGACAGCCAAGCCGGGTAGGGTAGGGTAGGGTGACATCTCGGCTAGTATGGGAATGCGGCGAAGAACTTAGAAGACTGGCGACTCGGAACAGTGTAACACTGGAGTGGGTACCAGGTCATAAAGGAATCGCAGGCAATGAAAAAGCTGACGAACTCGCGAGAGTAGGATCGTCAACTCTGATGAACGGACCCGAACCTGCTGTGGGCATCCCCAGATGCTTAACGAGGTCATGGTTAAAAGGGTGGTTGAGAGAACAACACAAGAAACACTGGAAGAATACGACTGGGCAAATACATGGGAAGAAATTCATAAAAGAACCATCAGAAAAAGTAGCGAAAGAACTGCTCTCAATGAGCAGGAACAAACTGGGCACCATTACGGGGCTACTTACGGGACACTTTCCCACAAAGGAGCACCTAAACAAAATAGGGCTGTACAACGGAGACCTTACATGCAGAAGATGCAAAAAGGATACCGAAACAGCTCTGCATATACTATGCAACTGTGAGTCGCTGGACCACAGAAGGCAGAAACTGTATGGCAGAACCCAAATGACTCCAGAAGACTTTTACAATCAACCAGCAAAGAACCTGTATGAGCTAATACAGGAAACGGATTGGCTGAATAGGTTGTAGTCAGAACACTAGGAGTATCCACAATAAGCCCAGGAGGCTGAGGTGGTACCGGCGAAAGGACGGCTCCGGGAAAAAAAATCACAAGAAACCGATGAAAACAGTTGAGAAACACTTGAGAAGACTGAATAATGCTCAAATACACTTCAATATACTGTAGAACAGAAGTTAGCTTGGAATTAGTTCATTTTCCATTCTATCAAAGTCAAATATTGACCAAATCGCGAGAAATTGTTAAAAACAGTCAAAAACACTTGAGAAGACTGAATTATGCTCAAATACACTTCAATATACTGTAGAACGAAAGTTAACTTGTAATTAGTTTATTTCCCATTCTATTTAAGTCGAATATCGACCAAATCTTAAGAAACCGTTGAAAACAGATGAAAAGCACTCAGGAAGACTGAATAATGCTCAATTACACTTCAATATATTGTGGAACAGAAGTAAGCTTGAAATTAGTTCATTTTCCATTCCATTCCAGTCAAATATTGACCAAATCGCTAGAAACCGTTGAAAACAATTGGAAAGCACTTGAGGAGACTGAATTATGCTCAATATACTGTAGAACAAAAGTTAACTTGGAATTAGTTCATTTTCCATTTTATTTCAGTCAAATATCGACCAAATCACAAGAAACCGATGAAATTGGTTGAAAAGCACTCAGGAAGACTGAATAATACTCAATTACACTTCAATATATTGTGGAACAGAAGTTAGCTTGGAATTAGTTCATTTTCCATTCCAGTCAAATATTGACCAAATCGCCAGAAATCGTTAAAAACAGTAGGAGGCACTTGAAAGGACTGAATTATGCTCAAATACACTTCAATATATTAAGTTAGCTTGGAATTAGTTCATTTTCCATTCTATTCCAGTCGAATATCGACCAAATCACAAGAAACCGTTGAAAACAATTGGAAAGCACTTGAAAGGACTGAATAATGCTCAAATACACTTCAATATACTGTAGAACAAAAGTTAACTTGAAATTAGTTCATTTTCCATTTTATTTCGGTCAAATATCAACCAAATCACAAAAAACCGATGAAATTGGTTGAGAAGCACTCAGGAAGACTGAAGAATATCTTCGGTATGTTCCTTGTGGTATATTATTCATTCTTTTTTTAATTTCTTGGGAAATTAAACCACAATATTTTTGAATTCTTTATTTCAACGTTTCGGTAGCGTTCCAGCTACCGTTTTCAAGAAAAAATAAGTAAAAAAAAAATCAATTTTTACTTATTTTTTTGAAATAAAGAATTCAAAAATATTGTGGTTTAATTTCCCAAGAAATTAAAAAAAGACAGAAGAATGCTCAGTTACACTTCAATATATTGTGGAACAGAAGTAAGCTTGAAATTAGTTCATTTTCCATTCCATTCCAGTCAAATATTAACCAAATCGCCAGAAATCGTTGAAAACAGTTGGAAAGCACTTGAAAGGACTGAATTATGCTCAAATAAACTTCAATATATTAAGTTAGCTTGGAATTAGCTCATTTTCCATTCTATACCAGTCGAATATCGATCAAATCACAAGAAACCCTTGAAAACAATTGGAAAGCACTTGAAAGGACTGAATAATGTTCAAATACACTCCAATATACTGTAGAACGGAAGTAAGCTTGAAACTAGTTCATTTTCCATTCTAATACTGTCAAATATTGACCAAATCGCGAGAAATTGTTCAAAACAGTTGAAAAACACTTGAGAAGACTGAATTTTGTTCGAATAAATCTCAATATACTGTTGAACAAAATTTAACTCGAAATTAGCTCATTTTCCATTTTATTTCCGTCAAATATCGACCAAATCACAAGAAACCGCTGAAAGCAGATAAAAAGCACTCAGGAAGACTGAATAATGCTTAATTACACTAATGACTGTAGAACAAAAGTTAGCTTGAAATTAGTTCATTTTCCATTCTATTACAGTCAAATATTGACCAAATCGCGAGAAACCGTTGAAAGCAATTGGAAAGCACTTGAGAAGACTGAATTATGCTTAAATACACTTCAATATACTGTAGAAAAGAAGATTACTCGAAATTAGTTCATTTTCCATTCTATTTCGGTCAAATATCGACCAAATCACAAGAAACCGATGAAAACAATTGTAAAGCACTAAGGAAGGCTGAATAATGCCTAAATACACTTCTAATGACTGTAGAACAAAAGTTAGCTCGAAATTAGTTCATTTTCCATTCTATTACAGTAAAATATCGACCAATTCGCCAGAAATCGTTGAAACAGTTGAAAAGCACTTGAAACAACTAAATCATGCTCAAATACATTTCAATATACTGTAGAACAAAAGTTAATTTGAAATTAGTTCATTTTCCATTCTATTTCAGTCAATCGACCAAATCACAAGAAATTGTTGAAAACAGTTGGAAAGCACTCAGAAAGACTGAATAATGCTTAATTACACTTCAATAGACTGTAGAACACGAGTTAGCTCGAAATTAGTTCATTTTTCATTCTATCACACTCAAATATTGACCAAATCGCCAGGAATCGTTGAACACAGTTAACAAGCATTCAGGAAAACTGAATAATGCTCAAATACACTTTATACACTGTAGAACGGAAGCTCGAAATTGATTCATTTTCAATTCTATTCCAGTCAAATACTGACCAAATCACAAGAAACCGTTGAAACAGTTGAAAAGCACTCGGGAAGACTAAATAGAGCTCAATAACACTTCAATATTGTGTGGAACAAAAGTTTGCTTGAAATTAGTTCATTTTCCATTTTTTTACAGTCAAATATCGACCAAATCGCCAGGAATTGTTGAAAACAAGCACTTGAGAAGACTGAATAATGCTCGAACACATTTCAATATACTGTAGAACGAAAGTTAGCTTGGAATTAGTTCATTTCCCATTCTATTCCAGTCAAATATTGACTACTTCGCGAGAAATCGTTGGAAACGGAGGAAACACTTTCGAGAAGTCTGATTAATGCTCAAATATACTGTAGAACGAAAGTTAACTCGAAATTAGCTTATTTTCCATTCTATTCAGTCAAATATTGACCAAATGGAGAAAAATCGTTAAAAAAAGTTGGAGAGCATTTGAAAAAACTGAATAATACACAATAACACTTCAATAAAATGTAGAACAAAAGTTAACTTGAAATCAGTTCATTTTCCATTCTATTTCAGTCTAATATTGTCCAAATTGCGAGAAATCGTTGAAAGCAGTGAAAAAACATTCGAGAAGACTGAATTATGCTCAAATACACTTCAATATACTGTAGAACAGAAATTAACTTGGAATCAGTCCATTTCCCATTCTATTTCAGTCAAATAATAACCAAATCGCGAGAAATAGTTTAAAACAGTTGGAAAGCACTCAATGCTCAAACACCTCTCAGCATCGTGTAGAACGGAAGTTAACTTGGGATAAGCTCACTCTCCATTTTATTCCAGTTAAATATTGACCAAATCGTGAGAAACTGTTAAAAACAGTTGGAAAGCACTTGGAACGACTGAATAATGCTCAAATACACTTCTATATACTGGAGAACGGAAGTTAGCTTGGAATTAGTTCATTTTCCATTCTATTTTAGTCAAATATCCACCAAATCACGAGGAACCGTTGGAAACAGTTGAAAAACACTCAGGGAAACTGAATAATGCTTAATTACACTTCAATGAACTGTAGAACAAAAGTTAGCTAGAAACTAGTTCATTTTCCATTCTTTTACAGTCAAATATCGAACAAATCGCCAAAAATCATTGAAAACAGTTAACAAGCACTTAAGAAGACTGAATAATGCTCAAACACATTTCAATATACTGTAGAACGGGAGTGAAATTGGAATTAGTTGATTTTCCATTCTATTTCAGTCAAATATTGACCAAATTGCGAGAAATCGTTGGAAGCAGTGAAAAAACACTCGAGAATACTAAATAATGCTCAAACACACTTCAATGAATATACTGAAGAACGGGAGTTAGCTTAAAATCAGTTCAGTTTCTATTTTATTTCAGTCAAATAATCACCAAATCGCGAGAAATAGTTCAAAACAGTTGGAAGCACTCAAGAAGACTGAATAATGCTCAAACAACTTTCAATATGGTGGAGAACGGGAGTTAGCTTGAAATTAGTTCATTTTCCATCCTTTCTCAGTCAAATAATCACCAAATCGCAAGAAATAGTTTAAAACAGTTGGAAAGCACTCAAGAAGACTGAATAATGCTCAAACACGTTTCAACATAGAGTATGACGGAAGTAAGCTTGGAATTAGTTCATTCTCCATTTTATCCCAGTCAAATATTGACCAAATCGTGAGAGACCGTTAAAAACAGTTGGAAAGCACTTAAAACGACTAAATAATGCTCAAATACACTTCAATATACTGGAGAACGCGAGTTAGCTTGGAATTAGTTCATTTTCCATTTTATTCCAGTCAAATAATCACCAAATCGCGAGAAATAGTTCAAAACAGTTGGAAGCACTCAAGAAGACTGAATAATGCTCAATCACACTTCAATCGACTGTAGAACGGAAGCTAGCTTGAAATTAGTTCATTTTCCATTCTATTACAGTCAAATATTGACCAAGTCGCGAGAAATCGTTGAAAACAGTTGGAAAGCACTCAGAAGGATTGAATAATGCTCAAATACCCTTCAAAATACTGTAAATCGGAAGTTAGCTTGAAATTAGTTCATTTTTCATTCTATTACAGTCAAATATTGACCAAATCGCCAGAAATCGTTGAAAGCAGTAAAAAAACACTCTAAAAAACTGAATAATGCTCGAACACACTTCAATATACTGGAGAACGGGAGTTAGCTTGAAATAAGTTCATTTTCCATTCTATTTCAGTCAAATAATCACCAAATCGCAAGGAATAGTTCAAAACAGTTGGAAAGCACTCAAGAAGACTAAATAATGCTCAAACACCTCCCAACATCGTGTAGAACCGCAAATCACTAGAAACCGTTGAAAACAATTGGAAAGCACCTGAAAGGACTGAATAATGCTCAAATACACTCCAATATACTGTAGAACGAAGTTAGCTTGAAACTAGTTCATTTTCCATTCTATTCCAGTCAAATACCGACCAAATCACGAGGAACCGATGAAAACTGTTGAAAAACACTTGAGAAGACTGAATTATGCTCAAATACACTTCAATATACTGTAGCACAAAAGTTAACTTGGAATTAGTTCATCTTCCATTCTATTTCAGTCAAATAATCACCAAATCGCGAGAAAAAGTTTGAAACAGTTGGAAATCACTCAAGAAGACTGAATGATGCTCAATCACTTTTCAATCGACTGTAGAACGGAAGCTAGCTTGAAATTAGTTCATTTTCCATCCTTTTTCAGTCAAATAATCACCAAATCGCAAGAAATAGTTTGAAACAGTTGGAAAGCACTCAAGAAGACTGAATAATGCTCAAACACCTTTCAACATAGAGTATGACGGAAGTTAGCTTGGAATTAGTTCATTCTCCATTTTATCCCAGTCAAATATTGACCAAATCGTGAGAAACCGTTAAAAACAGTTGGAAAGCACTTAAAACGACTAAATATTGCTCAAATACACTTCAATATACTGAAGAACGAGAGTTAGCTTGAAATTAGTTCATTTTCCATTTTATTCCAGTCAAATAATCACCAAATCGCGAGAAATAGTTCAAAACAGTTGAAAGCACTCAAAAAGACTGAATAATGCTCAATCACACTCCAATCGACTGTAGATGGGAAGCTAGCTTGAAGTTAGTTCATTTTCCATTCTATTACAGTCAAATATTGAACAAATCGCGAGAAACCGTTGAAAGCAATTGGAAAGCACTTGAGAAGACTGAATTATGCTTAAATACACTTCAATATACTGTAGAAAAGAAGATTACTCGAAATTAGTTCATTTTCCATCCTATTTCGGTCAAATATCGACCAAATCACAAGAAACCGATGAAAACAATTGTAAAGCACTAAGGAAGGCTGAATAATGCCTAATTACACTTCTAATGACTGTAGAACAAAAGTTAGCTTGAAATTAGTTCATTTTCCATTCTATTACAGTAAAATATCGACCAATTCGCCAGAAATCGTTGAAAACAGTTGAGAAGCACTTGAAACAACTAAATCATGCTCAAATACATTTCAATATACTGTAGAACAAAAGTTAATTTGAAATTAGTTCATTTTCCATTCTATTTCAGTCAATCGACCAAATCACAAGAAATTGTTGAAAACAGTTGGAAAGCACTCAGAAAGACTGAATAATGCTTAATCACACTTCAATAGACTGTAGAACACAAGTTAGCTCGAAATTAGTTCATTTTTCATTCTATTACACTCAAATATTGACCAAATCGCCAGGAATCGTTGAACACAGTTAACAAGCATTCATAAAAACTGGATAATGCTCGAATACACTTTATACACTGAAGAACGGAAGTTAGCTCGAAATTGAATCATTTTCAATTCTATTCCAGTCAAATATTGACCAAATCACAAGAAACCGTTGAAACAGTTGAAAAGCACTCGGGAAGACTAAATAGAGCTCAATAACACTTCAATATTGTGTGGAACAAAAGTTTGCTTGAAATTAGTTCATTTTCCATTTTTTTTACAGTCAAATATCGACCAAATCGCCAGGAATTGTTGAAAACAAGCACTTGAGAAGACTGAATAATGCTCGAACACATTTCAATATACTGTAGAACGAAAGTTAGCTTGGAATTAGTTCATTTCCCATTCTATTCCAGTCAAATATTGACTACTTCGCGAGAAATCCTTGGAAACAAAGGAGACACTTTTGAGAAGACTGAATAATGATCAAATATACTGTAGAACGAAATTTAACTCGAAATTAGCTTATTTTCCATTCTATTTCAGTCAAATATTGACCAAATGCATTCGAAAAAACTGAATAATGCACAATAACACTTCAATAAAATGTAGAACAAAAGTTAACTTGAAATCAGTTCATTTCCCATTCTATTCCAGTCAAATATTGACTACTTCGCGAGAAATAGTTGGAAACAATTGAAAAGCACTCAGGGGAACTGGATAATGCTTAATTACACTTCAATAAACTGTAGAACAAAAGTTAGCTTGAAATTAGTTCATTTTCTATTCTATTTCAGTCAAATATTGACAAAATTGCGAGAAATCGTTGAAAGCAGTAAAAAAACACTCTAGAAGACTAAATAATGCTCATACACACTTCAATATACTGGAGAACGGGAGTTAGCTTGAAATTAGTTCAGTTTCCATTCCATTTCAGTCAAATTTCGACCAAATCGCGAGAAATTTTCAAAAACATTTAAAAAACACTTGAGAAAACTGAATTATGCTCAAACACACTTCAATATACTGGAGAACGGGAGTTAGCTTGGAATTAGTTCATTTTCCATTTTATTTCAGTCGAATATTTACCAAATCGCGAGAAAATGTTAAAAACAGTTAGAAAACTCTTGAGAAGACTGAATTATGCTCAAATACACTTCAATATACTGTAGCACAAAAGTTAACTTGAAATTAGTTCATTTTCCATTCTATGTATTTCAGTCAAGTAATCACCAAATCGCGAGAAAAAGTTTGAAACAGTTGGAAATCACTCAAGAAGACTGAATAATGCTCAAACAACTTTCAATATAGTGGAGAACGGGAGTTAGCTTGAAATTAGTTCATTTTCCATCCTTTTTCAGTCAAATAATCACCAAATCGCAAGAAATAGTTTAAAACAGTTGGAAAGCACTCAAGAAGACTGAATAATGCTCAAACACTTTTCAACATAGAGTTTGACGGAAGTAAGCTTGGAATTAGTTCATTCTCCATTTTATCCCAGTCAAATATTGACCAAATCGTGAGAAACCGTTAAAAACAGTTGGAAAGCACTTAAAACGACTAAATTTTGCTCAAATACACTTCAATATACTGTAGAACAGAAATTAACTTGGAATTAGTCCATTTCCCATTCTATTTCAGTCAAATAATCACCAAATCGCGAGAAATAGTTTAAAACAGTTGGAAAGCACTCAAGAAGACTGAATAATGCTCAAACACACTTCAATATACTGGAGAACGGCAGTTAGCTCGAAATAAGTTCATTTTCCATTCTATTTCAGTCAAATAATCACCAAATCGCAAGAGATAGTTTGAAACAAGTGGAAAGCACTCAAGAAGACTGAATAATGCTCAAACACCTCCCAACATCGTGTAGAACCGCAAATCACACAAAACCGTTGATAACAATTGGGAAGCACTTGAAAGGACTGAATAATGCTCAAATACACTCCAATATACTGTAGAACGAAGTTAGCTTGAAACTAGTTCATTTTCCATTCTATTTCAGTCAAATACCGACCAAATCACGAGGAACCGATGAAAACAGTTGAAAAGCACTTGATAAGACTGAATAATTCTCAAATACACTTCATTATACTGTAGATCAGAAGTTAACTTGAAATTAGTTCATTTTCCATCCTTTTTCAGTCAAATAATCACCAAATCGCAAGAAATAGTTTGGAACAGTTGGAAAGCACTCAAGAAGACTAAATAATGCTCAAACACCTTTCAACATAGAGTATGACGGAAGTTAGCTTGGAATTAGTTCATTCTCCATTTTATCCCAGTCAAATATTGACCAAATCGTGAAGAACCGTTAAAAACAGTTGGAAAGCACTTAAAACGACTAAATACTGCTCAAATACACTTCAATATACTGGAGAACGAGAGTTAGCTTGAAATTAGTTCATTTTCCATTTCATTTCAGTCAAATAATCACCAAATCGCAAGAAATAGTTCAAAACAGTTGGAAGCACTCAAGAAGACTGAATAATGCTCATTCACACTTCAATCGACTGTAGAACGGAAGCTAGCTTGAAATTAGTTCATTCTCCATTCTATTACAGTCAAATATTGACCAAATCGCCAGAAATCGTTGAAAGCAGTAAAAAAACACTCCAGTAGGCTATATAATGCTCAAACACACTTCAATATACTGGAGAACGGGAGTTAGCTCGAAATAAGTTCATTTTCCATTCTATTTCAGTCAAATAATCACCAAATCGCAAGAGGTAGTTTGAAACAAGTGGAAAGCACTCAAGAAGACTGAATAATGCTCAAACACCTCCCAACATCGTGTAGAACCGCAAATCACACAAAACCGTTGATAACAATTGGGAAGCACTTGAAAGGACTGAATAATGCTCAAATACACTCCAATATACTGTAGAACGAAGTTAGCTTGAAACTAGTTCATTTTCCATTCTATTTCAGGCAAATATCGACCAAATCACAAGAAACCGATGAAATTGGTTGAAAAGCACTCAGGAAGACTGAATAATGCTCAATTACACTTCAATATATTATGGAACAGAAGTAAGCTTGAAATTAGTTCATTTTCCATCCCAGTCAAATATTGACCAAATCGCCAGAAATCGTTGAAAACAGTTGGAAAGCACTTGAAAGGACTGAATTATGCTCAAATACACTTCAATATATTGAGTTAGCTTGGAATCAGTTCATTTTCTCACTCGGGAAGACTAAATAGAGCTCAATAACACTTCAATATTGTGTGGAACAAAAGTTTGCTTGAAATTAGTTCATTTTCCATTTTTTTTACAGTCAAATATCGACCAAATCGCCAGGAATTGTTGAAAACAAGCACTTGAGAAGACTGAATAATGCTCGAACACATTTCAATATACTGTAGAACGAAAGTTAGCTTGGAATTAGTTCATTTCCCATTCTATTCCAGTCAAATATTGACTACTTCGCGAGAAATCGTCGGAAACAAAGGAGACACTTTTGAGAAGACTGAATAATGATCAAATATACTGTAGAACGAAAGTTAACTCGAAATTAGCTTATTTTCCATTCTATTTCAGTCAAATATTGACCAAATGGAGAGAAATCGTTAAAAAAAGTTGGAGAGCATTTGAAAAAACTAAATAATGCCCAATAACACTTCAATAAAATGTAGAACAAAAGTTAACTTGAAATCAGTTCATTTCCCATTCTATTCCAGTCAAATATTAACTACTTCGCGAGAAATAGTTGGAAACAGTTGAAAAGCACTCAGGGGAACTGGATAATGCTTAATTACACTTCAATAAACTGTAGAACAAAAGTTAGCTTGAAATTAGTTCATTTTCTATTCTATTTCAGTCAAATATTGACAAAATTGCGAGAAATCGTTGAAAGCAGTAAAAAAACTCTCTAGAAGACTAAATAATGCTCATACACACTTCAATATACTGGAGAACGGGAGTTAGCTTGAAATTAGTTCAGTTTCCATTCCATTTCAGTCAAATTTCGACCAAATCGCGAGAAATTTTCAAAAACATTTAAAAAACACTTGAGAAATTTGAATTATGCTCAAACACACTTCAATATACTGGAGAACGGGAGTTAGCTTGGAATTATTTCATTTTCCATTTTATTTCAGTCAAATATTTACCAAATCGCGAGAAAATGTTAAAAACAGTTAGAAAACTCTTGAGAAGACTGAATTATGCTCGAATACACTTCAATATACTGTAGCACAAAAGTTAACTTGGAATTAGTTCATTTTCCATTCTATTTCAGTCAAATAATCACCAAATCGCGAGAAAAAGTTTGAAACAGTTGGAAATCACTCAAGAAGACTGAATGATGCTCAAACAACTTTCAATATAGTGGAGAACGGGAGTTAGCTTGAAATTAGTTCATTTTCCATCCTTTTTCAGTCAAATAATCACCAAATCGCAAGAAATAGTTTAAAACAGTTGGAAAGCACTCAAAAAGACTGAATAATGCTCAAACACTTTTCAACATAGAGTATGACGGAAGTAAGATTGGAATTAGTTCATTCTCCATTTTATCCCAGTCAAATATTGACCAAATCGTGAGAAACCGTTAAAAACAGTTGGAAAGCACTTAAAACGACTGAATATTGCTCAAATACACGTCAATATACTGTAGAGCAGAAATTAACTTGGAATTAGTCCAATTCCCATTCTATATCAGTCAAATAATCACCAAATCGCGAGAAATAGTTTAAAACAGTTGGAAAGCACTCAAGAAGACTGAATAATGCTCAAACACACTTCAATATACTGGAGAACGGCAGTTAGCTTGAAATTGGTTCATTTTCCATTCTATTTCAGTCAAATAATCACTAAATCGCAACAAATAGTTTAAAACAGTTGGAAAGCACTCAAGAAGACTGAATAATGCTCAAACACCTCCCAGCATCGTGTAGAACGGAAGTTAACTTGGGATAAGTTCACTCTCCATTTTATTCCAGTTAAATATTGACCAAATCGTGAGAAACTGTTAAAAACAGTTGGAAAGCACTTGGAACGACTGAATAATGCTCAAATACACTTCTATATACTGAAGAACGGAAGTTAGCTTGGAATTAGTCCATTTTCCATTCAATTTCAGTCAGATATCCACCAAATCACGAGAAACCGTTGGAAACAGTTGAAAAATACTCAGGGGAACTGAATAATGCTTATTTACACTTCAATGAACTGTAGAACAAAAGTTAGCTCAAAATTAGTTCATTTTCCATTCTTTTGCAGTCAAATATCGAACAAATCGCCAAAAATCATTGGAAACAGTTAACAAGCACGTAAGAAGACTGAATAATGCTCAAACACATTCCAATATACTGTAGAACGGGAGTGAGCTTGGAATTAGTTCATTTTCCATTCTATTTCAGTCAAATATTGACCAAATTGCGAGAAATCGTTGGAAGCAGTAAAAAAATACTCGAGAAGCAATACTAATAATAATAATAATAGCAATAATGCTCAAACACACTTCAATAAATATACTGAAGAACGGGAGTTTGCTTGAAATTAGTTCAGTTTCTATTCTATTTCAGTCAAATAATCACCAAATCGCGAGAAATAGTTTGAAACAGTTGGAGAGCACTCAAGAAGACCGAATAATGCTCAAACACCTCCCAACATCGTGTAGAACGGAAGTTAGCTTGGAATTAGTTAATTCTCCATTTTATTCCAGTCAAATATTGACCCAATCGCGAGAAATAGTTCAAAACAGAATTATGCTCAAATACACTTCAATATATTGAGTTAGCTTGGAATTAGTTCATTTTCCATTCTATTACAGTCAAATATCGACCAAATCGCCAAAAATCATTGAAAACAGTTAACAAGCACTTGAAAAGACTGAATAATGCTTAAACACATTCCAATATACTGTAGAACGGAAGTGATCTTGGAATCAGTCCATTTCCATTCTATTTCAGTCAAATATCGACCGAATCACGAGAAACCGATGAAATTGGTTGAAAAGCTCTCAGGAAGACGAATAATGCTCAAATATAGTCAAATATTGACCAAATCGCCAGCAATCCTTGAAAACAGTTAACAAGCACTTAAGAAGACTGAATAATGCTCGAACGCATTTCAATATACTGTAGAACGGAAGTTAGCTTGGAAATAGTTCATTTTTCATTCTATTTTAGTCAAATATCGACCAAATCACGAGAAACCGTTATAAACAGTTGGAAAACACTCAGGGAAACTGAATATTGCTCAATTACACTTCAATATATTGTGGAACAGAAGTTAGCTTGAAATTAGTTCATTTTCCATTCCAGTCAAATATTGACCAAATCGCCAGAAATCGTTAAAAACAGTTGGAGGCACTTGAAAGGACTGAATTATGCTCAAATACACTTCAATATACTGTAAAACGGAAGTTAGCTAGAAATTAGTTCATTTTCCATTCTATTACAGTCAAATATTGACCAAATCGCCAGAAATAGTTTAAAACAGTTGGAAAGCACTCAAGAAGACCGAATAATGCTCAAACACCTCTCAACATAGAGTATGACGGAAGTTAGCTCGGAATTAGTTCATTCTCCATTTCATCCCAGTCAAATATTGACCAAATCGTGAGAAACCGTTAAAAACAGTTGGAAAGCACTTAAAACGACTAAATAATGCTAAAATACACTTCAATATACTGGAGAACGAGAGTTAGCTTGAAGTTAGTTCATTTTCCATTTTATTTCAGTCAAATAATCACCAAATCGCAAGAAATAGTTCAAAACAGTTGGAAGCATTCAAGAAGACTGAATAATGCTCAATCACACTTCAATCGACTGTAGAACGGAAGCTAGCTTGAAATTAGTTCATTCTCCATTCTATTAGAGTCAAATATTGACCAAATCGCCAGAAATCGTTGAAAGCAGTAAAAAAACACTCCAGTAGGCTATATAATGCTCAAACACACTTCAATATACTGGAGAACGGGAGTTAGCTCGAAATAAGTTCATTTTCCATTCTATTTCAGTCAAATAATCACCAAATCGCAAGAGATAGTTTGAAACAAGTGGAAAGCACTCAAGAAGACTGAATAATGCTCAAACACCTCCCAACATCGTGTAGAACCGCAAATCACACAAAACCGTTGATAACAATTGGGAAGCACTTGAAAGGACTGAATAATGCTCAAATACACTCCAATATACTGTAGAACGAAGATAGCTTGAAACTAGTTCATTTTCCATTCTATTTCAGTCAAATACCGACCAAATCACGAGGAACCGATGAAAACAGTTGAAAAGCACTTGAGAAGACTGAATAATTCTCAAATACACTTCATTATACTGTAGATCAGAAGTTAACTTGAAATTAGTTCATTTTCCTCTTTATTTCAGTCAAATATCGACCAAATCACAAGAAACCGATGAAATTGGTTGGAAAGCACTCAGGAAGACTGAATAATGCTCAATTACACTTTAATATATTATGGAACAGAAGTAAGCTTGAAATTAGTTCATTTTCCATTCCAGTCAAATATTGACCAAATCGCCAGAAATCGTTGAAAACAGTTGGAACGCACTTGAAAGGACTGAATAATGCTCAAATACACTCCAATATACTGTAGAACGAAGTTAGCTTGAAACTAGTTCATTCTCCATTCTATTACAGTCAAATATTGACCAAATCGCCAGAAATCGTTGAAAGCAGTAAAAAAACACTCTAGAAGGCTAAATAATGCTCGAACACACTTCAATATACTGGAGAACGGGAGTTAGCTTGAAATAAGTTCATTTTCCATTCTATTTCAGTCAAATAATCACCAAATCGCAAGAAATAGTTTGAAACAGTTGGAAAGCACTCAAGAAGACTGAATAATGCTCAAACACCTCACAACATCGTGTGGAACCGCAAATCACAAGAATCCGTTGAAAAAAATTGGGAAGCACTTGAAAGGACTGAATAATGCTCAAATACACTCCAATATACTGTAGAACGAAGTTAGCTTGAAACTAGTTCATTTTCCATTCTATTTCAGGCAAATATCGACCAAATCACAAGAAACCGATAAAATTGGTTGAAAAGCACTCAGGAAGACTGAATAATGCTCAATTACACTTCAATATATTATGGAACAGAAGTAAGCTTGAAATTAGTTCATTTTCCATCCCAGTCAAATATTGACCAAATCGCCAGAAATCGTTGAAAACAGTTGGAAAGCACTTGAAAGGACTGAATTATGCTCAAATACACTTCAATATATTGAGTTAGCTTGGAATCAGTTCATTTTCTCACTCGGGAAGACCAAATAGAGCTCAATAACACTTCAATATTGTGTGGAACAAAAGTTTGCTTGAAATTAGTTCATTTTCCATTTTTTTTACAGTCAAATATCGACCAAATCGCCAGGAATTGTTGAAAACAAGCACTTGAGAAGACTGAATAATGCTCGAACACATTTCAATATACTGTAGAACGAAAGTTAGCTTGGAATTAGTTCATTTCCCATTCTATTCCAGTCAAATATTGACTACTTCGCGAGAAATCGTTGGAAACAAAGGAAACACTTTTGAGAAGACTGAATAATGCTCAAATATACTGTAGAACGAAAGTTAACTCGAAATTAGCTTATTTTCCATTCTATTTCAGTCAAATATTGACCAAATGGAGAGAAATCGTTAAAAAAAGTTGGAGAGCATTTAAAAAAACTGAATAATGCACAATAACACTTCAATAAAATGTAGAACAAAAGTTAACTTGAAATCAGTTCATTTCCCATTCTATTCCAGTCAAATATTGACTACTTCGCGAGAAATAGTTGGAAACAGTTGGAAAGCACTCAGGGGAACTGGATAATGCTTAATTACACTTCAATAAACTGTAGAACAAAAGTTAGCTTGAAATTATTTCATTTTCTATTCTATTTCAGTCAAATATTGACAAAATTGCGAGAAATCGTTGAAAGCAGTAAAAAAACACTCTAGAAGACTAAATAATGCTCAAACACACTTCAATATACTGGAGAACGGGAGTTAGCTTGAAATTAGTTCAGTTTCCATTCCATTTCAGTCAAATTTCGACCAAATCGCGAGAAATTTTCAAAAACATTTAAAAAACACTTGAGAAAACTGAATTATGCTCAAACACACTTCAATATACTGGAGAACGGGAGTTAGTTTGGAATTAGTTCATTTTCCATTTTATGTCAGTCAAATATTTACCAAATCGCGAGAAAATGTTAAAAACAGTTTGAAAACTCTTGAGAAGACTGAATTATGCTCAAATACACTTCAATATACTGTAGCACAAAAGTTAACTTGGAATTAGTTCATTTTCCATTCTATTTCAGTTAAATAATCACCAAATCGCGAGAAAAAGTTTGAAACAGCTGGAAATCACTCAAGAAGACTGAATAATGCTCAAAAAACTTTCAATATAGTGGAGAACGGGAGTTAGCTTGAAATTAGTTTATTTTCCATCCTTTTTCAGTCAAATAATCACCAAATCGCAAGAAATAGTTTGAAACAGTTGGAAAGCACTCAAGAAGACTGAATAATGCTCAAACACTTTTCAACATAGAGTATGACGGAGGTAAGATTGGAATTAGTTCATTCTCCATTTTATCCCAGTCAAATATTGACCAAATCGTGAGAAACCGTTAAAAACAGTTGAAAAGCACTTAAAACGACTGAATATTGCTCAAATACACTTCAATATACTGTAGAACAGAAATTAACTTAGAATTAGTCCTTTGCCCATTCTATTTCAGTCAAATAATCACCAAATCGCGAGAAATAGTTTAAAACAGTTGGAAAGCACTCAAGAAGACTGAATAATGCTCAAACACACTTCAATATACTGGAGAACGGCAGTTAGCTTGAAATTGGTTCATTTTCCATTCTATTTCAGTCAAATAATCACTAAATCGCAACAAATAGTTTAAAACAGTTGGAAAGCACTCAAGAAGACTGAATAATGCTCAAACACCTCCCAGCATCGTGTAGAACGGAAGTTGACTTGGGATAAGTTCACTCTCCATTTTATTCCAGTTAAATATTGACCAAATCGTGAGAAACTGTTAAAAACAGTTGGAAAGCACTTGGAACGACTGAATAATGCTCAAATACACTTCTATATACTGAAGAACGGAAGTTAGCTTGGAATTAGTTCATTTTCCATTCTATTTTAGTCAGATATACACCAAATCACGAGAAACCGTTGGAAACAGTTGAAAAACACTCAGGGAAACTGAATAATGCTTAATTACACTTCAATGAACTGTAGAACAAAAGTTAGCTTGAAATTAGTTCATTTTCCATTCTTTTACAGTCAAATATCGAACAAATCGCCAAAAATCATTGAAAACAGTTAACAAGCACTTGAGAAGACTGAATAATGCTCAAACACATTTCAATATACTGTAGAACGGGAGTGAGCTTGGAATTAGTTGATTTTCCATTCTATTTCAGTCAAATATTGACCAAATTGCGAGAAATCGTTGGAAGCAGTGAAAAAACACTCGAGAATACTAAATAATGCTCAAACACACTTCAATAAATATACTGAAGAACGGGAGTAAGCTTGAAATTAGTTCAGTTTCTATTCTATTTCAGTCAAATAATCACCAAATCGCGAGAAATAGTTCAAAACAGTTGGAAGCACTCAAGAAGACTGAATAATGCTCAATCACACTTCAATCGACTGTGGAACGGAAGCTAGCTTGGAATTAGTTCATTTTCCATTCTATTACAGTCAAATATTGACCAAATTGCGAGAAATCGTTGGAAGCAGTGAAAAAACACTCGAGAATACTAAATAATGCTCAAACACACTTCAATAAATATACTGTAGAACGGAAGTAAGCTTGAAACTAGTTCATTTTCCATTCTATTTCAGTCAAATATTGACCAAATCGCTAGAAATTGTTCAAAACAGTTGAAAAACACTTGAGAAGACTGAATTTTGCTCGAATAAATCTCAATATACTGTTGAACAAAAGTTAACTCAAAATTAGCTCATTTTCCATCTTATTTCCGTCAAATATCGACCAAATCACAAGAAACCGCTGAAAGCAGATGAAAAGCACTCAGGAAGACTGAATAATGCTTAAATACACTTCTAATGACTGTAGAACAAAAGTTAGCTTGAAATTAGTTCATTTTCCATTTTTTTTACAGTCAAATATCGACCAAATCGCCAGGAATTGTTGAAAACAAGCACTTGAGAAGACTGAATAATGCTCGAACACATTTCAATATACTGTAGAACGAAAGTTAGCTTGGAATTAGTTCATTTCCCATTCTATTCCAGTCAAATATTGACTACTTCGCGAGAAATCGTTGGAAACAAAGGAAACACTTTTGAGAAGACTGAATAATGCTCAAATATACTGTAGAACGAAAGTTAACTCGAAATTAGCTTATTTTCCATTCTATTTCAGTCAAATATTGACCAAATGGAGAGAAATCGTTAAAAAAAGTTGGAGAGCATTTGAAAAAACTGAATAATGCACAATAACACTTCAATAAAATGTAGAACAAAAGTTAACTTGAAATCAGTTCATTTCCCATTCTATTCCAGTCAAATATTGACTACTTCGCGAGAAATAGTTGGAAACAGTTGAAAAGCACTCAGGGGAACTGGATAATGCTTAATTACACTTCAATAAACTGTAGAACAAAAGTTAGCTTGAAATTATTTCATTTTCTATTCTATTTCAGTCAAATATTGACAAAATTGCGAGAAATCGTTGAAAGCAGTAAAAAAACACTCTAGAAGACTAAATAATGCTCAAACACACTTCAATATACTGGAGAACGGGAGTTAGCTTGAAATTAGTTCAGTTTCCATTCCATTTCAGTCAAATTTCGACCAAATCGCGAGAAATTTTCAAAAACATTTAAAAAACACTTGAGAAAACTGAATTATGCTCAAACACACTTCAATATACTGGAGAACGGGAGTTAGTTTGGAATTAGTTCATTTTCCATTCTATTTCAGTTAAATAATCACCAAATCGCGAGAAAAAGTTTGAAACAGCTGGAAATCACTCAAGAAGACTGAATAATGCTCAAAAAACTTTCAATATAGTGGAGAACGGGAGTTAGCTTGAAATTAGTTTATTTTCCATCCTTTTTCAGTCAAATAATCACCAAATCGCAAGAAATAGTTTAAAACAGTTGGAAAGCACTCAAGAAGACTGAATAATGCTCAAACACTTTTCAACATAGAGTATGACGGAGGTAAGATTGGAATTAGTTCATTCTCCATTTTATCCCAGTCAAATATTGACCAAATCGTGAGAAACCGTTAAAAACAGTTGAAAAGCACTTAAAACGACTGAATATTGCTCAAATACACTTCAATATACTGTAGAACAGAAATTAACTTAGAATTAGTCCTTTGCCCATTCTATTTCAGTCAAATAATCACCAAATCGCGAGAAATAGTTTAAAACAGTTGGAAAGCACTCAAGAAGACTGAATAATGCTCAAACACACTTCAATATACTGAAGAACGGCAGTTAGCTTGAAATTGGTTCATTTTCCATTCTATTTCAGTCAAATAATCACTAAATCGCAACAAATAGTTTAAAACAGTTGGAAAGCACTCAAGAAGACTGAATAATGCTCAAACACCTCCCAGCATCGTGTAGAACGGAAGTTGACTTGGGATAAGTTCACTCTCCATTTTATTCCAGTTAAATATTGACCAAATCGTGAGAAACTGTTAAAAACAGTTGGAAAGCACTTGGAACGACTGAATAATGCTCAAATACACTTCTATATACTGAAGAACGGAAGTTAGCTTGGAATTAGTTCATTTTCCATTCTATTTTAGTCAGATATCCACCAAATCACGAGAAACCGTTGGAAACAGTTGAAAAACACTCAGGGAAACTGAATAATGCTTAATTACACTTCAATGAACTGTAGAACAAAAGTTAGCTTGAAATTAGTTCATTTTCCATTCTTTTACAGTCAAATATCGAACAAATCGCCAAAAATCATTGAAAACAGTTAACAAGCACTTGAGAAGACTGAATAATGCTCAAACACATTTCAATATACTGTAGAACGGGAGTGAGCTTGGAATTAGTTGATTTTCCATTCTATTTCAGTCAAATATTGACCAAATTGCGAGAAATCGTTGGAAGCAGTGAAAAAACACTCGAGAATACTAAATAATGCTCAAACACACTTCAATAAATATACTGAAGAACGGGAGTAAGCTTGAAATTAGTTCAGTTTCTATTCTATTTCAGTCAAATAATCACCAAATCGCGAGAAATAGTTCAAAACAGTTGGAAGCACTCAAGAAGACTGAATAATGCTCAATCACACTTCAATCGACTGTGGAACGGAAGCTAGCTTGGAATTAGTTCATTTTCCATTCTATTACAGTCAAATATTGACCAAATTGCGAGAAATCGTTGGAAGCAGTGAAAAAACACTCGAGAATACTAAATAATGCTCAAACACACTTCAATAAATATACTGTAGAACGGAAGTAAGCTTGAAACTAGTTCATTTTCCATTCTATTTCAGTCAAATATTGACCAAATCGCTAGAAATTGTTCAAAACAGTTGAAAAACACTTGAGAAGACTGAATTTTGCTCGAATAAATCTCAATATACTGTTGAACAAAAGTTAACTCAAAATTAGCTCATTTTCCATCTTATTTCCGTCAAATATCGACCAAATCACAAGAAACCGCTGAAAGCAGATGAAAAGCACTCAGGAAGACTGAATAATGCTTAAATACACTTCTAATGACTGTAGAACAAAAGTTAGCTTGAAATTAGTTCATTTTCCATTTTTTTTACAGTCAAATATCGACCAAATCGCCAGGAATTGTTGAAAACAAGCACTTGAGAAGACTGAATAATGCTCGAACACATTTCAATATACTGTAGAACGAAAGTTAGCTTGGAATTAGTTCATTTCCCATTCTATTCCAGTCAAATATTGACTACTTCGCGAGAAATCGTTGGAAACAAAGGAAACACTTTTGAGAAGACTGAATAATGCTCAAATATACTGTAGAACGAAAGTTAACTCGAAATTAGCTTATTTTCCATTCTATTTCAGTCAAATATTGACCAAATGGAGAGAAATCGTTAAAAAAAGTTGGAGAGCATTTAAAAAAACTGAATGATGCACAATAACACTTCAATAAAATGTAGAACAAAAGTTAACTTGAAATCAGTTCATTTCCCATTCTATTCCAGTCAAATATTGACTACTTCGCGAGAAATAGTTGGAAACAGTTGAAAAGCACTCAGGGGAACTGGATAATGCTTAATTACACTTCAATAAACTGTAGAACAAAAGTTAGCTTGAAATTAGTTCATTTTCTATTCTATTTCAGTCAAATATTGACAAAATTGCGAGAAATCGTTGAAAGCAGTGAAAAAACACTCTAGAAGACTGAATAATGCTCAAACACACTTCAATATACTGGAGAACGGGAGTTAGCTTGAAATTAGTTCAGTTTCCATTCCATTTCAGTCAAATTTCGACCAAATCGCGAGAAATTTTCAAAAACATTTAAAAAACACTTGAGAAAACTGAATTATGCTCAAACACACTTCAATATACTGGAGAACGGGAGTTAGCTTGGAATTAGTTCATTTTCCATTTTATTTCAGTCAAATATTTACCAAATCGCGAGAAAATGTTAAAAACAGTTAGAAAACTCGAGAAGACACCTTTTAACATAGAGTATGACGGAAGTAAGCTTGGAATTAGTTCATTCTCCATTTTATCCCAGTCAAATATTGACCAAATCGTGAGAAACCGTCGAAAACAATTATTACAGTCAAATATTGACCAATAATAATAATAATAATAATGTTTATTTCAAAATATGTTAACAGATATAAAATATAACTGACCACAAATAACGAAACAACGTCAGACCTACAATTTTTTAGGATATATGATGATTTAAGTAATCATTCATATTATAAGGTTCTAACTGAACCAAGAACTCTTTTACATGTTTTTTAAATATAATAGGCGATTGTAAGCTTTTGATATGTCGCGGTAATTTATTAAATAATTTGATTGCCATATAATTAGGAGATTTTTCAGTGACCATTAGCTTGTGATGTGGATAATACAATTCCTGTTTCCTTGTGCTGTAATTGTGTGATATTACAGTATTGGTAAAATTAATATCTCTGTTTTCATAAAAATACATTAAGCACTCAAAAATATATAAACCATACATGGTTAAAATTTCATTAGATTCAAATACGGTTCTGCACGAGTCTTTATATTTCATATAATTTATTATTCTAATTGCTCTTTTCTGTATAACAATTGATTGTTCAGCGTTACTATTGTTACCCCAAAAAATTATTCCATACCTTAAGACCGACTCAAAATTGGCAAGATAGAGAATTTTGGATGCTTCCTTATGTAAATATTTAGTGACAGTTCTTAGCCCATAGATTATGCTGCTAAGTTTCTTTGAAGTCATATCTATATGCTGTGACCATTTTAAAATTTCATCATGAATACTCCTAAGAATTTCGTATTATCAGTCAATTGAAAAGACGCATTGGTATTTAACTCAACTATATTAGGTTTTTCATTTAATTTTGTATTATTTAAAAGTATGACATTCGTTTTTTTTTCATTTAACAAAAATTTGTTTTGTGCAAACCATTCCTTTGTTATTTTGAATATATCATTGCAATTTCTCACTGCTTCTGGATATGTTTCTCCACCTGCAATAAGGCTAGTGTCGTCTGCATACACAGTTATAGACTGGTGGGACTTGAAATTATGTTGGCATAGATCATTCACATATATAATAAAAAGTAATGGCCCAGCAATGCTTCCCTGTGGAATTCCTACATTATTTGTTAGTACATCTGACTTTATATTTTGAAAATTATTACTCTTGATACATACCCTTTGTTTTCTGTCCTCTATATAAGATTGTATCCATTTTAAGTAGTTTCCTCTGATTCCATAACGTTCTAGTTTCAATAGTAAGAGTTTGTGGTCAAGACAGTCATACGCCTTAGACAGATCAAGAAACATACCCAGTGCCAAATATTTTTCTTCCATTAAATCGACAATATTTTGTGTAAATTGGAATATTGCAGTTTGTGTAGATCTTTTGCTAAGATAACCATGTTAACTTGAGCTAAATAAATTGCATTTTTGGAAAAATGCTATTATATTATTGCACATAGCTGTCTCAAATAACTTCGAGAAACTTGGTAAGATGCTTATTGGTCTATAGTTTTCCAATGATTCAGGATCTCCTTTTTTGTATACTGGTTTAATTAGTTGAATTTTAGTTGAAACGGGAATACTCCAAATTTAATAGAATTGTTAATCAAATATGCTAAAATATCACTAATTACATGTATTATTTTTTCAATCACAACAGTGGGAATTTCATCTTCACCTGAAGTATATTTGTTTTTTAATTTACTCGCTATTTCAACTATATTATTTGAAGAGAACTTAGGAATATACATACATGGACTCTAAATTATCTGGTAAATTGAAGTGAAATGGCACATACTCCATATTAGAAATTAAGTCAGAAACTACCGCCATTAAATATGTATTGTAGTCATTGGCAATTTTTTCTGAATTTCCTTTTAAACAAGAATTGTTTTTCCCTTGTCCCGTAATTTCATTACATATACTCCACATACATTTGTTTTTATTATGTGAATTGATTATTCTATGTTTATAATATTCTTTTTTTGTATTTACTAACAGATTGTCGTATTTATTTTTAAGTTCTATGTATTCATCTTTAAGAGCAGGATTATGCTTATATAGTATTAATAATATATCTAATTTATTTTTAGTTTCTCTTATTTCATTACTCTTGATATAATTATGTTTTTTTTTTTAAATAATTTAACATATTTCAGGGGGAAACATTCATTGAACAAAGTGCTGAAATTATTCATGAACACATTCCATTGTTTATCCACTTCGCAAGTTTTACATGTATACACTAGGTTCCAATCTTGAAATTTAAGTTGATTGATGAAATTATTAATATTTTCACAATGATCTGATGTGTGAATATCTATGACTTCCGTCTTATAATTGCCTTTAAAATTTGTGAATATATTATCTATGCAACTTTTAGTTTTGCTAGTTATCCTTGTGTTCTCATTAATTACATGATAAAGACTTAATGACTCAGTTAATGCTAATAGTTTAGATTTTATTGTATTTTCTTCTTTTAACTCTATATTGAAATCCCCTGCAACAAATATTAGTTTATTGTCTACGACAATTTTATTTAACAGTAGTTCAAATTTGTCAAAAAATATATTGAGTTTTCCACTACTTGGCCTATATAAAGAAATAATAATAGTTGTCGTATCAGATATTTTGGTTTCAATACCAGAGCACTCAAAATCTCCAGCAACCGATATTTTATTTACATAATTCAGTGGTTTATATTTGATCATTTGTTTACAGTATACAGCACTCCCTCCATGTCAATTTTCACTACGATAAAAACTGTTTGCTAAATGATAACTATTTATTTTGTAATATTTCAGTTGTTCAGTTGATTTCCAGTGCTCTGTTGCACATATAAAATAACAATTTGGATTATCAAATACAAATTTTTCAATTTTTTCAATACCTATAGATTGCATATTTAGATGTAGTAGTGTGATATATTTTTCATTTTAGTCCATTTTTGTTCCTCTCCCTTCAGAGTTTTAATTTTTATATCCATTACACTATCTGTAGTAGAATCGCTACTTAAAAACCCTCTACTTCTTGGCCATACTTATGGTATTTTTGGAAATTGAATCTCCTGTATGCAACTGATTTTGGCCATGTTGATGGTTTGTATATTTCATCTTTTAGTTCAAAATCTATTCCAAACATGAAACACTTGTTTTGAGATTCTGCTGTTGATAGTTCTTCAACCACTATGTCAGCATCCTTGAAGCTGTCTTGTTCTCTTATGTAATTTTGAATTTTTTCCGCAGTTATTTGCCTTTTGATTCTATACAAGTATAGCCAAACTTTTCTTTGAACCCCAAATTCATCCTTTGTATTACTGTCTCCATAAAGTTTTTTTGCCGGTTTTCTTTTATTCCTAGTAACCACAGTAAACTTATCATTGTTTTTGGTTGGTTCATCATAGTTTATTATTTCATCCATTTTTTTCAGTTGTGTTTCTTTCAATTGTTGATAATTATTTTGAGAGATCAAGTCCTTATGCTTAGTACTTTTCGAAGTGTTTGGAACCACTGGTACCTGTTTTGGAGGTAAATCCCAGTCATTTATATCCACATTCAGTTGGTTTTGTTTTGTTGACAAATTCGGTGAGTTGATAATTTTTTTGTTGGTGTCACTATCCTTTTGAAAAGTATTTAGTTTATCTGATAATAGCTGATTGTTTTGTTTTAATAACCTGTTATTGTCTTTCAAAATTTCAAATTTCTGATCTTTTTCCGACAATGAAGCTCTTAGTAATTCATTTTCTGCTTGTAGATTTTTAATAATTACCTCTATATTATTAGGTACGACCTCTGTCGATTCACTTAGCTTATCTCCACAACAAATAATTCTCGTGTCACAAATTTTTACACATTGTTTTTCACCTGTGCACAAGACCCGTGATATAAATTTCCACACTTGATACACACTATATTTCGCGTTAATTTGGTTTTGCAACATTTAAATGTTTTTTCTTTGAAGTTATCTTCGTTAACAGTGCAGAGCACATTTACAGTGCGGCCATTATTAAAATCCACAAATCGTTGAAAACAGTTAACAAGCACATAAGAATACTGAATAATGCTGAAACATACTTTAATATAGTGTAGAACGGAAGTTAGCTTGACATTAGTTCATTTTACATTCTATTCCAGTCAAATAATGACCAAATCGCGAGAAAACAGTTGGAAAGCACTTGAAAGGACTGAATTATGCTCAAATACACTTCAATACATTAAGATAGCTTGGAATTAGTTCATTTTCCATTCTATTCCAGTCGAATATCAACCAAATCACAAGAAACCGTTGAAAACAATTGGAAAGCACTTGAAAGGAGTGAATAATGGTAAAATACACTCCAATATACTGTAGAACGAAGTTAGCTTGAAACTAGTTCATTTTCCATTATATTTCAGTCAAATACCGACCAAATCACGAGGAACCGATGAGAACAGTTAAAAAGCACTTGAGAAGACTGAATAATGCTCAAATACACTTCAATATACTGTAGAACAAAAGTTCACTTGAAATTAGTTCATTTTCCATTTTATTTCAGTCAAATATCGACCAAATCACAAGAAACCGATGAAATTGGTCGAAAAGCACTCAGGAAGACTGAATAATGCTCAATTACACTTCAATATATTGTGGAACAGAAGTAAGCTTGGAATTAGTTCATTTTCCATTCCAGTCAAATATCGACCAAATCGCCAGAAATCGTTGAAAACAGTTGGAAAGCACTTGAAAGGACTGAATTATGCTCAAATACACTTCAATATATTGAGTTAGCTTGGAATTAGTTCATTTTCCATTCTATTCCAGTCGAATATCGATCAAATCACAAGAAACCGTTGAAAACAATTGGAAAGCACTTGAAAAGACTGAATAATGTTCGAATACACTTCAATATACTGTAGAACGGAATTAAGCTTGAAACTAGTTCATTTTCCATTCTATTACTGTCAAATATTGACCAAATCGCGAGAAATTGTTTGAAACAGTTGAAAAACACTTGAGGAGACTGAATTTTGCTCGAATAAACCTCAATATACTGTTGAACAAAAGTTAACTTGAAATTAGCTCATTTTCCATTCTATTTCAGTCAAATATCGACCAAATCACAAGAAACCGCTGATAGCAGATGAAAAGCACTCAGGAAGAATAATGCTTAATTACACTTCTAATGACTGTAGAAAAAAAGTTAGCTTGAAATTAGTTCATTTTTCATTCTATTACAGACCAAATCGCAAGAAACCGTTGAAAGCAATTGGAAAGAACTTGAGAAGACTGAATTATGCTTAAATACACTTCAATATACTGTAGAACAGAAGATTACTCGAAATTAATTAGTACATTTTCCATTCTATTTCGGTCCAATATCGACCAAATCACGAGAAACCGATAAAAACAATTGAAAAGCACTCAGGAAGGCTGAATAATGCTTAATTACACTCCTAATGACTGTAGAACAAAAGTTAGCTTGAAATTAGTTCATTTTCCATTCTATTACAGTCAAATATCGACCAAATCGCCAGAAATCGTTGAAAACAGTTGGAAAGCACTTGAAAGAACTAAATCATGCTCAAATACATTCCAATATACTGTAGAACAAAAGTTAATTTGAAATTAGTTCATTTTCCATTCTATTACAGTCAAATATTGACCAAATCACAAGAAACCGTTGGAAACAGATGAAAAGCACCCAGGAAGACTGGAGAGCTCAATTACACTTCAATATAGTGTGGAGAAAAGTGAGATGAAATTAAATTTATTTCCCATTCTATTCCGGTCAAATATTAACCAAATCGCGAGGAACCGTTGAAAACAATTGGAAAGCACTTGAGGAGACTGAAGAGCTCGAATACACTCCATTATACTGTAGAACAAAAGTTAACTCGAAATTAGTTCTCTTTCCATCCTATTCCAGTCAAATATCGACCAAATCAAAAGGAACCGTTGAAAACAGTTGGAAAGCACTCAGAAGGAGTGGATAATGCTTAATTACACTTCAATAGACTGTAGAACAAAAGTTAGCTTGAAATTAGTTCATTTTCCATTTTTTTACAGTCAATTATTGACCAAATCGCCAGAAATCGTTGAAAACAGTTGAAAAGCACTTGAAAGGACTGAATAATGCTCAAATACACTCCGATATACTGTGGAACGGAAGTTAGCTTGAAATTAGTTCATTTTCCATTCTACTCCAATCAAATATCGACCAAATCACAAGAAACCGTTAAAAACAATTGGAAAGCACTTGAAAGGACTGAATGATGCTCAAATACACTTCAATATACTGTAGAACGGAAGTAAGCTTGAAACTAGTTCATTTTCCATTCTATTACTGTCAAATATTGACCAAATCGCGAGAAATTGTTAAACACAGTTGAAAAACACTTGAGAAGACTGAATTATGCTCAAATACACTTCAATATACTGTAAAATGAAAGTTAACTTGAAATAAGTTCATTTTTCATTCTATTTCAGTCAAATATCGACCAATCACAAGAAACCGTTGAAACAGATGAAAAGCACTCAGGAAAAATAAATAATGCTAAATTACACTTCAATATAGTGTGGAACAAAAGTAAGCTTGATATTAGTTTATTTTCTATTTTATCACTGTCAAATATTGACCAAATCACGAGAAATTGTTCAAAACAGTTGAAAGAAAAACACTTGAGAAGACTGAATTTTGCTCGAATAAACCTCAATATACTGTTGAACAAAATTTAACTTGAAATTAGCTCATTTTCCATTCTATTTCAGTCAAATATCGACCAGATCACAAGAAACCACTGAGAGCAGATGAAAAGCACTCAGGAAGACTGAATAATGCTTAACTACACTTCTAATGACTGTAGAACAAAAGTTAGCTTGGAATTAGTTCATTTTCCATTCTATTACAGTCAAATATTGACCAAATCGCGAGAAACCGTTGGAAGCAATTGGAAAGAACTTGAGAAGACTGAATTATGCTTAAATACACTTCAATATACTGTAGAACAGAAGATTACTCGAAATTAGTACATTTTCCATTCTATTTCGGTCAAATATCGACCAAATCACAAGAAACCGATGAAAACAATTGAAAAGCACTCAGGAAGGCTAAATAATGCTTAATTACACTCCTAATGACTGTAGAACAAAAGTAAGCTTGAAATTAGTTCATTTTCCATTCTATTACAGTCAAGTATCGACCAAATCGCCAGAAATCGTTGAAAACAGTTGAAAAGCACTTGGAAGAACTAAATCATGCTCAAATACATTTCAATATACTGTAGAACAAAAGTTAATTTGAAATTAGTTCATTTTCCATTCTATTACAGTCAAGTATTGACCAAATCACAAGAAACCGTTGGAAACAGATGAAAAGCACCCAGGAAGACTGGAGAGCTCAATAACACTTCAATATAGTGTGGAACAAAAGTAAGATGAAATTAGTTTATTTCCCATTCTATTCCGGTCAAATATTGACCAAATCGCGAGGAACCGTTGAAAACAATTGGAAAGCACTTGATGAGACTGAAGAGCTCGAATACACTTCATTATACTGTAGAACAAAAGTTAACTCGAAATTAGTTCTCTTTCCATCCTATTCCAGTCAAATATCGACCAAATCACAAGAAACCGTTGAAAACAGTTGGAAAGCACTCAGAAGGAGTGGATAATGCCTAATTACACTTCAATAGACTGTAGAACAAAAGTTAGCTTGAAATTAGTTCATTTTCCATTCTTTTACAGTCAAATATTGACCAAATCGCCAGAAATCGTTGAAAACAGTTGAAAAGCGCTTGAAAGGACTGAATAATGCTCAAATACACTCCAATATACTGTGGAACGGAAGTAAGCTTGAAATTAGTTAATTTTCCATTCTCTCACAGTCAAATATTTACTTAATCGCCAGAAATCGTTAAAAACAATTTAAAAGCACTTGAAAGGACTAAATAATGCTCAAATACACTCCAATATACTGTAGAACGGAAGTAAGCTTGAAATTATTTCATTTTCCATTCTACTCCAATCAAATATCGACCAAATCACAAGAAACCGTTAAAAACAATTGGAAAGCACTTGAAAGGACTGAATACACTTCAATATACTGTAGAACGGAAGTAAGCTTGAAACTAGCTCATTTTCCATTCTATTACTGTCAAATATTGACCAAATCGTGAGAAATTGTTAAACACAGTTGAAAAACACTTGAAAAGACTGAATTATGCTCAAATACACTTCAATATACTGTAGAATGAAAGTTAACTTGAAATAAGTTCATTTTCCATTCTATTTCAGTCAAATATCGACCAATCACAAGAAACCGTTGAAAACAGATGAAAAGCAGTCAGGAAAACTAAATAATGCTAAATTACACTTCAATATCCCGTGGACTGGGCTATCTATCGGGCGCGTCCCCAGGTAGCGGATAAGGGAACGGCCAAGGGACTGTCGCCGGTCCCTTGGTCAGTGGCAGAATAAGTGGGGTGAGGGGAGCTTAACCTCCCCAAAAGCCTTTGCTGAACATGCCACCGCGGACCAGCCTACCCAAGCTAAGGTGGAAGGTATCGTGCCGACAGCTGAATGGCCGCAGGGTATTATGCGGTCACGAACGATCCCCTTGGGGAACCGGGCGGAACCCCATTGTAATTAGCCTTCCTCTGGTAATGCGGGGCTCTGCCAGAGGTGACCAACCCTTCCCTTGCTACTCGTGGGAACACACATGGAAACGAACAAAAACACGACAAAAACAAATCCCGAGGCTGGACAGAAGTGCTCACCTCGATCAAAAGCAGTAACTGGGGATGAACAGAAATGTCCACCCCAAAATACTGCACAGAACGAGGCTGGACACGGAAGATCACCTCGTGATAGAACACAAAGGCGGAAGCGCATTTGCGGCGCCGAAGCCAAAAGGAGGAAGAGAGCGAGGGAATCAGGGGTGGCAGCAACTACAAGTGCTCCCCCCTCCTCCTCCGTCACTCCACCTCCTGCGGCGGGCGCCAAGAGCTCCGCCTCGAATAAAGGCAAGGAACCGGCTGCCCCTGCAGGAAAGCGCCTTCACCAGAGCACCTCCACGGAGGGGACTCCGCGAAGGCTGAAGAAGCCGCGTACCGACAGAAATGTCGCCGCCCCTTCTAAGACCTTCTCGGATGCCGCCTTGAGACACCTCAAGGTTGCTATCATAGATGAAACTAACCCGTACGGTAAGATTACTCCAGAACGGGAAAGAATCATCAAAAACCAACTGCTAGAGGAACTGGACAAGATCATCTTCTCCGCCTCCAGCAGCAACAGCAAAACGCCCACGTTTAAATCGTGGACATACTCTGGTGAAATCATCAGAGTGGTCTGCGATGATGACGGGACGTTAAAGTGGCTAAAAAAAGCCACAAAAAACCTCAAGCCGTGGGAGGAAGCATCACTGACGGTCGTCAGCGTGGATGGGCTCCCTAGGCTGACCAAGGACTCGCTCTGGATCCCGGAGTACGTCCATAAGACGGCATCCGGTGAAAAAGAGAAGGTGCTTGGTCGGCTTAGGGCGCAGAACCCTGATCTGACGGTAACGAGATGGTGCACTTTCCACCATGAGGTTAAGGTGAACCCAGGAGGACACCTCTTCGTCTTCGGGATCGGAGACAAAGATATGGCGGTCCTCGAAAACCTCATTGACCATCAGGGTTTCAAGGAAGGAAACAGGGGGTACCTCTGAAGACCCGAGGTCCTTGGAAGACGAGCCACCTAAAGTGGATACTGACTCCAAGGACACCACGGGTTCCGGAAAGGACGTCGAATCAGTCGATGACCTGACGGAGGAGGTACCCGAAAATAGCGAGGTCACCTCTCCCCTAGCGGAGGAGCGGATGGACCTCTAAGGAAAATCCAACTCCATTCAACCTACTCATGGGCAAGGACGTTGGAAAAAAGGTAAATATCATACAATGCAACCTCCAACACAAAAAGGCAGCAACGGCAACGCTATGTCGGCACCTTGATGTATTGGAGGATGCAATAGCTTTGATCCAGGAGCCCTGGATAATAAAGACCAAAATTACTGGTTTTAGTAGTCTAAAGGGTCAAATTTTCAGCCTACCAAGCAATCAGCAACCTAGGACAGCAGTTTACGTCCCAAGGAAATACAGAGCTTCTCCAATGGCACAATTCTGTACCTCAGACCTTACTGCGGTTAAAGTGGAATGTCCAGATGGAAGAGGCAAATATACGGCGTTGGTACTTGCATCGGTGTACCTACCTTCAGATGCAGCCACCCTACCACCGACTAAAGAGACGGAGGTACTTGTGGATCACTGCCTCAACCAGAGTGGAGCTGATATTGGGTTGTGACTCAAACTCCCACCACTGAAGGATATCAACGCCCGAGGTAAGTCTATTTATGAATATATAATTAAGAAAGATCTAACAATCTTAAACAGAGGCACGGAGCCGACATTTATTAACGCCCGTAGCCAAACATTAATAGATATTACGCTGGCGACAACCAAAATATCAAACCAAATTAAGGACTGGCAAGTGTCAGATCATATCCCTAAGTCAGACCACCGCTGGCTGACCTATACGGTTAGCCAGGATCTCAGGACCACTGTAAAATCTCGCGACCCGAAGAGGACGGATGTAGCTCTCTACAATCGACTCTTAAAAGGTGCTTTGCGGGAAACAGAGGTCCTGACTCCTAGCAATAATGAGGAACTGGAAAGGTACACAGTATCTATACAAAACAAAATGGACATTGCCTATAAGGAATCCTGTCCGATGAGGATGGTTCAGACAGGTGGCACGACCAATAGCTGGTGGAGCCTCTTTGGCTCTGAGGTATATTCCCCGTAAGTGGAGAGAAGTACGAGTGGTATTCATACCAAAACCAGGTAGGATGGATTACACCTTACCAAAAGCATTCCGACCAATTAGTCTCACATCGTTCTTTTTAAAAACAATGGAGAGGTTATGCGAGCGGTACATAAGAGATGAAGTGCTAGTTCACCACCCACTTCACCCAAATCAGCATGCATATACTCCGGGAAGGTCCACTGATTCGGCCCTTCACCAAGTGGTTGGCAGAATCGAAAGATCATTGGACAACAAAAAATCCACCCTGGGTATATTCATAGACATCGAGGGAGCGTTTGATAAAACAACCTTTCCAACAATTACCCAGCAACTCAACTCGGGGAATGTACCTCTGGTAGTAGGAGAATGGATACTCAAGATGCTCTCTAGTAGAGCAATAAGTATAAATGTAGAAGACATCACAGTAAGAGGACTGGTCATGAGGGGATGTCCCCAAGGAGGAGTCTTATCACCCCTTCTGTGGAACATAGTCCTGGACACCCTGATTAATCACCTCAACAACAATGGAATCTACACAATTGCATACGCAGATGACATAGTTATCTTGCAGACAGGCAAATTTGTGAACACACTGTGCGATAGAGCGCAGGATGGGCTCAAATTAATTGAAACATGGTGTAAGGAACACTCACTGTCGATCAATCCCAGGAAGACTGAGATGGTCCTTTTTACCAGGAAAAGGAGTTTATCGGGTTTAAAATCCCCCGAAATCTTCAAAAGAAAACTAAACTTTTCGGAAGAGGTGAAATACCTTGGTATTACCCTCGACAGGAAACTAACATGGAACTCTTATCTACACAGCAGAGCAAAAAGAGCATATGTGGCTTATGAACAGTGTCGGAGAACAGTGGGACTGTCAAATATTGACCAAATCGCGAGAAATTGTTTGAAACAGTTGAAAAACACTTGAGGAGACTGAATTTTGCTCGAATAAACCTCAATATACTGTTGAACAAAAGTTAACTTGAAATTAGCTCATTTTCCATTCTATTTCAGTCAAATATCGACCAAATCACAAGAAACCGCTGATAGCAGATGAAAAGCACTCAGGAAGAATAATGCTTAATTACACTTCTAATGACTGTAGAAAAAAAGTTAGCTTGAAATTAGTTCATTTTTCATTCTATTACAGACCAAATCGCAAGAAACCGTTGAAAGCAATTGGAAAGAACTTGAGAAGACTGAATTATGCTTAAATACACTTCAATATACTGTAGAACAGAAGATTACTCGAAATTAATTAGTACATTTTCCATTCTATTTCGGTCCAATATCGACCAAATCACGAGAAACCGATAAAAACAATTGAAAAGCACTCAGGAAGGCTGAATAATGCTTAATTACACTCCTAATGACTGTAGAACAAAAGTTAGCTTGAAATTAGTTCATTTTCCATTCTATTACAGTCAAATATCGACCAAATCGCCAGAAATCGTTGAAAACAGTTGGAAAGCACTTGAAAGAACTAAATCATGCTCAAATACATTCCAATATACTGTAGAACAAAAGTTAATTTGAAATTAGTTCATTTTCCATTCTATTACAGTCAAATATTGACCAAATCACAAGAAACCGTTGGAAACAGATGAAAAGCACCCAGGAAGACTGGAGAGCTCAATTACACTTCAATATAGTGTGGAGAAAAGTGAGATGAAATTAAATTTATTTCCCATTCTATTCCGGTCAAATATTAACCAAATCGCGAGGAACCGTTGAAAACAATTGGAAAGCACTTGAGGAGACTGAAGAGCTCGAATACACTCCATTATACTGTAGAACAAAAGTTAACTCGAAATTAGTTCTCTTTCCATCCTATTCCAGTCAAATATCGACCAAATCAAAAGGAACCGTTGAAAACAGTTGGAAAGCACTCAGAAGGAGTGGATAATGCTTAATTACACTTCAATAGACTGTAGAACAAAAGTTAGCTTGAAATTAGTTCATTTTCCATTTTTTTACAGTCAATTATTGACCAAATCGCCAGAAATCGTTGAAAACAGTTGAAAAGCACTTGAAAGGACTGAATAATGCTCAAATACACTCCGATATACTGTGGAACGGAAGTTAGCTTGAAATTAGTTCATTTTCCATTCTACTCCAATCAAATATCGACCAAATCACAAGAAACCGTTAAAAACAATTGGAAAGCACTTGAAAGGACTGAATGATGCTCAAATACACTTCAATATACTGTAGAACGGAAGTAAGCTTGAAACTAGTTCATTTTCCATTCTATTACTGTCAAATATTGACCAAATCGCGAGAAATTGTTAAACACAGTTGAAAAACACTTGAGAAGACTGAATTATGCTCAAATACACTTCAATATACTGTAAAATGAAAGTTAACTTGAAATAAGTTCATTTTTCATTCTATTTCAGTCAAATATCGACCAATCACAAGAAACCGTTGAAACAGATGAAAAGCACTCAGGAAAAATAAATAATGCTAAATTACACTTCAATATAGTGTGGAACAAAAGTAAGCTTGATATTAGTTTATTTTCTATTTTATCACTGTCAAATATTGACCAAATCACGAGAAATTGTTCAAAACAGTTGAAAGAAAAACACTTGAGAAGACTGAATTTTGCTCGAATAAACCTCAATATACTGTTGAACAAAATTTAAC
Organism: Galerucella nymphaeae; assembly: GCA_963978555.1. Classification (NCBI taxonomy): domain Eukaryota; kingdom Metazoa; phylum Arthropoda; class Insecta; order Coleoptera; family Chrysomelidae; genus Galerucella; species Galerucella nymphaeae. The sequence goes on from OZ021705.1 coordinate 10,324,472, forward strand.
TTGAAATTAGCTCATTTTCCATTCTATTTCAGTCAAATATCGACCAGATCACAAGAAACCACTGAGAGCAGATGAAAAGCACTCAGGAAGACTGAATAATGCTTAACTACACTTCTAATGACTGTAGAACAAAAGTTAGCTTGGAATTAGTTCATTTTCCATTCTATTACAGTCAAATATTGACCAAATCGCGAGAAACCGTTGGAAGCAATTGGAAAGAACTTGAGAAGACTGAATTATGCTTAAATACACTTCAATATACTGTAGAACAGAAGATTACTCGAAATTAGTACATTTTCCATTCTATTTCGGTCAAATATCGACCAAATCACAAGAAACCGATGAAAACAATTGAAAAGCACTCAGGAAGGCTAAATAATGCTTAATTACACTCCTAATGACTGTAGAACAAAAGTAAGCTTGAAATTAGTTCATTTTCCATTCTATTACAGTCAAGTATCGACCAAATCGCCAGAAATCGTTGAAAACAGTTGAAAAGCACTTGGAAGAACTAAATCATGCTCAAATACATTTCAATATACTGTAGAACAAAAGTTAATTTGAAATTAGTTCATTTTCCATTCTATTACAGTCAAGTATTGACCAAATCACAAGAAACCGTTGGAAACAGATGAAAAGCACCCAGGAAGACTGGAGAGCTCAATAACACTTCAATATAGTGTGGAACAAAAGTAAGATGAAATTAGTTTATTTCCCATTCTATTCCGGTCAAATATTGACCAAATCGCGAGGAACCGTTGAAAACAATTGGAAAGCACTTGATGAGACTGAAGAGCTCGAATACACTTCATTATACTGTAGAACAAAAGTTAACTCGAAATTAGTTCTCTTTCCATCCTATTCCAGTCAAATATCGACCAAATCACAAGAAACCGTTGAAAACAGTTGGAAAGCACTCAGAAGGAGTGGATAATGCCTAATTACACTTCAATAGACTGTAGAACAAAAGTTAGCTTGAAATTAGTTCATTTTCCATTCTTTTACAGTCAAATATTGACCAAATCGCCAGAAATCGTTGAAAACAGTTGAAAAGCGCTTGAAAGGACTGAATAATGCTCAAATACACTCCAATATACTGTGGAACGGAAGTAAGCTTGAAATTAGTTAATTTTCCATTCTCTCACAGTCAAATATTTACTTAATCGCCAGAAATCGTTAAAAACAATTTAAAAGCACTTGAAAGGACTAAATAATGCTCAAATACACTCCAATATACTGTAGAACGGAAGTAAGCTTGAAATTATTTCATTTTCCATTCTACTCCAATCAAATATCGACCAAATCACAAGAAACCGTTAAAAACAATTGGAAAGCACTTGAAAGGACTGAATACACTTCAATATACTGTAGAACGGAAGTAAGCTTGAAACTAGCTCATTTTCCATTCTATTACTGTCAAATATTGACCAAATCGCGAGAAATTGTTAAACACAGTTGAAAAACACTTGAAAAGACTGAATTATGCTCAAATACACTTCAATATACTGTAGAATGAAAGTTAACTTGAAATAAGTTCATTTTCCATTCTATTTCAGTCAAATATCGACCAATCACAAGAAACCGTTGAAAACAGATGAAAAGCAGTCAGGAAAACTAAATAATGCTAAATTACACTTCAATATCCCGTGGACTGGGCTATCTATCGGGCGCGTCCCCAGGTAGCGGATAAGGGAACGGCCAAGGGACTGTCGCCGGTCCCTTGGTCAGTGGCAGAATAAGTGGGGTGAGGGGAGCTTAACCTCCCCAAAAGCCTTTGCTGAACATGCCACCGCGGACCAGCCTACCCAAGCTAAGGTGGAAGGTATCGTGCCGACAGCTGAATGGCCGCAGGGTATTATGCGGTCACGAACGATCCCCTTGGGGAACCGGGCGGAACCCCATTGTAATTAGCCTTCCTCTGGTAATGCGGGGCTCTGCCAGAGGTGACCAACCCTTCCCTTGCTACTCGTGGGAACACACATGGAAACGAACAAAAACACGACAAAAACAAATCCCGAGGCTGGACAGAAGTGCTCACCTCGATCAAAAGCAGTAACTGGGGATGAACAGAAATGTCCACCCCAAAATACTGCACAGAACGAGGCTGGACACGGAAGATCACCTCGTGATAGAACACAAAGGCGGAAGCGCATTTGCGGCGCCGAAGCCAAAAGGAGGAAGAGAGCGAGGGAATCAGGGGTGGCAGCAACTACAAGTGCTCCCCCCTCCTCCTCCGTCACTCCACCTCCTGCGGCGGGCGCCAAGAGCTCCGCCTCGAATAAAGGCAAGGAACCGGCTGCCCCTGCAGGAAAGCGCCTTCACCAGAGCACCTCCACGGAGGGGACTCCGCGAAGGCTGAAGAAGCCGCGTACCGACAGAAATGTCGCCGCCCCTTCTAAGACCTTCTCGGATGCCGCCTTGAGACACCTCAAGGTTGCTATCATAGATGAAACTAACCCGTACGGTAAGATTACTCCAGAACGGGAAAGAATCATCAAAAACCAACTGCTAGAGGAACTGGACAAGATCATCTTCTCCGCCTCCAGCAGCAACAGCAAAACGCCCACGTTTAAATCGTGGACATACTCTGGTGAAATCATCAGAGTGGTCTGCGATGATGACGGGACGTTAAAGTGGCTAAAAAAAGCCACAAAAAACCTCAAGCCGTGGGAGGAAGCATCACTGACGGTCGTCAGCGTGGATGGGCTCCCTAGGCTGACCAAGGACTCGCTCTGGATCCCGGAGTACGTCCATAAGACGGCATCCGGTGAAAAAGAGAAGGTGCTTGGTCGGCTTAGGGCGCAGAACCCTGATCTGACGGTAACGAGATGGTGCACTTTCCACCATGAGGTTAAGGTGAACCCAGGAGGACACCTCTTCGTCTTCGGGATCGGAGACAAAGATATGGCGGTCCTCGAAAACCTCATTGACCATCAGGGTTTCAAGGAAGGAAACAGGGGGTACCTCTGAAGACCCGAGGTCCTTGGAAGACGAGCCACCTAAAGTGGATACTGACTCCAAGGACACCACGGGTTCCGGAAAGGACGTCGAATCAGTCGATGACCTGACGGAGGAGGTACCCGAAAATAGCGAGGTCACCTCTCCCCTAGCGGAGGAGCGGATGGACCTCTAAGGAAAATCCAACTCCATTCAACCTACTCATGGGCAAGGACGTTGGAAAAAAGGTAAATATCATACAATGCAACCTCCAACACAAAAAGGCAGCAACGGCAACGCTATGTCGGCACCTTGATGTATTGGAGGATGCAATAGCTTTGATCCAGGAGCCCTGGATAATAAAGACCAAAATTACTGGTTTTAGTAGTCTAAAGGGTCAAATTTTCAGCCTACCAAGCAATCAGCAACCTAGGACAGCAGTTTACGTCCCAAGGAAATACAGAGCTTCTCCAATGGCACAATTCTGTACCTCAGACCTTACTGCGGTTAAAGTGGAATGTCCAGATGGAAGAGGCAAATATACGGCGTTGGTACTTGCATCGGTGTACCTACCTTCAGATGCAGCCACCCTACCACCGACTAAAGAGACGGAGGTACTTGTGGATCACTGCCTCAACCAGAGTGGAGCTGATATTGGGTTGTGACTCAAACTCCCACCACTGAAGGATATCAACGCCCGAGGTAAGTCTATTTATGAATATATAATTAAGAAAGATCTAACAATCTTAAACAGAGGCACGGAGCCGACATTTATTAACGCCCGTAGCCAAACATTAATAGATATTACGCTGGCGACAACCAAAATATCAAACCAAATTAAGGACTGGCAAGTGTCAGATCATATCCCTAAGTCAGACCACCGCTGGCTGACCTATACGGTTAGCCAGGATCTCAGGACCACTGTAAAATCTCGCGACCCGAAGAGGACGGATGTAGCTCTCTACAATCGACTCTTAAAAGGTGCTTTGCGGGAAACAGAGGTCCTGACTCCTAGCAATAATGAGGAACTGGAAAGGTACACAGTATCTATACAAAACAAAATGGACATTGCCTATAAGGAATCCTGTCCGATGAGGATGGTTCAGACAGGTGGCACGACCAATAGCTGGTGGAGCCTCTTTGGCTCTGAGGTATATTCCCCGTAAGTGGAGAGAAGTACGAGTGGTATTCATACCAAAACCAGGTAGGATGGATTACACCTTACCAAAAGCATTCCGACCAATTAGTCTCACATCGTTCTTTTTAAAAACAATGGAGAGGTTATGCGAGCGGTACATAAGAGATGAAGTGCTAGTTCACCACCCACTTCACCCAAATCAGCATGCATATACTCCGGGAAGGTCCACTGATTCGGCCCTTCACCAAGTGGTTGGCAGAATCGAAAGATCATTGGACAACAAAAAATCCACCCTGGGTATATTCATAGACATCGAGGGAGCGTTTGATAAAACAACCTTTCCAACAATTACCCAGCAACTCAACTCGGGGAATGTACCTCTGGTAGTAGGAGAATGGATACTCAAGATGCTCTCTAGTAGAGCAATAAGTATAAATGTAGAAGACATCACAGTAAGAGGACTGGTCATGAGGGGATGTCCCCAAGGAGGAGTCTTATCACCCCTTCTGTGGAACATAGTCCTGGACACCCTGATTAATCACCTCAACAACAATGGAATCTACACAATTGCATACGCAGATGACATAGTTATCTTGCAGACAGGCAAATTTGTGAACACACTGTGCGATAGAGCGCAGGATGGGCTCAAATTAATTGAAACATGGTGTAAGGAACACTCACTGTCGATCAATCCCAGGAAGACTGAGATGGTCCTTTTTACCAGGAAAAGGAGTTTATCGGGTTTAAAATCCCCCGAAATCTTCAAAAGAAAACTAAACTTTTCGGAAGAGGTGAAATACCTTGGTATTACCCTCGACAGGAAACTAACATGGAACTCTTATCTACACAGCAGAGCAAAAAGAGCATATGTGGCTTATGAACAGTGTCGGAGAACAGTGGGACGCGCATGGGGGCTGTCACCCCGAGTGGTCTCCTGGATCTACACTGCAATAATAAGACCTATGTTAACGTATGGAGCAATTGCATGGGGACCGAAGGTTCTACAAGCAACGGCCATTCAAAAACTATATCAAATACAGCGAATGGCCTGTTTAAACATCACAGAAGCCATGAGAACAACACCAACCGCAGCAATGGAGCTAATTACTGGTCTGACCCCTCTGGACCTGTACGTCAAGGAAGTTGCGTTGATGGCCATGGTACGATTGCGCACGGCTGGTGTAAACCCCGAAGTAGGAGTGGGCCAATTGCGGTTAAGCCTATGGCAGGAAGCGCTTACTGCGCTACCTCTGCTGCAGGCAGCCAATGATGCAATTAAACCCAGGTTTTTGTTTAATAAACCTTACAAAATACAAATAAAACACAACACAGAGCCAGATGCTGCAGATGCAATACGCATTTATACAGATGGTTCAAAAATGAATGAAGGCTCAGGATGTGGAGTTTACTCGAGAGCACTAAACCTAAGGATCAAGTGGGGAATGGGAAACAATACCAGCGTAGTTCAAACAGAACTGGCTGGTATCTCAATTGCCACAAAAGAACTAATCAGGAAAGGAATTTTCTGACAAAAACATAATAATCTGCACTGATAGTAGACAAGCCCTTGAACAGACAACGTGTTATATCGAGACTAGTACTAGAGTGCCACCAAGATTTAGCTAACGCCTCGGCAGATAACAATATTATCCTGAGGTGGGTTAAAGGGCACGACAGGAGTAAAGGAAATCGCATTGCTGATTATTTAGCCAGGGAAGCCGCTGGACTGGGCCCAGTGACACCTACGGCCTGACGACTTCGACAATTGCGGAACTAGCCAAACGTTACACCCATGCTCAATCCCTTGAGAGGTGGGAGGCAATCAAAGGATGCAGTTTTGCCAGGATCACCCTGGGCGACCCTGGAAAGATGGCGCCGAAAAAATACTTGGCGATGACCAGAAAAAACCTACGTATAACAGTGGGATTCCTGACTGGCCACTGTCAACTAAGGAAGCACCTCCATACTATGGGGCTAGTGGACACACCTCTATGCAGGATGTGTGAACAGGAAGATGAGACTGTCAGGCATGTCCTATTTGAGTGTCCGGAGTTATCGTCGATAAGAGAGTGTGTGTTCGGTGAGTCTTGGCCTACACCTGCCGATATAAAGGAGATGTCTCCTGGTGACCTGTTCACCTTCCTGAGAAGGACAGGATGGACGATGACCTAGGAGGACAACTCCTCGGGAGGATGTACAATGGGTCATATGTGGCCTAAGTGCTGTGAGCCTACACTCACCCTCCCTACTCTACAGATACAGATACAGATACACTTCAATATAGTGTGGAACAAAAGTAAGCTTGAAATTAGTTCAATTTCCATTCTTTTACAGTCAAATATTGACCAAATCGCCAGAAATCGTTGATAACAGTTGAAAAGCACTTGAAAGGACTGAATAATACTCAAATACACTCCAATATACTGTAGAACGGAAGTTAGCTTGAAATTAGTTAATTTTCCATTCTCTTGCAGTCAAATATTTACTTAATCGCCAGAAATCGTTGAAAACAGTTTAAAAGCACTTGAAAGGACTAAATAATGCTTAAATACACTCCAATATACTGTAGAACGGAAGTTAGCTTGAAATTAGTTCATTTTCCATTCTACTCCAATCAAATATCGACCAAATCACAAGAAACCGCTAAAAACAATTGGAAAGCACTTGGAAGGACTGATTAATGCTCAAATACACTTCAATATACTGTAGAACGGAAGTAAGCTTGAAACTAGTTCATTTTCCATTCTATTACTGTCAAATATTGACCAAATTGCAAGAAATTGTTAAGCACAGTTGAAAAACACTTGAGAAGACTGGATTATGCTCAAATACACTTCAATATACTTGTTCAGATCCTCTGGTTTTTAGGATCCAAACACTAAAGTTTCACGAACTTGTCGTGAGTTACACGAAACTCTCGATTGAGAGAATGTGTTTCTAACTTGAAATAAAGATTGGAGAATCTTTAAAACATATATTTGGGTACCAGAATCAAAAACTAAGACTCTGGCAAAATAATAGGAACAATACTTAAAATATTATTTTTTGACACTGACACTTACAGGAGAATGATATCCTGATTTTTTACAAAATATAACACACTAAAACTTAACTTAACAGGTTTCGTCTATATCAAAACTAAACTACTCAACATTTTTGTAACATAACATGAGATGTCAAATGATCAATCTAAAAGTGGTTGCAAGTTCGGTTGCTTTTTGACATCTTGTGAAAATGTTTTTAATTCAGTTTAAAGAGATTTGAACATACTACCCCCCGTTGAACGGATCGCGTTCAATAAGCAATGGTAAAATAAGGAGAAGCAAAACAAAACTAAAAGCTAGTGAGTGAAGTGGAATATTTGTAACAGCACTCAGATTTACCTTTTTCTGTTCAGGTAAATTGCTCAAATTTAATTTTTTGTCAAAATTATCGAGATTAATCGAGGGGTCTAATAACCAGGCAGGACCGTGCCACCATAGTTGAGAATTTAAAATATCGTGGGCCAATAATCCTCGAGAAAGTGGGTCAGCAGCATTATCTGTCGAACTGACATGACGCCACTGCCATTTTGCAGATAATTCTTGAATCTGTGACACTCGATTAGCTACGAATATAGACCAGCGTGAAGGATGTGAGTTTATCCAGCAAAGGGCAATTTGTGAGTCTGTCCATAAATTTATGGAATCGAAACTAAGTTTTTCAAAAATAAAAATTATTTTATTTGTTAACTTAGCAAGTAATAACATTGCTTGAAGTTCTAACCTAGGAATCGTGACAGTCGGGCGAATTGGGCAAATTCGAGATTTAGAAGCGACTAAATTACAGCTTACCGAGTTATCAGAGTACAGGGTACGAAAATAAACACATCCCGAATATGCCTTGAGAGAACTGTCTGCGAACGCGTGAATCTGTATATTTACAATTTCTTTTTTAGAAAAAAGGTGACGTGGAATTGTCAACTTTCTGAGAGTGGGAATATTCAAGATGAAATTTTCCCATTCATCTACAAGTGCAGTTGGCAAGGGTTCGTCCCAGCCAATTTTGTGTTTCCAAAGAGTTTGCATAAATATTTTGCCTAATAAAATAACAGGGCCAATAAGTCCTAGTGGGTCGAACATCTGAGCGATAATAGACAGGGCCTTCCGTTTTGTGACTTTATCACAAGTTAAAATGTCTGGAAGCGAGATTGAAAACAAATCCATGGCAGGTTGCCATGAGAAGCCGAGAACTTTATTCGAGACATTTTCAATTTTTATATCTCTCAAGAGGGGTTGAGATTCCTCAGGAATTATTTCTAAAAACTCTGGAGTATTTGAGCACCATTTGTGTAGGTGAAAACCTGAGCTTTGCAACAGCTGGGTCAGTTCGTGATATGCAATTTCAATGTCCACTAAACTGTCTGTTCCATATAGTATGTCATCGACATAAGTCTGGTTCAATAGGGCATTAGATGCATGAGGAAAATTTTTACCACGAGTAAGAGCGAGTTCATTAAGCGTGCGAGTACTTAAAAAAGGTGCAGACTTTGTACCATACGTAACTGTGGTGAGTTCAATACAAGAGAGAGGTTCAGATGGACTGTCCCTCCAAAGAATGTTTTGCAAATAAGTTTGGTCCGGATTAACCTTAATTTGTCTAAACATCTTTTCTATATCTGAAGTGAATACATAGGTCCATTGTCTAAAACGACAGAGAATATCAAATAAATCAGGTTGAACCTGACAGCCTTTCAAAGTGATATCATTAAGAGAGTTTCCAGTTGAACTCTTACAACTTGCATCAAAAACAACTTTTAAACGAGTAGTAGCACTGGTATCTTTAATGACGCAGTGATGAGGGAGAAAATATTCATTTAAAAACTTTTTATTGTGTAGTGAGAGAGGTACATATTGTGCGTGACCAAGAGAAACATATTCGTGAATAAATTTTTTATATTCATTAAAAAGAGACGGGTTATTTTTAAATTTATTTTCGAGATTTAAAAAACGACTTTTTGCTATGTGAAATGAATCACCTAGCTCAGTAGGTATATCAGGTGAGCGTAGAGGGATGTTTACCTGGAAAGATCCATTTTCCAAAATTTTGAGATTTTGTTTGAAATCTAGTTCAGCCTGCTCTTCGTCAGAAGAAAATATTTTCTGTCTAGGGATATCCTCGATTTCCCAAAACTTTGTGAGAAGAGAGTCTAATTGAGAGTCTAGTGAGGAAGACTCAACAGTGTTACTAAAAAATGAGACAGTGTGTCCCGAACGAGTGCATTGTGGAATATTTCCCGCAATTATCCAACCTAACATTGTGTTTGTAGTACAGGACAGTTTCTACCAAGAGTTATGAGTCCATTATCTATCAAATTATAATATAAATCAGCACCAATCAATAAATCAATGTTGGATGGTTTGAAAAATTCTCTGTCAGCGAGTGTAATGTGATCTGGAATAACAAAAGAGGTTGTGTCGATAGTTGTTTGAGGCAATCTGCAAGTGATGCTTGGCAGCACTGCACAAGAGATATCAAAAAATACATTATTATAAGCATTGGAAAAAATTCTAAACTCTGCCATGCGGTTGGATACCACAGTGTCTTGAGTAATTCCACATATATGCAAGTTTCTCTTGTATACTTTAGCGTTTATTTGTTGCAATAAATTTTCAGAAACGAAAGAGTTTTGTGACGCACTGTCTAGTAATGCTTTTGCATATATAGGAGTACCATATCTGGAGTAGAGTGTGACAACGGCCGTAGCTAACAAAATATCACTGTGCTTCTGTGTCATTGAGGATAAATTAACGGATGCAGAGGGATTTTCAGAATTTTGTGGTAATTGTGAATAGCCACTATTTAGAGAGGACTGCCCTGAATTGTTATCAAGGTGAGAAGAAAAGTGAGAAGCTCGAGGATTATTTGAGATGTTTGAATTTTGAGATGTAGAATTTCTGGGATTAGTTTGACTCCTACAAGGGGAGTGAGGAGGAGAAGGCTGTTGGCCTGATAACCATTGATCTTGAGAGTTGGATTGCAAATGCAAAAGTGTATGATGCCTTTTTGAACAGACTGAGCATCCTCGAGACATGCAATTACCTACCATATGCTGTGAGCCTAGACAGTTTAAGCACAGGCGGTGTGACTTGACAAAGTTCATCCTTTCCTGATGAGATCTTTCAGCGAATTTAGAGCACCTATAAATTTTGTGGGAGGTTTCATTACAGAAAGGACATTTTATTTTTTGAGTAGTTTGAGAATAGTTTGTATGACTATTTTGTGTTGCATTCGCGTGATAAGATGCTGAGTGGTTGAGTTTAGTGAAAGTTTTTTCCTTTTTAGGAAGAGAGGGGGGAATTGAATTAAGAACTCTGCATCTTTCTTCGATAATTTCAAAAAATTCATCAAGAGTTGGTAACTTGCTTTGGTCTCTTTTTGACTCGTATTCGCGTTTTGAAGCAAAATCTAATTTTCGACAAAGAAGATTGATAATTATTAAATGATCAGTTACAACATGTGAATTTTTTAAACATTCTAATTGTTGTCTCATTTCTGTGATGAAATCTCTTAAACATTGTGCGTTGCTTTTTGTGATTGGAGTATAATCTATTATGGGATTTAAATGAGAATTGATAATAGCCAAATTATCGTTATATCTTTTTTTTAATATGTTAAGTGCAACAGGGAAATTGTCATTAGTTAATTCTAAAGCGTCGATCAGTAACAAAGCTTCCTCTTTAAGAGATAATTTTAAGTACATTAATTTTTCTACATTTGAAATGTTTGTGTTATTAATGACTAGCGAAGTGAACAAATCTATAAAACTTTGATATTTTTTCTGATCGCCTGAGAACGTCGGGATTTTTAACTCCGGCAGTTTTACTCGAGGTATATGTGATGTGTTTGAATTAACGACTATCTGAGGAGAAGATACAACTTGTTTAGTTTGATCATTTGACAAATCTGCAATTTTTTCTTGTATTCTCGCTAAATAATCAAGATACGTTTGTTCGACATCAAAGCGTATATCAGAATTAATTTCTACGTTTTCTTCAGTTGAGAGATTCTCATATTGTTCCTGAATGCTTTCAAATTTATCAAATGTGACAGTGAGGGCATCTAGCCGTGTTTTAAGTTTAAATACATTAGTTTCTGTATCTACATTTTCTTCTATCCACTTGTAGTGTCGAGTAAATGCACCTTTGTTATTTTTTAAAGCTTTCTTTAGAGCATCCATTTTCTGAGTGTATACAAATTTCAAAAATATGAGTATTTGCTAGAAAGGAAGAATAGTAGGTATATTTTTGTGGAAAGAAAATGGATCGCTTAGAGTATTACCGAAAGAGATTCTACGTTTGGTCAAATAAATAGCGTTACAATAAATTATGTAGGTGATTATGAATACAAGTAACTAATTTTTATACAAAAATACAGAGAAATATGGGTGTCTGTTAGATGTAAGAAATCGACAGGTCTAAACACGTTTTGTGATAGGCACTAAAAATATCAAATATACAAAGAACAAATGATAACTTACAAAAAACTATTCGTCTAAATTTTCAAAGGCAATTTTTTACCTTAAACTTCCTTTGGAGATAATTTTGAAGGCAGTTTTTTACCTTAAACTTCCTTTGGATTTGGTGACTGCCTGCTTTCACCTTACAGGCTGTGGAGATACGGCTAGCTGTCTGCTTGATGTGAAAAAGGTAACGTGGATAGCTTCTTCAACGTTGATTGTAAAGTCAGGTATTTACCCGGGCGAAGTGGACTATACGCGAGCACTTCTATCAAATTGTTGGCTTGAGAGATTTCTTTCTCCGAGAGAGCTGATACTAGGTTTTCAAATAAATCCGGCTCGAAGGACCAATTAATGTTCAAATCCTCTGGTTTTTAGGATCCAAACACTAGAGTTTCACGAACTTGTCGTGAGTTACACAAAACTCTCGATTGAGAGAATGCGTTTCTAGCTTGAAATAAAGATTGGAGAATCTTTAAAACATATATTTGGGTACCAGAATCAAAAACTGAGACTCTGGCAAAATAATAGGAACAATACTTCAAATATTATTTTTTGACACTGACACTTACAGGAGAATGATATCCTGATTTTTTACAAAATATAACACACTAAAACTTAACAGGTTTCGTCTATATCTAAACTAAACTACTCAACATTTTTGTAACATAACATGAGATGTCAAATGATCAATCTAAAAGTGGTTGCAAGTTCGGTTGCTTTTTGACATCTTGTGAAAATGTTTTTAATTCAGTTTAAAGAGATTTGAACAATACTGTAGAATGAGAGTTAACTTGAAATAAGTTCATTTTTCATTCTATTTCAGTCAAATATCGACCAATCACAAGAAACCGTTGAAACAGATGAAAAGCACTCAGGAAAAATAAATAATGCTAAATTACACTTCAATATAGTGTGGAACAAAAGTAAGCTTGATATTAGTTCATTTTCTATTTTATCACTGTCAAATATTGACCAAATCACGAGAAATTGTTTAAAACAGTTGAAAAACACTTGAGAAGACTGAATTTTGCTCGAATAAACCTCAATATACTGTAGAACAAAAGTTAGCTTGAAATTAGTTCATTTTCCATTCTATTACAGTCAAATATTGACCAAATCGCGAGAAACCGTTGAAAGCAATTGGAAAGCACTTGAAAGAACTAAATAATGCTCAAATACACTCCAATATACTGTAGAACGGAAGTTAGCTTGAAATTGGTTCATTTTCCATTCTACTCCAATCAAATATCGACCAAATCACAAGAAACCGTTAAAAACGATTGGAAAGCACTTGGAAGGACCGAATAATGCTCAAATACACTTTAATATACTGTAAAACGGAAGTAAGCTTGAAACTAGTTCATTTTCCATTCTATTTCTGTTAAATATTGACCAAATCGCGAGAAATTGTTAAAAACAGTAGAAAAACACTTGAAAAGACTGAATCATGCACAATTACACTTCAAACTACTGTAGAATAAAAGTTAGCTCGATATTAGACTATTTTCCATTCGATTTCAGTCAAATATCGACCAAATCACGAGAAACCGTTGAAAACAATTGTAAAGCACTCAGGAAGACTGAATAATGCTCAATTACACTTCAAATGATTGTAAAACAAAAGTTAGCTGGAAATTAGTTCATTTTCCATTCTATTACAGTCAAATATCGACCAAATCGCCAGAAATCGTTGAAAACTGTTGAAAAACACTTGAAAGAACTAAATCATGCTCAAAAACATTTCAATATACTGTTGACCAAATCACTAGAAACCGTTGAAAACAGATGAAAAGCACTCAGGGAGACTGAAGAGCTCGAATACACTTCAATGAACTGTAGAACAAAAGTTAGCTTGAAAGACTGAATAATGCTCAAATACACTCCAATATATCAAGTTAGATTGGAATTAGTTCATTTCCCATTCTATTCCAGTCGAATATCGACCAAATCACAAGAAACCGATGAAAACAGTTGAAAAACACTTGAGAAGACTGAATAATGCTCAAATACACTTCAATATACTGTAGAACAGAAGTTAGCTTGGAATTAGTTCATTTTCCATTCTATTAAAGTCAAATATTGACCAAATCGCGAGAAATTGTTAAAAACAGTCAAAAATACTTGAGAAGACTGAATTATGCTCGAACACACTTCAATATACTGTAGAACGAAAGTTAACTTGTAATTAGTTTATTTCCCATTTTATTTCAGTCGAATAGCGACCAAATCTTGAGAAACCGTTGAAAACAGATGAAAAGCACTCAGGAAGACTGAATAATGCTCAATTACACTTCAATATATTGTGGAACAGGAGTAAGCTTGAAATTAGTTCATTTCCCATTCCATTCCAGTCAAATATTGACCAAATCGCTAGAAACCGTTGAAAACAATTGGAAAGCACTTGAGGAGACTGAATTATGCTCAAATACACTTCAATATACTGTAGAACAAAAGTTAACTTGGAATCAGTTCATTTTCCATTTTATTTCAGTCAAATATCGACCAAATCACAAGAAACCGATGAAATTGGTTGAAAAGCACTCAGGAAGACTGAATAATACTCAATTTCACTTCAATATATTGTGGAACAGAAGTTAGCTTGAAATTAGTTCATTTTCCATTCCAGTCAAATATTGACCAAATCGCCAGAAATCGTTAAAAACAGTTTGAGGCACTTGAAAGGACTGAATTATGCTCAAATACACTTCAATATATTAAGTTAGCTTGGAATTAGTTCATTTTCCATTCTATTCCAGTCGAATATCGACCAAATCACAAGAAACCGTTGAAAACAATTGAAAAGCACTTGAAAGGACTGAATAATGCTCAAATACACTTTAATATACTGTAGAACGGAAGTAAGCTTGAAACTAGTTCTATTACTGTCAAATATTGACCAAATCGCGAGAAATTGTTTAAAACAGTTGAAAAACACTTGAGAAAACTGAATTTTGCTCGAATAAATCTCAATGTACTGTTGAACAAAAGTTAACTAGGAATTAGCTCATTTTACATTCTATTTCCGTCAAATATCGACCAAATCACAAGAAACCGCTGAGAGCAGATGAAAAGCACTCAGGAAGACTGAATAATGCTCAATTACACTTCTAATGACTGTAGAACAAAAGTTAGCTTGAAATTAGTTCATTTTCCATTCTATTACAGTCAAATATTGACCAAATCGCGAGAAACCGTTGAAAGCAATTGGAAAGCACTTGAGAAGACTGAATTATGCTTAAATACACTCCAATATACTGTAGAACAGAAGATTACTCGGAATTAGTTCATTTTCCATTCTATTCCGGTCAAATATCGACCAAATCACAAGAAACCGATAAAAACAATTGTAAAGCACTAAGGAGGGCTGAATAATGCCTAATTACACTTCAATAGACTGTAGAACACAAGTAAGCTCGGAATTAGTTCATTTTCCATTCTATTACACTCAAATATTGACCAAATCGCCAGGAATCGTTGAAAACAGTTAACAAGCATTTAGAATGGAAAATAGTCAAAATTCGACCTAACTTTTGTTCTACAGCATATTGAAAAGTATTTGTGCATTATTTTATATTTAGTATTCTCATGTGCTTTTAAACTGTTTTCAACGATTTCACGCGATTTGGTTGATATCTGACTGAAATAGAATGGAAAATAGTCTAATTTCGACCTAACTTTTGTTCTACAGCATATTGAAGTGTATTTGTGCATTATTTAGTATTCTCATGTGCTTTTTAACTATTTTTAACGATTTTACGCGATTTGATTTATATCTGACTGAAATTGATTGCAAAATAGTCCAATTTCTTAGCCAACTTTAGTTCTACAGTAGTTTGAAGTGTGATTGTTTATTATTTAGTATTCTCATGTGCTTTTAAACTGTTTTCAACGATTTCACGCGATTTGGTTGATATCTGACTGAAATCGAATGCAAAATAGTCCAATTTCTTAGCTAACTTTCGTTCTACAGTAGTTTGAAGTGTACTTGTGCATTATTCAGTATTCTCATGTGCTTTTAAACTGTTTTTAACGATTTCACGCGATTTGGTTGATATCTGACTGAAATAGAATGGAAAATAGTCTAATTTCGACCTAACTTTCGTTCTACAGCATATTGAAGTGTATTTGTGCATTATTTAGTCTTTTGATGTGCTTTTAAACTGTTTTCAACGATTTCACGCGATTTGGTTGATATCTGACTGTATCTGTGCATTATTTAGTCTTCTGATGTGCTTTTAAACTGTTTTCAACGATTTCACGCGATTTGGTTGATATCTGACTGAAATAGAATGGGAAATGGTCTAATTTCGACCTAACTTTTGTTCTACAGCATATTGAAGTGTATTTGTGCATTATTTAGTCTTCTGATGTGCTTTTAAACTATTTCCAACGATTTCACGCGATTTGGTTGATATCTAACTGAAATAGAATGTGAAATGGTCTAATTTCGACCTAACTTTTGTTCTACAGCATATTGAAGTGTATTCGTGCATTATTTAGTATTCTCATGTGCTTTTAAACTGTTTTCAACGATTTCATGCGATTTGGTTGATATCTGACTGAAATAGAATGGAAAATAGTCTAATTTCGACCTATCTTTTGTTCTACAGCATATTGAAGTGTATTTGTGCATTATTCAGTATTCTCATGTGCTTTTAAACTGTTTTTATTGATTTTAGGCGATTTGGTTGATATCTGACTGAAATCGAATGGAAAATAGTCTAATTTCGAGCTAACTTTTGTTCTACAGTAGTTTGAAGTGTAATTGTGCATTATTTAGTATTCTGATGTGCTTTTAAACTGTTTTCAACGATTTCACGCGATTTGGTTGATATCTGACTGGAATAGAATGTGAAATGGTCTAATTTCGACCTAACTTTTGTTCTACAGCATATTGAAGTGTATTTGTGCATTATTTAGTATTCTCATGTGCTTTTAAACTGTTTTCAACGATTTCACGCGATTTGGTTGATATCTGACTGAAATAGAATGGAAAATAGTCTAATTTCGACCTATCTTTTGTTCTACAGCATATTGAAGTGTATTTGTGCATTATTCAGTATTCTCATGTGCTTTTAAACTGTTTTTATTGATTTTAGGCGATTCGGTTGATATCTGACTGAAATAGAATGGAAAATAGTCTAATTTCGACCTAACTTTTGTTCTACAGCATATTGGAGTGTATTTGTGCATTATTTAGTCTTCTGATGTGCTTTTAAACTGTTTTCAACGATTTCACGCGATTTGGTTGATATCTGACTGAAATAGAATGTGAAATGGTCTAATTTCGACCTTACTTTTGTTCTACACCATATTGAAGTGTATTTGTGCATTATTTATTATTCTCATGTGCTTTTAAACTGTTTTCAACGATTACACGCGATTTGGTTGATATCTGACTGAAATAGAATGGAATATAGTCTAATTTCGACATAACTTTTGTTCTACAGTAGTTTGAAGTGTGATTGTGCATTATAAGGTATTCTTATGTGCTTTTAAACTGTTTTCAACGATTTCACGCGATTTGGTTGATATCTGACTGAAATAGAATGGAAAATAGTCTAATTTCGAGCTAATCCCAATAAACACACACACACGTGTAATATACGTTCATTTGTGGTAGCAGAGGTTGATTAAAGGTTACGGTTAATTTTCGCAACGTTACTTTCGAAACAATTATACAACCAAACGTCAATTCTACCTATAATTAACGTATATGACTCAACTATTAATATCCACTACCGTTATGGATCGTGTCTTCATCGTGCTTTCTCAACGTATATTCAATCAAAAGTCAAGAACATTATATAAATGTTGAATATAACGCTACTTAATAACTTAAAACTTTGAGAAACCTATATTCTACGTTTAAATAACTACGTTTATCAAACTTATTGAATATTACGTTATTTATCCGTTGAATGAAGAACTTAGTATCAACTCTATGTTTGCGTTACCTTCATACAACGTTTCTGATTGATTTTTATTCAACGTTGTTAACTACCTTACTCCACTCTCATTATGAAACGTTTCCCTATCGTTTTTTCTCAACGTATATTGAATCAGAAATGAGAACCATCACATAAACGTTGAATATAACACTACTCAGTAACTCTAAGCTTTGAGCAACCTATATTCTACGTTCCAATATTTTTTTTCTTCCACGTTAATTAATCTTCATGAAAAATACGTTTATAATCCGTTGAATGAAAAACTCAAAAGTAACTACATCATTGATGTTGCCTTGAAACAACGTATTGTTCAACATTTTCTCGTAGTGGTGTACCAACGTTGATACAATTATAAAAATATTACGTTGGTTCAATGTTTTCACTTCAACGTTTTCTATACGTTAATAATATATAATTTATGAAATTCATGTTTCCATTGCTTTTCACTCGATAACCAATGGAAGGAATATGTAGTTTTTTATTGTTAACCTTGTGTAAATACTTACTTCTTCGTCACATCTGAAGACAATTAACTTCGATGAAAGTAATATTATATATTATTGAGAGTACATATTACAGATACGTTGAATAAATAACGTTATCGCTACTTGATTAACAAGTCTATTGCGTTGCATCGAATATAATGATTGAAAAATTTACCATAACCAATATTTTATATCTCTACCCCATTTTCTTATACTCATTGGTCGAGTTATTTATTGTTTGAAATATAAGATCTATGATTATAACTATACAGCATACCTGTATCAGTCATTCATCGTGGGACTTAATGGATATTCTGAATATATTCTCAATTTATCTCTACTTGGCAACGCTGCACGGTCAATATGGTCCGACACCACTCGCCAGAGTGAATAGTCGCCATTATGCATTAGTTAAAGTTTGTGTCTGGACGTATTTGTTCGACTGTTAATAATTTGGTGAGTATTGTGACGATTTTCTATATTATTACCCCCTGATGTGGTTATATAATTTTTGCAGTTGCCGTGAAAAAAGAATTTGGTGAGTCAACTGATGTGCAGATGTACGAAAGATTGGCTAAAATTCGCGAAGAAGAGGATGAATGACGCCCAGTAATCCAAGCAACGAGGAAATCCTTGAATTTAACTTTTTATTGATAATTAATAATTATTTCTAGCAATAGTGATTTTTATGTTTAAAGGAATTTTGATTTAAGTTTAGTTTTATTTTTATGTTTGTTTTGTTACTATATTTCTTTGAAAATATAAACATTTGTATTCATTTTCACGACTTGTTTTGTTTTTAACTAGTTTCAGATGCTTAATACAACTGAACCGAACAGTAACCGATTTGAAATTCATTATTGTATCAAAATTGCAAAATTTTGTATCGTAGAAACCGAGTATGCCGAAAAAATTATGGTGGAATTAAAGTATTATACGAACATCGTGTAGGCGATTAAATAAATAGTAAATAATACCGAACAGAACATTGATACGTAGGAACCGTAGGTGGTTTCGATTTTTCAGTATTCAAAATATGTAGCTTATATATCAGAAGTGGGATGATTAGATCTACGAGATGTCCACATGAGGCCAAAATGTGATGTGGTAGAGAGTGGAATGGACCTCAGGCCAGGCTCGCCCGGAGAGAGGTAGTCCTCGAGGACGAGGAACGGAGCAGGATGGCTGAATGTAGGCTATTAAATGAATAGTAAATAATACCGAACAGAACATTGATAAGTAGGAACCTCCGTAGCGCAGTGGTTAGCGTAAAGGGCTTGTAACTGAGGGGTCCCGGGTTCGAGTATTCAAAATATGTAGCTTATATTTGTTATTTCAGTATCTTTTATGGTCCCTGGAAATCGAACATCAACGTTGAAAATTCTTATTTCTCCAACGTTACATGGAAACCAAAAGATACCGTTATAGTGAAGTAGAATCTCACTGGATAAATAACGTTGAAAACCCGTGGTTAGGTAGATTTATTTTGAAACCAAACTATTACGTTATATTTCAGTAGAGATTACATTATCATGAGTATATTTGCAACGAGGGAATAACATTGAATCAACGTAATAAAAGCAACGTTACCGTAAAACCAGAATGAAACGTATTTCCTAACGACATTTTGCCGTTTTTTCAACGATGAATGCTGGTGGCGTTACTTGAAAAATTCAACGTTCTTTTCGCGTATTTGTGTTTATTGGGAACTTTCGTTCTACAGCATATTGAAGTGTATTTGTGCATTATTTAGTATTCTCATGTGCTTTTGAACTGTTTTTATTGATTTCACGCGATTTGGTTAATATCTGACTGGAATCGAATGGAAAATAGTCTAATTTCGGGCTAACTTTTGTTCTACAGTAGTTTGTAGTGTAATTGTGCATTATTTAGTCTTCTGATGTGCTTTTGAACTGTTTTTAACGATTTCACGCGATTTGATTGATATCTGACTGAAATAGAATGGAAAATAGTCTAATTTGGACCTAACTTTTGTTCTACAGCATATTGAAGTGTATTTGTGCATTATTTAGTATTCTCATGTGCTTTTAAACTGTTTTTATTGATTTCACGCGATTTGGTTGATATCTGACTGAAATCGAATGCAAAATAGTCCAATTTCTCAGCTAACTTTTGTTCTACAGTAGTTTGAAGTGTAATTGTGCATTATTTAGTCTTCTTATGTGCTTTTAGACTGTTTTCAACGATTTCACGCGATTTGGTTGATATCTGACTGAAATAGAATGGAAAATAGTCTAATTTCGACCTAACTCTTGTTCTACAGCATATTGGAGTGTATTTGTGCATTATTTAGTATTCTCATGTGCTTTTAAACTGTTTTCAACGATTTCACGCGATTTGGTTGATATCCGACTGGAATAGAGTAGAAAATGGTCAAATTTCGACCTAACTCTTGTTCTACAGCATATTGGAGTGTATTTGTGCATTATTTAGTATTCTCATGTGCTTTTAAACTGTTTTCAACGATTTCACACGATTTGGTTGATATCTGACTGAAATAGAATGGAAAATAGTCTAATTTCGACCTAAATTTCGTTCTACAGCATATTGAAGTGTATTTGTGCATTATTTAGTATTCTCATGTGCTTTTTAACTGTTTTTAACGATTTCACGCGATTTGGTTGATATCTGACTGGAATCGAATGCAAAATAGTCTAATTTCGACCCAACTTTTGTTCTACAGCATATTGGAGTGTATTTGTGCATTATTTAGTCTTCTGATATGCTTTTAAACTGTTTTCAACGATTTCACGCGATTTGGTTGATATCTGACTGAAATAGAATGGAAAATAGTCTAATTTCGACCTAAATTTCGTTCTACAGTAGTTTGAAGTGTATTTGTGCATTATTTAGTATTCTCATGTGCTTTTTAACTGTTTTTAACGATTTCACGCGATTTGGTTGATATCTGACTGGAATCGAATGCAAAATAGTCTAATTTCGACCTAACTCTTGTTCTACAGCATATTGGAGTGTATTTGTGCATTATTTAGTATTCTCATGTGCTTTTAAACTGTTTTCAACGATTTCACACGATTTGGTTGATATCTGACTGAAATAGAATGGAAAATAGTCTAATTTCGACCTAAATTTCGTTCTACAGTAGTTTGAAGTGTACTTGTGCATTATTTAGTATTCTCATGTGCTTTCAAACTGTTTTTAACGATTTCACGCAATTTGGTTGATATCTGACTGAAATAGAATGGAAAATAGTCTAATTTCGACCCAACTTTTGTTCTACAGCATATTGGAGTGTATTTGTGCATTATTTAGTCTTCTGATATGCTTTTAAACTGTTTTCAACGATTTCACGCGATTTGGTTGATATCTGACTGAAATAGAATGTGAAATGGTCTAATTTCGACTTAACTTTTGTTCTACAGCATATTGAAGTGTATTTGTGCATTATTTATTATTCTCATGTGCTTTTAAACTGTTTTCAACGATTACACGCGATTTGGTTGATATCTGACTGAAATAGAATGGAAAATAGTCTAATTTCGACTTAACTTTTGTTCTACAGTAGTTTGAAGTGTGATTGTGCATTATAAGGTATTCTCATGTGCTTTTAAACTGTTTTCAACGATTTCACGCGATTTTGTTGATATCTGACTGGAATAGAATGGAAAATAGTCTAATTTCGACCTAACTTTTGTTCTACAGCATATTTAAGTGTATTTGTGCATCATTTGGTATTCTCATGTGCTTTTAAACTGTTTTCAACGATTTCACGCGATTTGGTTGATATCTGACTGAAATAGAATGGAAAATAGTCTAATTTTGACCTATCTTTTGTACAGCATATTGGATTGTATTTGTGCATTATTCAGTATTCTCATGTGCTTTTAAACTGTTTTTATTGATTTCAGGCGATTTGGTTGATATCTGACTGAAATAGAATGGAAAATAGGCTAATTTCGACCTAACTTTTGTTCTACAGCATATTGAAGTGTATTTGTGCACTATTTAGTATTCTCATGTGCTTTTAAACTGTTTTCAACGATTTCACGCGATTTGGTTGATATCTGACTGGAATAGAATGGAAAATAGTCTAGTTTCGACCTATCTTTTGTTCTACAGCATATTTGAGTGTATTTGTGCATTATTTAGTATTCTCATGTGCTTTTAAACTGTTTTTATTGATTTCAGGCGATTTGGTTGATATCTGACTGAAATCGAATGGAAAATAGTCTAATTTAGAGCTAACTTTTGTTCTACAGTAGTTTGTAGTGTAATTGTGC